>CM035106.1:9432412-10032412 GCA_020205505.1 Panax japonicus | reverse complement strand
CACAGAGAGAAAGATGGAGTACAAGCATTTTACCCATAGCCATAGCCTAATTCTCCACCAGGTGCCACAAGGCACAGAACTCACTTGCTCCGGCTGCAAATCTCAGGCCACCGGCTCAATTTACGCCTGTTGGCAATGCAATTTCTTCCTTCATGAGTTTTGCTTCAATGCGAGTCGCTCCATGAGGCATCCATCTCACCCTCTTCACCCTCTTACATTAGTACCCTATCCCACTTATCCCTCAAACTCATTTTTCTGCAATTCTTGCAATTTAGCTGGAAATGGCTTGTCCTATAGTTGTTCCAATTGTGATTTTGATCTCCATGTTCATTGTGCTTTTATGCCTACAACTATTATCCGAGACCCTTATTCCTATGTTCCTAACACAAACCATTCAATCCCGGATCAAACGCCTAGCTTGAATTACCCAGAAAAAAATGGAACAAACCCGAATTTTATTTCTCCCAATAAGTACTAATCCGATCAATCAGGAGGCACCATTGGAAGCAGAACAACAACAGACAAATATATCAAACACTCGAGTGAAAACTCGAGGAACAAAGCATTTTAGCCATTCTCACCCTTTGTATTTATCACAAGTGGAGAAGGATGAATTATTAGTTTGTTCTGGTTGTGATGAGGAGATTCTGGACTCGGAGGCTTACAAATGCAGCAAATCTAAATGTGAGTTCTATCTTCACAAAGGGTGTTTTGAATTGGCACGAGAGATTCGACACAAATCTCATTTGGAGCACCCTCTAATCCTTCTTTCCTCATCACCTTACACCAACACAAAGAATGGTGAGTTCACTTGTAATGCTTGTTTTGGAGTTGGTAGTGCTTTTACCTACCATTGCTCAACATGCAAATTTGATCTTCATGTTAATTGTGCTGCGTTGCCTGAAACTGTGAGACGTGAAGGTCATGAACACGTGCTAGCTCTTACTTTTTCAAGGCCGAAAATGGAAGAAGAACAGCAGCAGACTGGAGTGTCGTTCTGCTGTGATGCGTGTAAAACTGCTGTACCTGAAAGCTGCTGGCTCTATTATTGTCAAGAATGTGATTATGGTACCCATTTAAGTTGCGTGAATTCACCCTGAAGGTGTATTAGACAGAGGAAACTGTTCTTGATGCTCACGTGAGGCTTAAGATAATTTAATGCAATTGGCTTACCAAAATGTAGAATGTTAAAATTATAAGTTTATAGTTTCTTCATCTTCTTGAGCGGAAGTTAATTTTATTCTCTTTGTATTAAGGATTGGATTTTGATTAAATTGATTATGATTTTAAACTTTTCTGGTTTTCTCTCTCATTTGAACAATTTTTTATTTTTTTTTTGTTATGACTTGCTTCTGTTTATGGAATTTTTAACCATTTTTTGATTATCGAAGGAAAAACTAGTCACCACAAAAGCTGGAAAATTTTCAAAAATTTAGTCTGTCATATATAATGCTTCTTGCATTATATTACAGCTAATCCTAAAATAAACAGACTTGCCAAATTTATTAAACAATCAGACTTCCGAAAAAATAATGTTTTGGTAACAACGTTCCAGGATATGATGCATTTTAGGTTTGGAACATTAGATCTTGTTGATTTTACAACCAAGATATATAGCCATAACAATTCCTATTTTATTTTATTTTTTGATAAAGATGACTGTTCCGGCTTGCACCGGACTAGGTCTTCCCTCCCCTCTCCTTCCCCCTACCCTACCCTACTCTACCCTACCCTACTCTCATGGGCAGAATTAGGGGGGGCGGGGGGAGGTCACACCACCAAAATTCTGCACATGCTATATATTAATACATATATTAATAGTCAATAGCATACATATATTAATAGTCAATATATATATTCTATCTAATAAAATACAAATGATTTTGAATTTCCCGCTCACTTAATAAATCATCTGGGCTGTCCAAAGTTTGGGATAAATCCCACCGTTCATACATCTATCTAATAAAATACATCTATCTATCTAATATTCTAATAATAATTTAATAAAATACAAATGACTTTAAATTTCCCGCTCACTCAATAAATTATTTTAGTCGTTCAAAGTTTGAGATAAATCATATTGTCCATACAGTGTCGGAGGCACGGGACCCAGCTAGTATATATATATAACAAAACACAACACAACTTGAATTTCCCGCTTAACCCAAAAATCATCAGGACCGTCAAAACATTGGGATAAATCTCACCGTCCAAAGCTAAATAGTGTCGGAGGCACGGACGGGTACAACTAGTATATATATATATATATATATATATATATATATATATATATATATATATATATATATATATATGGGAGCCCTTCCATAGCAACCGGTTGCTATGAGTACTGTGCAACACCCCTTTTTGTACCGTTGATAAAGTGAATTGATGGGTGGGATTAGCTTTTGTGTTTGATAAGCCGGCACAGGTTGTTGTGCCTAATTATACACCTGTATCGGCTTCTATTTTAATAAGTAAATATTAACTTGTCAGTATAGTTATAAAAAGTGAATATTTACTATTAAAATAATCCGGCCGGTACAGGCTGATACGGCTGGTACATTTTATTTTTAATTTTTATTTTATTTTTTTCGGCCGGTACAGGTTGATATGGCTGGTACATTTTTTTATTATTTTTTTTTATTTTTTTTCGGCCGGTACAGGCTGATACGGTTGGTACATTTTTTTTAAATTTTTTTTTATTTTTTCCGGCCGGTACAGGCTCATACGGCAGGTACATTTTATTTTTTATTTTTTTTTATTTTTTTCGGCCGATACAGGCTGATACGGCTGGTACATTTTTTTTTCCGGCCGGTACTGGCTCATACGGCTGGTACATTTTTTTTTAATTTTTTTTAATTTTTTCCTGTCGGTACAGGCTCATACGGCAGGTACATTTTATTTTTAATTTTTTTTTATTTTTTCCGGCCAGTACAGGCTCATACGGCTGGTACATTTTTTTTAATTTTTTTTTTAATTTTTTCCGGCGGGTACAGGCTCATACGTATTAAAAAATTGAAAAAAAACGGTCGGTATAGCTTGTCACGACTTGTATTAAAAAAATAAAAAAAATTATTTTATTCAAGCAACTCGCTGCTAAACAGACTCGAACTCGCAACCTCAAACTCCAAACACACGTCATATGACCACCCGAGCACCACGGGCCTAGCTGTTAATTCCAGCCAAGGATATGTCTTTATATTAAAACTTCACCATCCCCCAAAATCTATATTTTTGTATTATTATTATATTACGATTTATTATTATTAACAAGTCTATATAATACATATGGGGGTTTGATATTTAGAAATAAATTAATATCTATATTTATTAAGTAATGATTATTAGTAATGATTTTATATATTAAGCAATAATTTTATTATTAAGAAAATGATTTTATACATTTGATATATTTTTTTATATATTTTATACATTTGATACATTTTTGATATATTTTTGATAATTGATATATTTTTGATATATTTTTGATATATTTTTGATACATTTGATACAATTTTGATACATTTAATATATTTTTGATATATTTGATACATTTGATATATTTTTGATATATTTGATACATTTGATATATTTTTGATATATTTTTGATACATTTGATACATTTGATACATTTTTGATATATTTTTAATATATTTGATACAATTTTGATATATTTAATATATTTTTGATATATTTTTGATACATTTTTGATAATTAATATATTTTTGATATTTTTGATACATTTTTTTATATATTTTTGATATATTTGATATATTTGATACATTTTTGATATATTTGATACATTTTTGATATATTTTTAATATATTTGATACAATTTTGATATATTTAATACATTTTTGATATATTTTTGATATATTTTTGATATATTTTTGATACATTTTTGATGATATATTTTTGATATATTTGATACATTTGATATATTTTTATACATTTGATACATTTTTGATACATTTTTGAAATATTTGATACATTTGATACATTTTTGATATATTTTTAATACATTTGATACAATTTTGATATATTTGATAAATTTTTGATATATTTTTGATACATTTGATACATTTTTAATATATTTTTGATACATTTTTTATAATTGATATATTTTTGATACATTTGATACATTTGATATATTTTTGATATATTTTTGATACATTTGATACATTTTTGATATATTTGATACATTTTTGATATATTTGATACATTTGATACATTTTTATAAAAAATATTTCTACCATACAGTAACACACCTCTTTCTTCCTTTCCTTTTCCTGTTTCTACAGATCCTTGCAAGTCTTGCTAATTTCTTAAGACCAACTCCTTAGCAGAGGCCTACATACCACCTTCGCCTGGAAGTTACAGTCCCATTTTTGGGAGGAAAAAGAAAACTAGGCGTAAATATTGAGATTTGCATTTTACAGTCAGACATCAAATTTTCTCGAAAATGAAATATCAAACAAGCATCAAATATTGAATTTGCAAAAGCTCAACTTCTTGGATGTTGATAAAAATAGTCTACACAATTAAAATAAAATTACATAAAACACACAAGTCTAAAGATTAAAGAAAGGAATAAACAAGCTGCATCCATATTTAGTTTAAAAATCAATGAGAGAAAAGCCTATACATTCCAAATCAAGATTAAACAAGCTGACATTTTTAAATGCTATAATTGGAGCTGCAACTTGTACATCACTGATGAGAAAAAAACATATTAGCACATGGAATCAATTTTCCTTTGTGGACTTGAGGGAAACAACGCAGAAAGAAGCTTATGATGCAGAAAGTCGGAATTTATGAAGTCAATAGAATGTATTGGATTATAATATTGAAGTTATAAAAAAAAAAAAAAAAAAATCACCCAGTCTACCACTTAAATCACAATTTGACCCTTGAAATTTGCTGAAAAATTTGTAGCCAACCACTAAGATAAAGGTACAAGTAGCACTAATATACATATAATCCAAATCAAGTCAAAAAGGTAATATAATTAATCAAGATCCAACTGTAAAATGTCTCATATGCCTTGGTCAATATATAGCCAACTAGACACAGATAATCAAAACCCTAAAGTTGACGATATTTATATGTCATCTTTGATATTGTCCACTATATATATATATATATATATATATATATATATATATATATATATATATATATATATCAGCTCTCAGCATTTTTGTACCAGAATTTTTCTGATCAAGAACATATAGAGGGAGAGATGGAGTACAAGCATTTTAGCCACAGACATGGCCTAATCCTCCACCAAGTCCCTCAAGGCTCTGAAATCAGTTGCTCGGGCTGTAATTTTCCCGGCACGGGCTCAATTTACGTGTGTTGGGAGTGCAGGTTCTTTCTCCATGAACAATGCTTCAACGCAAGCCGTGCCATGAACCATCCTTCTCATCCCCCTCACCCTTTAACATTAGCCCCCTATCCAACTTATCCCTCAAACTCCTTTTACTGCAATTCCTGCAGCCTTGTCGGAACCGGATTTTCCTATAGTTGTTCTAGTTGTGAATTTGACATCCACATTCATTGTGCTTACATGCCTAACAAAATAACCCATCAACCTCATAACTATAATCCTTTCCAAAATCCCACATTTCCCAATGAAAAACCAAGTTCAAATTCTCATTTTAATGAAGTTGTGCAAACTCCAAGTCCCCCTTTAGGTTATCCTGTCAATAATTCACCAAACAAGGATCAAACTAAGACCCAAGGAATAAAGCACTTTAGCCATTCTGATCCCCTGCTTATATGTAAAGTACAAGAACAGGACTCAACAATTTGCTCGTGTTGTGAGCAAGATATTGTGGCCGGTTTAGCCTATAGTTGCGCCAAATTAAACTGCAACTTTTATCTTCATAAATCATGTTTCGACTTGCCATGTGACATTCGACATAAGTCTCATGCCAAACACCCTCTTAAGCTTCTCCCCTGTTCGCCTTATAAAAATGGTGAATTCACTTGTAATGCTTGTTATGGAAATGGCAAAGGTTTTACATACCATTGCTTAGTTTGCAAGTATGACCTTCATGTTGATTGTGCTTCATTGCCTGAAACTGTTAAACGCGAAGATCATAAACATCCTCTTAGGATTTTATATATGAGCCCGATTATATATCTGAATATACAACAAGAGGGCATGACATTTTCCTGTGATGTATGCAAGGAAAATATCCATGATAGCTGTTGGGTGTACTATTGTCAAGAATGTGATTTTGGAATGCATTTGGGCTGCGTAAATTCTGTTGCTAATCGTGGAGGAGGAGAATCGAGTGATAATTCTGTTCTTGATGTTCAACTTCAGTTGCAGAGGCTGTAACTGGAAATGCAAAAGGCTCACCTAGAGGCACAATTTTTTGCTGGTGTCGCGCAAAATATGGCAACCATGGGAAATATAGGATAAGATTCAGTGTTTTGTTTATCTTTTGGTTGGAACATATGTTTGTGCTCTATGTAGGATTGGGTTTGTGTTTTGCTTGCCCTATGGTTTGTGTCCCGATTGGTATTGTTGTTCATTTGAATTTGGAAAATAATTCACATGTCAATCCGGCTCGGCATATAGATCACACACAGATAATAAAAACTTTCTTAATGGATGATTTTGATGACATTATGTGTCTAGTCAATTATATAGCGAATCGGCATGTATAGCAAGGCTCTTTGAAAGCATAGAATAAAGTGTTAGATTTATGAAATGGGCCCAAAATTTAGCATATAAAGGCATCAAGCTCTCCAACTCAAAACCAATTTGTTAGAATTTAAAAACGAATAATAGCACACTCACACAAATATTATATGAAGATCGAAAAAAATAAGAAAACATGATATGCCCAGGATCACCAATTTGACTAGTCCTGCTTGTATGATATTATTCATAAGATGTCTCACACGCTCTACAATGATCCACACACCAAACAAGGTTTTATAGTAACTAGAAAACCCCATCCGCTATACACGCTCTACAATGATCCACACACCAAACAAGGTTTTATAGTAACTAGAAAACCCCATCCGCTATAACATGGGCTCAAACCCATGAGACCCAATACATTAGTAAAACTCAAGAACGCGCTACTAATAAGTCTCCCGTCTACCCTGTCGTAGTGGCCTTTAGTCGAACTTGCATAAATATGAACAATCCTAACACAATTGACTAGGAGAAGAGTTGGCCCAAGTTATTATTACTAGACAATATTTAATGTGACAAGATATATACTCTTAACATAAAGTTATATTTATTGTGTTTATTCACTCAGGAAGTCAGGCTAACCATTTACTTTCTATTTTAAGTAACACCATAGTCATTTAAATCCTATTCTATCCTTAAAATAACAAATATTTCACTAGTATTTTAACTTTCTTGTTCCAATATGGTATTATGGGTTGGGGTGAGACCCGTTTGGGTCATGCCCAAAGAAGTCCTCTAAAGATCCAGACTCCATTATGAGTTTATGAATGCTAGTTAGGGGAAAAGGCATTGTCTACTCGTATAGAGCCAAACATCCCTATTATGCAATGAGAGGTTAGGACATTGGACTGATGACGTGACATTACATCCAGGTCATCAATCCACAGCTCCGGAACCACAGCCCTAGATTTGCTACCAGCCAGACAGGTAAACATGAAAAAGTCGGAAAAACAAAGAACATGCTTCCAAAATAATTAACAGCCAAGGGGAGGAATAAAAACTGTGAAGAAATTTAAATTTAAATTAAAAATCCCATTGCTAGCAAAATATTTTATCAAGAACAAATGAAGTATATAAACAACCACTCAATTTATTTAAATGAATTGTCACCTTTACCTCATAAACATTTGCATGTGATCATGTAAAAGGACAAACACATTAGGAACTCTGAAATCATATGTGATATATATGTCGAAGACCATCAACAAGATGTTGCAGTTGAATCCACTAAAGGATTTATCCATTATATGTACTGAATGTAATTATTATGCTACTAAAACCCATAGAATGTACTTTTACTATATACTATACGTGTACTATTGTATAACTCCAAATTTTACATATTTCTCAACCAATATCTGTAGTTTGATACGGAAGCTACTATATTGATGCACAATATATATGTTTAACTTACAGAATATTTATCCACAAAGCTTTTTGGAGATGCAATCACTCCTTGTTGCTGGAAGATTTGTCCTTCTTTGGTCCGCCAAGGATACGAGAAATTTGCAGACCTCTGCTAAATGCCTGGTTGAAGAGCATACGTGTTTGGAATTCTGAAACAAATGGGAACCAAGCCAAGAACGCGACAGGAGTGAATAGAAGCAAGCCCATAATTATTTCATAGCCACGTGCAAGCGTACGAATGGATCCCCAAATTCCAATTTTTTCAACAAGAGGCTTCAGAGCTTGTGCAATCTAAAAATAAAAAAAAAATGGGGCAGAGAGAGAGAGAAGTGACAGATGATGAGAGAGCCACCATACACGTGCTAAAAGGGGCTGGGTAAAAATAAATAAACAGAGAAGTTCTACTAGTGAAGATATCAAATTAGTAGAACTAAATATGAAAAGTCGTATTTAGCAAAAAAAAAATACGAAAAGTCGTAGTAGAGGAAAGGTCACCAATAAAAGGAAGCACTCACCATAAGCAATCCCCATCCAGTTGGCATGAATGCGAGAATGCATACTATGATGTCACGAAATTGCATATCGACTAATGCTATTAAAGTAATCAGAACAGAAATGAATGTGATGAAGATAAGACCATTGATCATTCGAAACACGAGCTGAAAATTAGCACTAAATCTTCGTCTTCCAACAGATACAGCCTGCAAAAATGAAACAATGTGTGAAATACCAATGGGGAAAATAACATAAAAAGAGTGAATAGAGAGAGTCTACATTTTTAACTAGTATATAGAATATACAATACTGAGCCCACAATAAACAAGCTCATAACAAAAGTTAGCGAACAAGGTGCCTCCGTGCCTTTCTACATTGAGTCTCTCATTAGTGGTTTGGGGTGCCCGGCCTCTCAAAAAATTCCTCAAGACATGAAAAAACTCGCTGCTATATACAAGCTAGGAAAGTGAAAAATGCAACTCACCTTCATCAGAGACAATATTAGAAAGATCACAAGCCATGATAATCCATAAACCTGTCAATTAATAAAAGTTAATGCAAGAGCAAGCTTCATGATTATATATATATTTTTTCAGTTTGTATCAAACAAAATGCAAGAAGGCTAGTACCAGGAAACTTTTGGTGTGCTTTGTAAAGGTCAGGTGATATACAAGTCCATATTGATAGATAAAGAAGCGCACTGATAGCAGAATCTCTACAATGATACCACGTTTCCCTGAGTAATGAAGATGACTTTGTTCCTTCTCCCACCATGATTCCCAACTTTTCTCAGGTGACACACCTATCCCTCCACGATTATACATCCACTTATTCCAGTCGGTCCAGTCGTCAACTATTTTTTGCCACTCAAACCCTGATGGATTGAAGAGGAAAGGAGCAAAGAGCCATGTTCCTACCATGAACCATATTGATACAGTAATCAATAGATACGGAAGAACACCTTTATATGCTCGACCAAATATATGATATACAAGAAGTAAGATCATAAGTTCAATTCCCTTGACAAAGTGACTACGAGAGTACAGCCTGTAGTTGTCAGCAAACTTGGCATGGAACACAACAAAGCCACGACCTGTGCCTCTGTATTGTGCACCCCCATGAAGCAAGGTTCTACCATAATAATGGGTCTTTGTTCCAAGAGAAAATGTAAAAAATACAGATGCCAACTGTAGTTGCATAAGAACAAAATCAGTAAATGCTTTTCTAAATCCTCTTTCAAGACCTATTTCCATCATCATAGGCAATGCCATTAAAAATCCAATTTGCACAAAAGACTGCGAAGCAAGAGCTACTTGTAGAGGCTTATTGTCTCGAATCGCTGGTTCCTTGCTCATTCCTTGCTCAAGTCCACTGAGAACAAGATAAAGGCGGCCATAGAGAAATACATAGACTATAAGCACAGTTATCTGCCAAAACAGAACACAGTGATTCAGAAATTTATAAGAGACCATAAGACTAAAACTGAAGAGATGATTTTTCATATCATACCAAAGTACTGAAATAAAATCCTATAGTTGTGAAATAACATGACAGCATGCGGAAGAAATCAAAGCGGTGTCCCAGCCTGTAGACATCACGACTCATCGTCTGCTCCCCATTTCCATTTGCTATCTTTGCCTCAAATAGGGAAATCTGGTTCAGTCCCACGTCCCTCCCTTTACCAACTTGTATATATTCATGATGAGTAACATTGCCTCCACGTAGTGTAGAATTGAAACCTGAATTGTGCACACCAAGTACATATGAAAAGAGATGCATGCAATGCTAAAATCATAGGTTTATATTAGATTAGAAACAAGAAAAATTCTACAGCAACGGAAATGCCTGCAAATATGTCCTCGCTTAGATTGATGATTGTGGAAGCTTTACTGATACCCCCTCTGGTAAGGTGAAACAGTCTATCAAACACATCTGGATGCCCATAGTGGAAGCGAACTCTGAATGAGCAGAACATAGAAAGTTATGTATCAAAGTTTAATGAATAAAATAATTAGTTACACAATCTAGAAAATTACACTCAACAGAAGAAAAGCATTACAACCGAAGAAATGCCACTTCACATCGTGTAGATAGTTTAGAGGAAATGGAGCAGTTGACTTGTAAGACAGACAGCTGCCCCACAATCAGGTGGAATCTAGAGAGAGGACGGTGGACAAAGTACTGATTTCACAGCTTTTTTCTTTTTAAAGCATTCAACCCCAAAACCATATGGCAATTCATGGAGAGGCTCATAACTTACAATTACAAGCTTTGGTACAAGTTTTCTGGACTAACAATTTTTATGGTAGGGGAAAACTGAAACACTTTGGACATGAAAATATAGTCATCGTTTTTGCTATAACCATGTCCATGTTGGAATGCTAAACACGCTTTAATATTAAAACTTACTTCAAAGGGTTAGCCAACAATCTCTGCCCAATTGTTACGAAACTTGTCTCCTGATTTGACATGAACCATGCAAGAGAAGAAACACTGCACAAAATTAACCAACAAAGGCAGAAAATGGTCATGATAGTGAATAACATATATAAAAAAATGTATGCTTTATGTTCAGGAATTTATACACAGTTAAAACAAGTCCTAATTTAAAATTGGCAACTATGAGATAGTCGACAAAAGTAAGGGCAATTTAAGTACCTTCCAGTGAATATATGCTCCCTGAGTCCCAGTATTGTTGGATACCGCACGCCATGCATTTTACGAAATTCTTGAAGTAAGTTCCTCATTTTAAATGCTTCTTCCATGTAGTTATCCTAATGATTGGAGACCAAATGATTTTAGTGAGCTAATAGATTGAGAATGCATGAGTAAGCACACTTATCAGGTACCTGGTTCATATCTATAGTTTGCAAACCTTCCCCTCGTGTAAATATTATCGCATGATTTTGATTTTCTGGTTTTCCCTCACCCAACATAGCAGGCCCTGGAAGTTTTATTCTATAAATAACCTGAAGAATACAATTTCGAACAATCAATTATTAACCCTTGACTCCGTCCAGAAAGCAAGGACAAACAATGGCCAGAATGCATCAATTTAAGTTTGAATTGAACAATAACTGATACAATGTTCTAAAAGGCGCTAGGCGAAAAGCGGGCGGGGGGTCTGGGCGGGGTCTAGACGGGATTTTTTTATTTTAAGCCAATTTTAATATTTTATCTTACATTTATCCAAACAAAACAATAATATAAAACAAAACAATCTATAATAAAAATAATAAAGGCATTTGCTTAAAGTTCAAACACATATTCATATTGTTAATGTCAAAGTTCAAACATAAACATGCAATTGTTCAAAGTTCAAACATATTTTTAACGTATTAGTTTTATTCATAAACAAGATTGCTATTAAATAATAAAATTTAAAATTTCAAGAATTTAATTCAATATTAAAACTTATAAAACTAAACATAAATTTAAGAATTATATTGAATTAAACTAAATATTACAAATGTATCATCATTTATATAGTTTGAAGTTGGTACAAGTTCAAAAAATTACAAAAATAATAAAATTATCCATTTTAACTTGATATTGTTCACTTTTTGTTGTGATTTGATATGCTACAACTTTTATTATGAATATGGTAAATCATTAAAAAAATAAATATATTAAGATCTAGTTTGGGTAGTTATTAAAATAAAAAAAACTCTCCGTATAGACCCAACTTAGACCCCGCCTAATTTCCTGGAGGGATTTTTTTGCCACTTTGGACTTAGGTGAGGTGCCAGAGGGCCTAGCGCCTAGGCAAGGCACCAAGGGGGCCTAGCACCTAGGTAGGGCAGCCAAGGGGGGCCTAGTACCTTAGGTGGGGCGCCAAGGGGGGCCTAGCACCTAGGCGAGGTCTAGGCAGACCTAGGCGGGGATTTTTAAACACTTGAACTGATATAATGAAATTCTCAGAAATCTGAAGCAACAGAAAAAGGGAAAAATACTGGAATTTGTAACAGTATCACGACACTACCTGCCAGGAAAATTTGAAGGTGCAGACATACATGTCTCCCAGATGAATGGCCATCTTTTCAAGGTTAAAATCAGAACATAACAATAATGATATTTTATGTTTATGTACTTTAAAATTGATACTGGCATCTTTGACACATCATAACAAACAATAAGCAAGGTCCTGATCCAGAAAGCCAATAATGATGCATTATCCCTGCTCCCTCTATTACAGTTTCATTCAAACCAATGCTTACATAAAATGCAAATATAAGGAAGTTTTAGGCAGGAATATGTGCATCAAGTTCTTATATCCATATATTCAACACTTATAGATTGTTCGATCAAATGTCCACAATATTTTAAGAATATTACCTGGTCCAAATTTTGAACTGGCTCAGAGGAATCAACCGACTTGGGGACAGCCTTCACAAGAGCTGAATAATATACCTTTTCAACCAACTTTTTTGATTGGTCTTTGTTAGTTTCTTCAACCTCATCAATATAAGCAACACGTAGTGAAGGATACCTGCCAGAAGATACTCAGTCAGTCCCAGTACCAGCTGTAACTGCTACAAAATGAATGGAAGTATATTTCTGGAGACGTACGTAGTCATGAGCCTCAGAATGTCTTTTGCACGAGGATCACCGGATCTCTTTTGAATGCCATATTGCTGGCATGACACCACATAGGTAAACTTCATATCTGCTACGGCTTGACATTGGGCCAATAATGACCTTTCATTCCTCAAATGTTCCTCGGTATTAGATTCAGCAGCCTTATAGCCTTTCATTAACTCTACACAGAAGGAGCAACCAAGACAAGAATCATATTTTGGGTTCCATACATAACATAAGAAAACTGTAATTAGGCTTTTTGTAAGTACCTTCATCTTTTGCCATGTCAAGGAAAGCCTGAAGTTCCAAGGCTTGCCGATAGTACATCATACCTCGAACTAAATTGTTCACAAAGGATAAAATATATTACAGAAACTTATATTAACATAAAGTATAATAATGACATTAATTATATTTAACTAATAGAAAACTTGTACCAGTTTTAGTCAGTGTTTGGCCTCTATATGATGCCCAAAGGCGAAGTTCTTCTTCCATCTCTATATTTCCTTTAAGTTCTTCTTCACTATTACAACCAACCCGTTCAAGAAAGTTGGTCCATTCATCTGTATAATATAGGTTCATTAAGTATAAAGAAACTGCAATTCAATGCTGAAACCAGTGTGATTATCCCTCCATATTACTTTGAGTGACATGGTTTAGATTATTAAACCATGTGTTGCACAGAATTTAAAATGTGCCAATGTCACACTTAAATATAAAAAGTACAATATTCTCTTCTAAAAATTAAGTTTTAAATGCTAAAATATAATAAAGATAAAAAGTATATTAAAAAATATTATCTTGAGATGCGTCTTTTAAATGTCTTATAATCCAATGTCAAAATCATGATTTTCAAGATGACACTCAACTCGGGACATAGGGAGTACTTAACAAGGCAATAACAAACTGACCCGGAAAAATTTTTTGCAAGTAGAAAAGGATAGAAACACCATCTTCATTAGGCATTTCCAGGCCATTAATGGAGAAAAGAACTTCCTCGTTATAGTAAGGAGTCAAGACACTACAAAAGAAATAAATATGTTAAATAGTATACAATGCAAATGAGATTAGACGTAAGCTAAAGCCATAAATGGTAGGCTATTTTCTCCTGACTATGCAGATATGCTATTTTGCATACAAGAATGTCTATCTACCAAAGGCCAAGGTGGCTGAGTCCCTTGATTCTTTACTTGTGAAGCAAGGTAATCTACCAAATCTGGCTGGCTTTAACTAGAAACATAGTTTCCATGAAACAGATTCTCCAAAGCATTTGTGCGGATCTCAGAACAATACCTTAACATGATATTTTGCTCCAACAAATTCAGGTTCAGCAATCATGCAAAAGATATTTATTTTAGAGCAAAATTTACCAGAAGGAAAGCATATTGCGAACTTTGGGTGCAGTAGGCATGTCCATAAACAACGAGTTTGAGAAGAAAGAAATGCGCCTTCTAGCTTCTAAATTGGATGGCACATCCATGGCTGACTCCTTCACAGTAAGCAACAGATGGAGCCTCCTGATCTGCAGATAACAAGCTTCAAATATTTAAGTACAAATACAAGAGGGAAAGATGTTTTTATAAATAATCCACGCTTCAATCTGGTAAAAAGAAAATAAAACTATATTTTATAGACAGAAAATGGTAGAGAAATCACTCATAAGGGTCTAACTCTAGCAAATGCATCTCACAGAATTACATGTTAAGTTATAGGCCTGTTTAGTTTATTTCTTTTCTTATTGGAAGTTGGATAAGTCAAATAATATATAATTGGGGAGTGTGTGTTAATAGAAATGCATCTTTTCCAAATCATCTTCTTCATCTCTTCTATCCTAGAACCTTGAATTTGATAAACTTTACTCTAAGTGTTCTAAGCAAGATTTATGACCTGTTCATATGGTAAATTCAAACTTGTTTTCTAATTTTATGTTTATGAAAGATCTGTTTGGACTTTGGATGGCAGGGGAGGTATTTCAGAGAACATTATAAAGTTAGTGCATTTGCTATTTAAAAGAGTTACCTCTCCTTCTCCAAAATTTTACTAAAATAAATTTAAATGACTTTTAGAAGTGATTATGAAACATGTACAGTTTAAGAATATTTAGAAAATAAGATTTAAAAATGAGATCAACTACAGAAAATAAAAATATAAAACAGAGTTGTTAATGAAACAGGCCTTTACTTTTTCTTTCCAAGCTTCTGTTTCTTCGGTAACTGGAAACCTAATGGCACCAAAGAACTGATATTGCTGGTCAAGAGGTTTCATCCCCTCGTGTACTCCATATGATCCACCATGGCTTGAATCTACCAAACTATTAATGTAAATTCATAAGAGACTTTAGCAACATGTATATTTATTAGACAAGATATTTGCTCCCACATAATTTACCTAGGAATTGGATCATCCACCATTATGTCTCTGGTCACCACCTCTAGCATGTTAAGTAAGACAATGACAACCTGATCCTTGTCATCATTCTTGTTTTCTTTCTATAGAATACAACAATCTAGTCAGAATTCAATTCAACTTTTAAACCAACAGCAATTACAATGTGAATCTTTAAAGTCATAGATATTTACCAAATACTCAATAAGCTGAACAAATTGATCGCAGAGGCTAGGGAGAGCACTCATATTCAACTCCCTTATCAGATCATCCTGTTGTATATGATGGTCAACTTTGGAGAAAATCTCATTTATAACTCTGGATATATTTGAACAATAAGTCAATCACAACATCACTTAAAACAAAGCAACTATTCTGCTACCTTCTGACAATTTTCAGATGGTAAATATCTTACATTTTTTCACGCTCCCCCATAACCAAAAAGTTGATAATATTTTTACATGACTGCATAGCACTCGCAAACAGCATAACGCATGTAATTGTCTACATTTAACCTTTTTTTCAGCTCATGATCTCTCCCGTTGCTATCCTTTGCCATATCCAATGCTATCGGAAGCTACACAATGGATATATGAATGATGAATACATTTGTTTAACGAGTGCATTGCAAGAAAATAAATTAAACGGTAATAAACCTTGCTAGCAAGTAGAAAAGGAGGCCACTGGATAAGATCCAAATCACGATTTGCCCAATAAGGCATAAGTAAGAGGTTCATTTCCCTGGAAATCGAAGAAGAAAGAAATACCTGATAGGTCAAAATATAAAGTTCATGCCCGTTCAATCTAAATTTATTTCTTGGTATTAGAATCCTCATATACCTATAATTTATCAGATCCTCGTCTCTGAAACTAGTAATTATCTTGTTCCATAACTGAGCAAACCGAGCTGCCTCCTTGTCTTTGTTAGATGGGATCTGAAATAAACAATTCACTAAGTTAAAGAGGCAATTAGTTTGGTTCTTAGGAAGTAGCCAACACAAACAGTCAGTACGATATGGTGTCCAACAATTTTAAACAGTAACTGAACCTCAGGAAAGTTGCGAGATAATGTCGCCTTCAGTCCTTTCTTAGTTCTTTCTTTATTCTCCACTGGAGTCAAGCAGGCGTTAAAAGCTCCTGGTATTGACGGAAACCGGGATCTTAACATCCCTAAAGTTCGAATCTGAAAGCAAAGCAGAAATACATATTACTATTCCAAGCGCAAATAATCAACAATATACACATGTCAGACTTCAGGTTCAAAAGCCCAAACAAACAGTAAGGATATGTATATATGAAGCAAGGTGCCACAATTCATTACTTTCCACTAGATTCTGATAGACACTACTGTGCATATTCAGTGGTATTAAGATTTTATCAAATATGTGAACTATTTTTCTTTTAAGAATGCTTTTCACTAAATATATTTATTTACTTACATGATTTTGTAATGTAATAATATCAATGAAAAGAAGACCCCCTTGATTATAAAAGTTAACTCGTTGCTGGAAACTTTCAATTTTCTATTATTTATTTTCAAAAGAAGTAGTTGCTAGAAAAGGTGTCTTAATAACATTTATTTTTGAAAAGGTATTTCATTAAAAACATTGAAGAGGTATGTGTCTCTTGAAAGCAAATGGTGATGAACTCTTTAAAGAATTTTATAAAAGTTATAACCTTAAAGAAACAAGCATCTTGGGTCAAAGACATGCCCCTTGTAAAGAGGCAAGAATGACTTTATGAATAGAGTTCATTCAAGTAATTAAAAAGATTTTTTCAAACATTGGTTTACATGAATTCGAAGAGAATGTTGTTCGAACAGAAAATGTATTATAGCATTATAGGTAACATATTAGATTTTAAACAAAGTTCTTGATGATTTTGTCAAAAGTGTTAATGGATCAGCAAATATGTACATAGTAAGTTCTTTTTTACCACAAATTAACAGATGCCACACCTAACTAGTAAATGAGCTAAATTTAAAGGCAAACAACTAATATTTAAGTTAATCCTGTAAAAGAATGGTATTTAGCACAAAAAAAAAAGAAGGGCGCTGAAAACCAAGTAATAAAAGAAAGAGGGTACAAAGCTCCACTTACCTCTCCCAGACGACGAAATGCACCATATATACCACCAAATATTGTGGAGAAAATGGCATACCAAATCTGAGTGTCCATGAAATACACCTGTAGAAAATTAACAATCACTGCTTTAGAAACCATTTAAAGAACTAGCGGACGAAAACATAGTAGCCACCACAAGGGAAAAAAGAAAACTCACAAGAATAATAGGCGCCCATAGTGCAATCACAACACCAATATTGTTCTTGGCTACAAAGAGGAGATAATAGCATTACAATTGTTTCCTTAACTAGGCTTAGAAGAGATCTGTCACTAATTGATTACCCTGAGGAAAGAACTCGTGCCACTGGTATGTTTTTACATGAACTTTCATAATTGCCTTTGTTGGACCCACTAGAGGCTTAATCTGCAATAAGGAAATTATAAAATGATCGAGTGCTGCATGTGTACAGAGAAACAAAAGCTTGACTACGAGACACAAGACTATTAAGTAACCAACTCGTCTAAACGCTTAAGTTGTTAGAAAGAGGGCCCAACAATGTATATCAAGCCGACATCCTCCTCCCTCACGTGCGTATGTGGAGAGACAAATGCATCATCAAATATCAATATAAAGGACAACGTGGAGTGGGAAGGTTTGAACTCAAGACCTTGCACAAAATACATACTCGGAGCTCTAATACCATGTTAAGTAACCAACTTATCTAAAAGTTTAAGCGTTTGAAGGAGGCCACAACAATGTATATCAAGCCAGGAAAGACAGCTATACCTTTGCATCCACACAGTGATAATTGATTATTTGAAATCAGTGCTACAGTTTCAAGGATGAAGATGCAAATTAAATTAGTTAGGGGGCTAACGGAAGTATTATCAAAATAATATTTAGAAAAATACTTGACAGTATTTAATTCAATACTATAATTGGAGAAAGATGAAACTAACTTTAGAAAATACTTAATAGTATTTTTAAAACCTAAAAGAACTAAGACCAACAATTCCTTAAAGGAGTTATAAAAACGAATTCATTGTGAAATGAATTGCATCCAAATGGGAATTTCTAGTCTATAAAACTCCAAAATCCCTTTCTGAAAAGGTGTCAAACACCCCTATGAAGGGGTAATTAATGTTAGCTATTAGATAGCATCCATTGCTGAATTAATGATCCAGATATGTGTATTGAAAGTCGCACTCGAACTAGTGCGGTGCCACCAGTTTATAGGATCTTGAATATTAACGATACATTTCAAATTTTTGCTTGCAAGGATTGACTTGGAACCTCCCATGTGCTTCCTTCCAAACATTAAACCATCAATTTCCAAATCCGCACATAATATAGTTACTATATATAAAAGAAATCTGAAAAATCTTGAATAGCATGTAATAACGTAAATATCTAGACCTTCCCTCATAATTAGGGCAACAAGTGAATTGACTGATTACAGTTTCCAAATCCGTATATTAGAGATTACCATGTTAAGTTACCAGTTGCTATAAAAGTTTATTCTATTAGAGACTGGGTCTAAACAATTTATTCTTTAACGATCAATATCCTATCATACTAATGATATTTATCAAATCCATGATAAATGAAATATGGATTTATTTCTTTGTTGCAACAAAGTTGTAAAACGCTAGTATTTAATATGAAATATAAATGAGATAATCACCTCCACATAGTAACTAAATGCTAACTTCGACACTATAAGGAGAACCCAAAACGTAGTGTACCTGAAAGATGAAAAGGTTAAATTAACAAGTATGAACACAACTTTTGACTCAAGATATGACCGAGCAACAATTGCAATGTTCTTACTTAAAGAGAGAAAGTGTGCTCTCTTGCATTCCCCTCCCAACATATAGCCGAGGCTGGAACATATCATTTTAATATAAGAAAAGTGAAACAGAAGACTAATTGATGATTGTAAAATTTACAGCTTATATTTTCATCACAAATATATAAATCCTTCGTCTCACATTGTTTGCAACACTTTTTTTAGTGTACTTAATTCAAGATGTGGCACAAAAGCATATTAAAATATTAATATTTAAATATTCAATAATTCCAAGTTGTTATATTTTTAACTATATTATAGATATTATAAAAGTTAATATTCAAATGTGCATTCACAATGTCTTAAATTCTATGTCACACTAAAAACAAGTGTTGCAAACAATGTTGGACGGGAAAGTATGAAATCTAACATAAGAGATAAGAGCCACAAAAGGCTCTAATCAAGATCATGTTGATGAGGAGATCATCCTACATACCTGAGACCACCACATAATAAGCCTGACAATCTTATAGTTCGAGTTTTCTAGAGATCGGCGGATAAATGGAAACAAGAATAACAATGTTGAGAGCATGTTTGGTGACAAGTAAAGAAGAACAGCCAAAATGAACAAAGAAGGCGAACTTTGACCATTGCCAAACCAGCTTCGAATGGTTTGTGCAAATCCAGGAGGATTATTCCAACTGTATGCATAAGTTACTGGTAGAACAATCACCCATGTTGCAGCGGAGAGGGCCTTTAAAATGTACCTTAGCTTCACATGCAATGTCATGCTGTGCATTGCTTTCCAATTCATTATAATATCAAGGACAGCTGCAAAAAGAAAAAGGGGAATTATTAAAACATATGCATAAGCAGATCTTGTTACAGTGATAATGAAATGTGAAGTAGTGCTTACGGGACTTTAATGAATGTGAATTATTGAGCAATCAAAGAAGTAATGAAACATAATTTGGAACCTCAAATTCGATAGAATATTTAGGACCCATAACATTCTTCTAATTATAAATACATGTTTGATCAAAATAAATCAAGACAAGAAGCAACCACCCAAAGATGCATCAGTATCAAGAGTGGACATGCCCTTGGCCAAGGGTGGATACTTTTCCATCCTTAATTTTGAAAAATGAAAATTTAAAAGTAAAAAAAATAGAGGAAAAAAATGAAAATTGACCATGCACCCCCTTTAGTGATTTTTATAAAGTATAAGATTTAAATATTTTGGTAAAAATACACAGAAATTTCAATCATAATTATTAATAAATAAAGAAAAATGCGCATTTGAATTTTTTATTTTCATTAATTATTTAAAAGTTTATATTAATATCACTTGGAAAGTTGAAGTCCATGAGGACTTTTTTTCTAATTGTCTATATGAATATATCACTTGGTTGATTGAGGACTTTGTTTAATTGTTTATAATTGTTCATTTGACTGAAACTTTTTGCTTGAATTGGTCCTTATGGACTTGTATGTCATTAGTTGAATCATAATGGATTACAAAACAATTTCAAGAAATAAAGCTTTGAATACTACTTTTGTCGTGAATATTATGTACATTTGATGGGAATCTATATTTTGTAATTCAATATATATATATATATATATATATATATATATATATATATATATATATATTGTACTTTGATTTTTGTCCTATATTTAACTTTTTATTATATTACAATATTTTTAATAAGAAAATATTGTCCACCTAAACAAAATTTCTAAGTCTTCCACTGTTCAGTAAACTGTTAGATAGAAACATATGGTGTAATAATAAGAATCATATGAGTATATGACTGAAATTAATAGTTTAATGAGAATTTGTAAAATTCATTTATGGTATATGAGCATAGAAAACATTGGACTGGTACTAGAAAACATTCCAAAAAAAAGATTCCTTGACATATCCAAACACTAGAATGGGAATATTTAATATCCATGGATTGTCCACTCCTGATCTCATGTTCCTGTGAGCCAAACGTTTACAGAGAATCTTCATATCATTTATTATATTTTGGTTTGAAGCTCTGCTAAATTCACTATCAAACAAGGATGACTTTCTTTAAATAATTTGCTTTTTGCTATTTCAATCTATGTTGGTAAGACCACTTCATAACTTACCCATAATCTCCAAAACTGGGAGAACCCTCTTATATAAGAGAATATCACAATGCGTGCATTGAATATTGTTAGAGTATATAATATCTTGTGCCACATTGAATACCTTGATAAAATATATCTAGTTTATAATGACTTGGGCCAACTCTTCTCATAGCCAATTGGTTTTGAGTTAGAGAGCTTGTATAAATCTAACATGGTATTAGAGTTGACTATCCTTGGGCCTAATTAAACAACTCTTCTTATCCTTCACTCTTACCCACTTGCACAGTCCATTTCTTAAGGGTCAAAGTTACCCATTTCTTTAACTAATACCACCTTACCAATTGGGTCAATAGTTGCCTTTGTTTAATAGATTTCTTCTAGGCTTGTCTTGTGACAAGCTTCTAGATTTTTTTTGGGCTTATCATGTGACTAGCTTCTTATGGGCTTGGTTATCTTGTATAGATTTTCATATTCATCAGGTCCACGTGCAACTCTCAATACATAAGGTTACACGTGAGAGGGAGTGTTAGAGTATATAATATCTTTTCCCACATTGAATACCTTTATAAAATATATCTAGTTTATAATGACTTGGGTCAACTCTTCTCATAGCCAATTGATTTTGAGTTAGAGAGTTTGATGTCTTTATATACTAGACTTTGAGCCCATTTTATAAATCTAACAAATATATAGTCATCCCAATTTGTCCATACCCAAGTGATACTTTAACTTAAGCATAACCTAAATCCTGATCTTTCGACTAACTAAAAACCCAAAAATCAGTTATATCAATTGTCTCAAACGTTAGCGCAACTGCAATGAATTGGCTATTGTGCTACTTAAGTGCTTTATGTGGCACTCCATAAGTTCGTATTTGAATTTTAGAGTTGCATTATACTAGAGTGAAGTGTTTGAACAGTAAGTGCCTAGGGGAACCATGGAGATAAGGATACATGCTTCATTATACCAATATCTTTTCAGGTGCAGCAATGTTAAAAATCTTCATTACAAGAAACTTTAATAAATAAATAAACTATCACATCACAATTTAAACTACATTGAATTCTAATGGCAATTATCGTAAACAGTTGTAGTTAAATATAATGGATTTTAAATCAATGTTCTGTAATATTAATGTTTCAGTCAACAGTTTTGAGCATCATTTATAAATTTGGAGAACCAATAGTTGAGTGGTCCATATGTCCTGCAGATGAAATCTATATAGGAGCTAAGATGAATAGAAAATAAGATAAGAAGTGTTCTGATCCATATTTCTGAGCATGGACGGCTTTGTCAAAAAGGAAATTAGAAAATAAAAGGAATTGTCACTGTTATGAACAGAAAAGTGTTGAACAACAAATAAATAATAAAGATGCATGAAAGTATAAGCAGAAGTCAACCATAAAAGAAATAATGTCATCTTTACCTTGTGCAAGTTTCAATATTGCAGCTGTTATGAAGATGCTCAGCACTTTCTTGAATCCATCACCCTCAAATATAGAAGTTGGTTCTCCTGATTCGCTCCAAGCCATTATAATCATTGCCTTTTACAATTGATACCAAATATGATAGAATTAGATAATTAAGACAACAGTTAAAGTAATCAATAGACAAGATATGTAATAAACCAGACATCATATGTACAAAAACCAAAAAAAAAGGGAGGAAAAAAGAAAAATAACTTGTAGTGACAATATGAAGAAGCTCCACATTCTGTCAAAACTCCTAAAGATATGGAAAAATGAACGTATCTCAACAAAATTAATTTTTGCCTCCCATCGATCCCCAAAGGCCAGTTTGTCCACCTGAAAATCACCAATATTCCTATAAGGAAGTCGCAACCATGACAAGAAAGAAAAAAAAATTGTTCTTGATGTTTATATAATATATAGAAGTGTTGACCCGAAGTTGAGTTTAAACTACCATGCTGCACTAAGTCCAACAGATACAAACTACGAATTCACTTCTAAATTATGCTGGAAATTTTGTTATTCTTTAAGCCATTAAAAACACTTGTCAAGATAGTGCCCATACTAGTGAATGAAAAATTGTTGATAGCCAAACAAGCAGACTAGTTTTGGTATCGGAAGAAGATTATGAAGCTTAAAGAAGCTGCTAGAAATTTCATTCAGCATAAATTGGTCACTATCAACAAACTTTCCTGTGAGTGGATGATTGGCGTCGTTTTTGTCCACTAATTAGCAAAACTGGTGAAATGAGCATGTACAACGTTCCTAGTTCTCTGTCTGAAACTGTTGAAGATACAGAACTTTCATTCTTCGTACAATCAGATTCTCTGACTGAATTGAGACTTTGCCTTCTATATATATTTATCTGTAGAGCAACTTCTAGATAAAAATTTCTAATGATAAACTACTATGATAAAGTTAGATTCACAGAAACTTCCAAGATGTTTACTACTTCTTCGCTGACATGCAAAGACAGGTTGAGAACAAGGCTAAACTTAAAAGATGGGGCAAAATTAACCCAGATACACCTGGGAAGCACTTCAGTTAGAATAGAATGCTTCTTCTTTAGCTGCCCTTTTTCTAGCCAGCTTTGAAATTAGAGATGCTTGGAAGTTGGATCAGAAAAAGGTCTGAAGGAGTGAAGAGATCTTATGATGTTCAAAAGTTCAGAAAGAGATCTTTTGTTGCTATGAGGAAATCATTAGTAGCTCGACTGTTCACTCTATCTTGTAGGAACTAAGAAAGAACTTTAAGAACTTGTAAACAACAACAGAGAGGAGTGTTGTTGGTTTTGCTGGAAAGAAAGTTGAACTGATAGCTCAATTGAAGGTCTCCTCTTGACCTAAAGCTGCTGCAACTATGATCACTGGCTATAATGTAAAAACTGGGTTCTATCTTAAATGATAATGCCGAATTGTTTTTGTTAAGCTCGGCTGTATCTAGGTCTTTGTGTATAGCGGTTAGACTGTGTTAACGCCAAGTTTCGCCGGCACGTCTAATCACAGAATCCACGAGCTAGAACCTGCACAATAACAGATCATACAGAAGCTTGATGACTTGTGCCGCCGGGGGATAGCTCCGGTGTGAGAATAAGTACAGGCCGTTCACAAGGTTTAACAATGGAGGCTAAGTGTTTAGTGCTCAAAAGTAGGTATTACCTCATAATCGTACCCTAGGCCGTGTATTTATAATGCCTTATCACCTTAGAATCCTTCTCCGAGTCGGATTAGGACTCCTAAATATGGTAAGTTACCAATATTTGGATCCAACACAATCTCCTTAAAAGGTGGAAATAGAGTCCAATCCAATCACTACCTATGGAGTTACCTTATTCAAATACGGCTGGGACTTTAGACTCTACACGCAGGACAGCCCACTGCACAGGCCCAATCCCACCGAGCACACTACATGGTTCAGACTTCGGTCCAGAGGACTCTAAGGCCCGACTCCGAACATCCCCTCTTCATACCAGGGTTCCGGCCCAAAGGGCTCAGATACCCGAACCCGAATGCCATATCTCGATTAAGACTCCGGTCCAGAGGACTCGGATGCCCGAACCCCTTCAACACCCTTGAGGGCCTCGGCCCATTAGATTTAATATCCCCTCCTAGTCTCAGGCCTTCGGCCCACCTGCAGGTCGGTAAAATGCTCCCGAACATTGCCCCCTAGTCTTTTGTTATAATTTATTTATAATTAGAGACTTGAGAGGTCAAGGATTCGAAGAGTCACGACAGCTAATGATGAGCTGCCTAGGGAACCTAAGCGGTTTATCCTCGTTCTTCGAAACGTTGCACGTCTTCCCATACCCGGGCCCACTCTTTGCATTTAATAGCCGCTCTTGAGTTTCATGCCACTCGCCTTATAAGAACCCCCTCCCGTCAATCACTGTCACTTTTTCCAGACTTCTTCATTTCAAAATCTTTGCTAAAATTTTCCGATTTTCGGTCAGTACTCCGTTCTTCATTTACACTGATTTCAAGCTACTTCCAACTAATATTTTCTTCAATGGCTGATTCTACTACTGAACAAACCCCAAACATCCCTGAAAACACTACACCTACACCCCTCCTGTCCTCCGATCTAGTTCCGGTGGACCTACCGGCACCTCCACCTGAAGCCCCTATCTCCTCCGTCCACTCCACTCCGATTAGCCCCGAAGCCAGAATCCGAAATGCTCATCACTCCGAAACGGAGTTTTCCCACATCAACACCCAATCTACAGTTCTCCCTTCCCAAATCTCAGAGATCCGAACCTTGTTCAACATACCCCGATAATACAAACTTCGGATACCCACACCAAATGAGAGGATGTTCTGGAGACCCGAAGGTGAGTGGATTGCCGTACCCCTATATCTATTGAAATATGGGGTTCGGTTTCCTCTCCACGACTTCATATCAACTTTCCTCGGTTTTGTGGGGATCGGGTTCGCACAACTGGTGTCGAACTCGTATATCCAGTTGGTTTCTTTCATAGCCATGCCACGAGATCGGGAACACCCCTGGTCTTGATTTCTTCTTCGCCCTGTTCACCGTCGGTCGATCCAAAGAGCCCGGCCTCCAACAGCTAAACAATCAACCCAACCGAACCGTCCCTATCAAAACTCCCTCGAGCAACAAGGGTTGGCACCCACAATGGATCTTCGTGAAAGGAACCGACCTCAAACTCCTCCCAGACTGGGCCCACCCCAAAGATCCGATCACCAAAGTGTCCAAATTCCCGAAGGACCGTGCGAGTGCCTTCAAGGAGTTCTATAAAAAGTGGAGTAAGACCGAAAGGGGGTTATCGATTTTGTCTACCGAGAGTTGGCTGTACCAACACGGGCGCAAGTGTCCTTCTTTGAACTGCTCAATACTCTTGCTAAGTTTGACTATCTTTTAGCCGTTTTGTACTAACTAATCTTCCAACTCACCCCCTACTACGCAGTGACAATTTTCAAGCTCGAAGGGGCCTCAGAATCCCTAACTCCTCTTCCTATCACAATCGAACCAATCCGTCCACCAGCAACTGACGATTTACCTGATGAAGAGACCATCCCGATCGCCGAGCTTTCGGTAGGCTCCGCTACGGGACCCGACCCTCCAACCACCACCAAGACTGCTTTGAAGATGAGCCGGGCCGAGAAAGCAGCTTTGTTAAAGAAGACTAAAAGGCCTTCTTATCCTTCTGCAAGAGTCTCTGCCAAGGCCGTCTCCACAATACCCCGAAACCAACTCCTCCATCCCCTGCTCAGGTCGCGGTGATCAAGGATTCATAGGAGACCGAGGAGGTTCCTCTCGAACCCCGACCCAAGAAACCACGACTCACCGAAGACCCTGAGCAACAACATCCTGACCAACAAGTTGTCGAGGTCGATCCCATCGTCACCTCCACTCCAACATCCAAACCAAGCTCGTCCAAGGGATCGCCTACTACTGTTGGCCGAAGAGCCCCTCTGAGGTGTTCCCTTTCCAGCTGTTTGATCATTTCAAACTTTTTGGTGATGACGATCGCTTTAAAGGGTTCTCCTCCGAAGATTATCTGGTAGCCTACATCCGAGCTCAGTGTCAGGTAATTTCGAAGTTGGTTGACTCTATTTATTGTCTCCAAACATTATTCTGTATAGCTGACCCATTCCTTTCGCTGTAGGCCAACGCCGTCCTCTCCCGAGCCATTCCTCCTCTAGCCCGAACGACCAGGAAAGAAGTTCAATTGAGGTCGGATGTTCTGCTGCTCGAGGCTGAGGTTCGAGGCCTGAACTCAGACTTGGAGAAGGAAAGGGGTCTCCACGCCGAGACCCGTAACAAGATGACTGAGGCTGAGAGTCAGGCCGATGGACTCCAGGAACAATACTCGCTACTTCAGCAGGAGTTTGTCGGTCTCGAAGACCATACAAAGAGACTTCTTGAGGAGAAGGATCGTTTGGCCGGGGAGGTCAAGGATCGGGAGAAGGCGGTTGACACCATCGCAGAAAAGTATTCGGAGATTTTGGCCAAGATGATGCACTTGATGCGGGAAAACACCGCCATAACCGCTGAAGTCAACTCCCTACCGGGAAAGCTCTCCAAGGCCAAGCAGCAGGTTGTTGACGAGTATGAAGAGTCTGATGCCTTGAACGATAAGGTCATGGCCCAGGTTGGTGAAGGGTATGAAACTTATCGGGAAAAGGCTCGGGCGAAGTTGGTAGCTGCTGGGCTCGATGCTTCCCTCCTTGATTCGCCTGGACGAAGAATCCGAGGCTGGGGATGATCCTCCTCCCGAGTAGCTTCTTTTAGGACTTGTAATTTTTTGTACTTCTTCCTTTTTTCTTTTCTACTTGTACTTCACCCGAACCTTACACGATCGGGTCTTGTAAAAATTTGAAGATATGAATGAAGTATGATAGTTTTGTTTATAAGTTATTGTAATCAATTATACTCGAGACTTATCTTGATCAGTTGTGTCTTTCCGAACCTGCTGATCAGATTGTACCCGAAGTTTGTCTGATTCTAGAACTGCAGTCTCGGTCAGTTATACCCGCGACTTTCTGATCGGTTTAAGCCCGATGTTTATCTGATCGGACATCGAAAACCGCGTGAACATAGATGAAGCCAACCATCACCAAAGATAACTTTCATTTATTTCATTTAAAATTGAAACGGTTACATGGATAAAGAAAAGAATGACATAACCATTACTGGTAAAATTTTCTAAGTCTTCCAGCATGCCATGTATTCTTTACCTCCGAACCATCCGTTCCTCGAAGCCGGTATGTACCTGGCTTCGGCACCTCTACTACTTCGTATGGTCCCTCCCACTTAGGCATCAGTTTGCCGATGTTCTGGGGGGTTGATGCCTCCGACTCCCGAAGGACCAAATCACCCACTTCAAACCTCCTCTGTTTCACCTTCCGATTATAGTGTCGGGCTGTTCGCTGCTGATAGATAGCCAACCTCATCACAGCTGAGTCCCGAACCTCTTCCAGCAGATCCAAGTTTGTTTTCAAACCTTCATCATTGTATAGTTCTTTGTACTGACTGACTCGAAGAGTAGGGGACCCGATCTCAACTGGTATGAGTGCATCGGTCCCGTATGCCAGTCGAAAAGGAGAGTCCCCAGTTGTTGTCCTTGGAATAGTCTGATATGCCCACAAAACATTGAGTAACTCTTCGGGCCACTGACCCTTTAACTCATCCAGCCTTCTTTTTATCCCGTTGAGCAGGGTTCGGTTGGTCACTTCTACTTGACCATTCGACTGAGGGTGAGCGACTGAAGTCTTGCGATGCTGAATTCCCAACTCTTTCAGAAAGCCTTCGAACTTAGACCCCACGAATTGTCTGCCATTATCAGAGACCAATGCCATCGGAATACCGAAACGATAGACCACTCCTTTGAAAAACTTCAGGCATTCTTGTTCGGTGATCTTCTGCAATGGTTTGGCTTCGACCCATTTCGTCATATAGTCGATAGCCATGATCACAAAACTAACTTGTCCCTTGGCCTTCGGCAGAGGCCCTAGGATGTCGATTCCCCAGCGAAGGGAATCGGGGATAAGACCGAATACAGCTCTTCGGGAGGCTGATGTGGGACAGTGCTGTTCAGCTGACACTTAGGACACCTTCTGACGAGTTCCTTGGCCTCCGTGTAGATAGTCGGCCAGTAATACCCCTGCCTCAAAATCTTATGCGCCAGCGACTTGGCCCCCATGTGATCCCCACAGATCCCTTCATGTACTTCCCGAAGTGTATAGTCTACTTCCGACGGAGTTAAGCATTTGAGGAGGGGAGAACTGAAAGCCCTTCGGTACAGATCCCCGTCAATGAGGACGAAGTTTGAGCTTCGGTGCTTGATTTTCCTTGCTAAGATTCGGTCTGAAGGTAGGGTCCCATCTGCCAAGTAGAAGATATAAGGTGTGAGCCAACAGTCAAGTCGATCCAAAGCTAGTACATCTGTCCTCGGTACACTAGCCGTTCTAAGACCTCCAGATACACCGATCCGTTGAAGAAGCTTGCTTCGGTGGTTGCCAATCTGGCTAGGGCATCTGCTACCGTATTATCTGACCGATCAACTCCCTGACAACTGTGCGATGTGAAGTATGTGAGCTTATCTTTCACTTCGGCCAGATAGTTTGACATTCTTGCCCCCCGAGCCTCATACTCTCCTGATAAATGTTTAACTACCAACTGCGAGTCACTGTAGATAACTATCTTCTGTACTTCCAAGCTTCGGGCCAACCGAAGTCCGGCTAGTATAGCCTCGTATTCTGCTTCGTTGTTTGTGGCCTTGAACTGAAACCGAATCGCCTGTTGGACCTTGAAGCCTTCGGGACTCGTTAGAATGACTCCTGCACCGCTGACGTCCGAAGTCGATGACCCATCCACGTATAAAGTCCACGAGGTCAGCCCCTGTTGAGTTTCGGTCACTGTATTTACGTCTGGTTCCGTGAAAGAGCATTCCACGATGAAGTCTGCCAATGTCTGACCCTTGATTGCCGTTCGGAAGTGATATTCTATAACAAATTGTGTTAACTCCATCGCCTATGCCGCTAGCCGACCCGACACATCCGGCTTATGTAATATTTTCTTTAACGGCTGATCCGTATATACCACCACCATCCGACCTTGGAAATAGTGCTGAAGCTTCCTGCATGCAATGATCAAGGCATACGCGAATTTCTCTAGGTTCGGATATCTTGTCTCTGCGTCTCGAAGAACGTGGGATGACATAGTATACCGGGAACTGTTTTCCTCCCTTGTTCCTCACCGATGCTGCCCCTACTGCCATCGGGCTTGCAGCCAAGTATAAATATAAAGGTTCCGAAGGGATCGGTTTCATCAACAACGGTGCCGAACTCAGATATTTCTTGATCCCTTGGAACGCATCTTCGCACTCTGAGGTCCACTGGAAACTCTTATCGTTCTTCGGTCCCTTAAGAGTGTCAAAGAAGGGTAAACATCTTTCGGCTGATTTCGACACGAATCTCCGAAGGGCAGCTATCGGGCCCGTCAACCTCTGTACATCTTTGTATGTCTTTGAAGATTTCATGTCTAAGATCGCTGCAATTTTTTCCGGGTTAGCCTCGATTCCTCTCTTGCTTACTAAATATCCCAGAAACTTTCCAGAGCCCAAGCCGAAGGTACATTTGGTTGGGTTCAGTCTCAGTTTTTGTTTCCTTACTGTTTCGAAAGCAGTCTTCTAGGTCCTCCAGGTGATCCCGGACTGACACACTCTTTACGATCATGTCGTCTACGTACACTTCCATACTTCGGCCCAGCTGCTTTCTAAATACAAAGTTCATCATTCGTTGATAAGTTGCCCCCACGTTCAGCAATCCGAAGGTCATTTTCCGATATGCATATATGGCCCGATGAGTGATGAAGCTTTTCTTCGGGATGTCTTCCTTGTTCATCGAAATTTGGTGATATCCCGAGAAAGTGTCCATGAAGCTTAACATGTCATACCCCGATGTGGCACCAATCAACTGATCTATGTTAGGCAAAGGATAGAAATCCTTCGGACAAGCCTTATTCAGATCGGTGTAATCGATGCATAACCTCCACTTTCCATTCTGTTTCTGAACCAGAACCACATTTGCCAGCAATTCGGGGTAATCAATCTCGAAGATGAATCCTGCTTCCAACAGTTTGGTGATCTCTTCATCTATGATCCTCTGCCTTTCAGAGGCGGAAATCCTCCTCTTCTGTATCACTGGTTTTCTCTTCGGGTCTGTATGCAGCCTATGTAGCGCTACCAATTCACTTACCCCTGGCATATCGCTAGGCTCCCAAGCAAAGATATCGGCATATACCCGAAGTAAGTTCATCAGCTCTGTCCGTAGTGGTTCTGTTAATCCTGCCCCAATCTTGATCAATTTTTCGGTGTTCCCCGGTATCAACTCAACATCTTCCGTCTCTTCTGTCGGCAGTGCCATCGATTCAGTACTACTTTCGGTGAATGGCTCTATCTCGATGGCCATCGTCTGTTTCTGTTTGCTGACTCCAACCCCTGAGGAAATCAGGGTATTCCGATAGCACCTTCGGGCGATATCAAGGTCTCCTTTTACCTCCCCTATCCCGTTCGGTGTCGGAAACTTAATCTTGAAGTGAGGGATGGATGTGACTGCTTGCAAGGCCGATAGCACCTTCGGCCGTCTCGAGAGCGACTTCTATGCCTACTCCTTTCTCTTTCTGCCGACGGGGTGACCGGGATCGGCTCCGATGCCTTGGAGGAGGCCTCCTGCTCCCCAGCCATCTGCGTCATCTGCTGTTCGAGCTCATCTTGCTGAAGACGCAAGGCCATCATGGCGTCCTTGTTCTGCTGCATCTTCTTCTGCAGGATAAACTCCCTCTGATCTCGACTACCTTCACCCCTCCGTGCACCTCCAGTGCCCGAGAATGATTCTCATCTGCCCGACTAGCCTGGTTGGGGGTATGATGGCTATCATAGAAGAGCCGTCGCCAGCAGTCGGTTCCTGCTGGTCACCTTGGATTCTGGAACCCAATCTATCTTTGACCGACCCTCTCACCTGGGTGTTCTGGTGTGTTTTCGCCTTCTCCTGGTCAAAAGCATTGTTCCTCCCGCTCGCCATGGCCTCTTACCGGAAAAGTCAGTTGTGATTGTTTAAGCACTAAAGCCCTCCTTCTAGCGCCAATGTTAATGCCAAGTTTCGCCGCCGCGTCCAATCACAGAATCCACGCGCTAGAACCTGCACAATAACAGATCACACAGAAGCTTGACGGCTTGTGCCGCCGGGGGATAGCTCCGGTGTGAGAATAAGTACAGGCCGTTCACAAGGTTTAACAATGGAGGCTAAGTGTTTAGTGCTCAAAAGTAGGTATTACCTCATAATCGTACCCTAGGCCGTGTATTTATAATGCCTCATCACCTTAGAATCCTTCTCCGAGTCGGATTAGGACTCCTAAATATGGTAAGTTACCAATATTTAGGTCCAACACAATCTCCTTAAAAGGTGGAAATAGAGTCCAATCCAATCACTACCTTTGGAGTTACCTTATTCAAATACGGCAGGGACTTTAGACTCTGCGACAGCCCACTGCACAGGCCCAATCCCACCGAGCACACTACATGGTTCAGACTTCGGTCCAGAGGACTCGAAGGCCCGACCCCGAACATCCCCTCTTCATACCAGGGTTCCAGCCCAAAGGGCTCAGATACCTGAACCCGAACGCCATATCTCGATTAAGACTCCGGCCCAGAGGACTCGGATGCCCGAACCCCTTCAACACCCTTGAGGGCCTCGGCCCATTAGATTTAACATCCCCTCCTAGTCTCAGGCCTTCGGCCCACCTGCAGGTCGGTAAAATGCTCCCGAACAGACTGCTTTTACATTGAGAGGGTATGCCCTGATTGTTTGTGTAACTAAGTTGTCTGATCCATAAAACTCTGTCCTAATTTCAAAAGAAAAAAATACATGTTGATAGTGACACATACACAGCATCATGTGTCAATAATTTAAATATCCAGGAAAAGAGCATCTCCTACCAACATTGAGAAATACAAAAACACTAAGATTTCATCCTCTCATAAAGTAAGCTCGAAGAAATAGTCTTCTACTTGGCACCACATTACAAGATCATAAATAGTATGACCTTCTGTTTACCTTTCTTTTTGCATGTCATAAGCATAATGACATGAGCATCCATGCAACATGGTAAAGAAAAAAATGTGGCTTGATAAAGTAACAAAATAGAATTTTTCCAATGCAAAAAAATTAACACTCAAATAAATCAAAAGCAAAGAATTGGAAAACCGAGGGCCCGGGGGTGGGCACATATTAAGATTAAGTAAATATTTGACAAGACTCTATTTTGCTTCCTGTGATACATTGCATGGATTTGGGTCCACAAATTACAGAACATTTTCAAGAAGTATTCAAACATAAGTGTGATACAATCTAGTTGAATACTTAATGCATTAATATGTGCAATAGGTCACATAAGTTGGGATGTCAAAAGATATAAAAATCACTTAAATTGGGATGGGTAGAATGCATACAACATTTTTCTCGGCTTGAAACTGCTTGTTCGGCTGACAAAAGAAATTAGCATCCACACGCATTGGCCAACCTAGTCGGAAACAATCAACTGACCTACAAATTTATACCAATTGGTTAATAAACATTTCACAAGATTAATTTAAAGAAAAAGTTATTTTATGCAACAAAAGAAAGGAAAGATACCAGAAGTATTCATTTAAATCATCATAGTTCCTCCACCGCGAATGTTTTGATTTCTCGTCTCTGCTCCCTCTAGCTTCCTGTGAAGAACCAATAGAATAATTATAAATACATGAACCAAATGCAGTAGTCGACAACAATAACATCTACTGACTTCAGAATTTTAGAAGAAGCACCTTTGCTATTGTATTGTAAATTGGAGTTACTACTTTCCTTAAGAAAGCCTCATCATCCCCACCATAGGCAGGCTTGATATGCTCCCCAGTCATGGGACTAACGCTTCCAGCCAACATACCGTAAAGCTCAAATGCCATCTAGTAAAAAACATAAATATAATTTGATCATCTTATGGACGCTTATAGGAATGTGAAGTTCAAAATAACAAAGAAAAACATAAAAGAACTAGAACAAACAATTTGGACTTTTCCGCTGAAACATACAAAAAGCGTGGCCCCAAAATTGAATTAAACCCTAAAATTTGAACCCTAAACCCTAAAAAATGAACCAAAAATAACCCCAAAATACTGAAAATTTAGCCCTAAACTACGTCGTCACAGTCTGTGTTCACCAGAGATCCGTCGCCTCACCACCAACTTTGGATTTCGTCGATTCTGATTGATAGCTTACTTGTTTGGGTGGATTTGCAGAGATCTAGAGAGCTGGAGCAATTTACAGAGAGTTAGAGAGAGGAAACGATTATGGGGATTGAGAGAGAGAAATAGATAGAAAGAGATCGAAGAATTAGACAGAGAGACGGAAGAAGGGGTATACGCTTCATAAATCAGCTGCAGCTAATTACCCATTTCCACATAAGAATAATAGTTAAATAAAAAGTTTTCAGAGCTAATGCATGATCAGAGCAACCTAGATCTTAATTTGATAAATAACTAGCACTCCTATAAGTACAAACATCATGAAAAGAGCTTGTTCTTTTCTAGTTTTCTAATCATTATTCAGTAACTATTATGTATACTAAACCTTCTGTTAAATTAATATGAAGTAGACTTGGAATATCAGGAAGTTGTATTTTGAATAATGAAAATAAATATAGTTGAAGGCCATTATTCACTAAAAATAATAATGAAAACTCCTGTTTTGCTTTCACATAATACATCGTGCCCAACTAAAAACATGTAATAGCAGAACTCTTCATTACTCTTAGAACATTTTCTGTTAGTATAAAACCAGGCTAGGTGAAATAAGGAATTTTGAAATCGAAACACATCACAGCATTTACACACAAATTGAAAGAAGAGAGCAACATTTCAATGCGTACGTGGTGATAGATGTAGCAAAGGCATTCTGGCATGAATCTCAAGTTTGCAGCTTCCCCCCATATGAGAAGATATAGACCCATGTATAACAATTTTCGTTGCTGCACTTCCTGCTGAATAGTAGGCAACCTGCAAGAAAAGAACCACAAAATATTCAAAGCACTATGACCAAAATGTGAGAAGATAGTTTAAAATTCAATTTGAGAATATTCCATAAGAATGGATAATAATGTATAATGGAAGAAGAAAGCTTCAAGAAATATTACTGTCACCGTGCATTAATCTAGTCACAAGATTCACTAAAAACAATATCTCAAAAACTGAAAATTGGCACACACTCACCAAAGACTACTTTTGCGACCCAAATACTTGCACCACCCTTTGTAGTTTTTGAAAAGTTTCTTCATAACTTCATTAAGTGCTCGGTCATCCAACTGAACACGAATATTATCTCTGTATGTAAGGTACATTTATAAAAATCGAATTATATGCCACTAATATTTTGTTAAAAGTATAATACCTTAGGCTGCTGATCAGGCTTTGGCAATTGCCGAATATGCACATTTGCCAGTAACAAAATAAAGTGCTCCCTTTGATTTGACACATTATCTTTCTGCATTATCAATAATTTTTAACATGGTATAATCATTAAAAATTGAAAAGATAAAAAGAAAAAGAAAAAGGGACCAGCAACTGACAAGTTAGCCACCTGAAAACCAAACATAGCCTGGAGCCAGTCTAGAATATCTTCATCTACTTTCTTCTTGTTGCCCTTGGGCCATGGCAGACCCCTGATGTTACGGAGTGCAGAAACAGAAGCTTGTATCTGCAAATTAAATAACAAATGTGTTAAAATAGCATAGAAACTTGTATCTAGGAAAACCAAGAATACCAATCAAGCAAAAAAAACAACCTCGGCATATTTCATAATTGCTTGATTTGAACTGTCAGGATCAAGAGGAAGTATATTATAAGGTACGTAAATCTCCGTCTTTTCTGCAACCTTAGTGTGAGCTTCCAGAATCTGCATATAAATATATAGATCTAAATTAACAGTTGCATAAAAATATTATATGCCAAAGGAACTCGGGACAATACATGAAATTACTCAAGGAAAGAAGGGTTTTTCCTCAAATTTAGTGTAGGGCTGATATAATTCCAATATGAGATTGATTTTATGAAATTCACTAACAAAAGCTGTTAGTGTTACCTCATCAGCCACTTCGACAGCTTCCGTCAGATTAACAGCCTTCAAAACCTCAAATAGAACAGCAGCAGTTTGATACGCTTTTGTAAGCCGAGTACTGAATTTGAAGAAGAAAGCTTCTCATATCAGATAAAGGCAAGAAGCATAATGCAACTAAGCCTGCACCTTGAACAATATAATCACAAGGACAATGCAAAAAGATTTGTTACCGATCAGCTTTATCGGCGGCATTTTGCAAAGCCTGTATATATTTTCCATAGTACTGTCGATAAAAACTTTGCATTTCACGAGCATCACTTTTTGTTCTTCCTGCTAATGTTGTTTCATTTTCCTGACAAGAATAGAGGTATCTTCTTTATACAATTTTGACAGAAATCTTTGAGAAGAAACTAAATAAACAGTAGTACTAACTTAGTTGATCACATTTTAAAAGTCATAGTATCATATGCAGCACTGAAAAGAATAAATAGCATATTTTCTGAGCTCAATTACATATGTTAAACATTGTCAGCAATGCGTTTGAGAACTTTTTCACAAAATGAAGTGCTTGGGAAAATGAGAATCCATAATATGAACTTTTTCATTTTATCTATAATTTTTTATATTAAACCAATTCCCAGTGACCTTTCTTGCAAATAAGTTAACTGAGATAAGGAAAGTCTGAAATATCACACTTTAGAGTTGATTTGTTACAGATGAATTTCTTGACCATGAACATTATTAAGAACTGATACAACAGTGAGTGGCAGCTAAATTGCTTCTTAAATGGAGAAGATTCATATTATATTAGATAGTACAGACCAAAATAGTGCTAAAAATTAGTTGTGGACCACTGGATCATGGAGTCGTTGCTATGATATCTGCTACTATAGCATCGAGCTTCAGTTTTAGGAGATCCTACTGGGAACTACAAATAGAAATAATATTGGGAGGCATTAAAGTGACCAAATTCCTATTACCAAGCATACATAAGGAGAGAGAACCAAATTAGTTGGCCTTATCTTCTTGACCTCCTCAATCCACCCTCTATAGTATAACAAACCAACAACCCCCTTAGTCACCAAAGAACTCGCAACTATTTTCTTCTTCTATTTGTATCTTTAGTTCTATTAAATCTTATAGGTGTCTCTACATCAAAATACAGCCCACTGAAATCAGACACAAATCATATCATGCATATTCATGAAGCAAACCATCAAAGCCTATGTAACCATTAAGTACCAATTAAAGGCGTGAACTGAATATATATTACAGAGAGAAGAACCTCTTAGTCTCAAATTAACTGCACCATCCCATTAACTAATAATCAAATGATCAACAGCACCAAAGTCAGCATGTAAAAGTATCTACAACTGGATCTAGAATGAATTAAGAAATTAAAAAGTCTCAAGCAATAGAGTAAGATCAGCCAATTGTTTTGTGAGATATTAAATCAATCTGAGAATAGTCATAATTAATACACCACAGTTACTGCTTTCGACTTTTCCCTAACTATAAAGTAATCTGAACTCTTGGCTTGCATAATCTAGCCTGCCATCTCAAATTACATGCCTCAAGATTATTTGGCAAGACTAAGCATGAGCAAAATTTAGCTCTCCTAACAGCAAGCCAAGGATAAAAATTGCAAACAGAAAAAGGAAAAAGAAATATAAGAACATCAGGTGCAGCAAGACATAACATTGCATACCCTTTCTAGGCGTTGTAGAAGAGCAGTCTTAAACTGGCGAACTCCGCGTCCACTTGATGTTGGATCTAGTTTGTGAGCTTTCTCAAAGGCATAGAACCGGCCTGATTTCAGCTCCAATGCATCAAAACATATTGATAATTAGATGTGCACTAAAATTTTAAAACAAGTTTGCATATTTTATGGGTTTTTTGGGATGCTGAATGGTATATAACACAATATATTGTACTGCTTAGATACTTTTGGGTAACCCAGATATTAAAGAAGGTACTTGCGGTTCGAAAAACATAAGTCGGCAGCCATATAAAAAGAGTAGAAGGAAAGAGGAATTTAACAATAAAATAAATAATATAAGCAAAGGAAAAGGAGGTTTTCATAACTATTCATCTTACTAATCCGCTTATAAATTCTAAAATAAATAATATAAGCACAGGAGAAGGTGTCACGCCCCCAAATCCGGGTCTCCTTCAACCCCTTCTTTACCTCCATTCCTAGATCGCAACATCTCTCCTTAATATTCACTAATATTATACTTGGTAAAAACTCATTTAATTAAAAACTTAGCATCATACTCTTTATTCCAAAATCGTAAACTTTACAATTTTCGGTTACATCTCAAAGTCATAAAAATTATAACTTATTATAATGCATTAAATATGCAACTCCTCCAACTATACTTCTTCTTGAGTATTCCATAACTTCAATCCAACACTAAACCCTTCTTCTCAACTTCATCACCATTTATCTATCATATACTTTCAATATTAGCAACAAGTTAGTTCCCAGAAACAAGGAGACTTCCGATAAGAATTTCTCCTTATTGGCGTGCAATTAGATAACTAACCCCTTTCCTCAATAGAACTTTCTAGACATTACCAATAATGTTAATCTAGCATATTTAGATGATTCCTACATCTACTAGCTTAAATGTACAATACACAAACAATATATTCTTATAATAATTCTCAACTCTTTTAATAATATCTCCAAAGTTATTATAACTTTAAATTCTATTCCATGAAAAGAAGATAACAATAATACTCTTGACCTAACTATTCTTCTTTCACTTTCTCTTTACTGTCAGATTCTGCTGTAATTCTTCCTTAATTGTAAATAAGATTTTATTCGCAAAAATGAGCACAAATGCTCAACAAGTCTAACAGATAACACATTACACATTTCTCAAGTTTATACAGATAATAAAGTTCATACTATTCGACTTATAGGGTTCACACTGCCCAAGTTATAGGGTTCCAATCCCAAGTTATAGGGTTCACAATCCTCAAGTTATAGAGTTCACAATACTCAAGTTATACAAGTAATTCATATATCACAACTAACTTCACACAATAACTAAAATTCAAAATAGTTTTATAGCACATCGTTCCACATAAAAACAATTAGAAACTTGCACATAGTCCGAAAAACTTACCAGATTCTGCTTCTATAGTTTACACTATTTTTTGCGTTTTTCGATCAAACTCTTGAAGTTGCAAGCTTTACGTTTATCTTGAATAAGCAAGACTTGATCTTCCTCTCAATTATAAGTATACTTATTATGCTCTCTCTTAGAATTGTTTTGGAATTTAATGAAAGCTTATTTAGCATGGCATAAGACTTCTATTTATAGGCAAGCAAGACCTAGGGCATAAGGGTCATCTAACCACAACCAACCAAAGTGGCCAACACCACAAGCAAGAAATGGGGCCACATCTCACCTCTTAAAACAAGCCAACTCCACAAGTAAATTAATAAGCCACATCTCACCATCCTAAGATTGACAACACATTAAAGCAAACAAAAGCCAAATTGATGACTAACTATTCAAAGCAAGTAACAATACTTGCAAGTTTGAAAGTAGTACATACTTCCATAATGGCCAAAAAGCCCTCACTTTCTCTACACCCTAACCAAATTACAACACCTAGTTTGGTTAATCCAAATTAGTTTACTTTCTAGTTAGTATTCTAGTTAGGTTTCCTAACCAAGCCGGTAAGTCGAAATTGTTGACTTTTTCAAAGTTGACTTTACGCTTTTTGAATAGTGATTTAGCGTTTTATGAATAGCGATTTCCTAGTTAAGTTTTACAAAAAAATTCTATACTGATACTTATAATGAAACCACACACATTCAATTACATAACACATAATTTAAATCACAAAAACATCCTTTATTAATCATATAAGATTACATTACAAGTCTTATAACGATTCGGAATATTACAGAAGGAGGTTGTCAAAACCATTCCTCTTACTAATCCACTTATAAATTAAAACAATAACGAAAAACAATTAGAAAAAGAAAAGTAAACATGGTAAAAAGTCATCAAAATTGATCATGAATCTGCAATTTGAAGAAATATAAGAGTGCGAGTGTATGTGTGATTTTTTTGTAGTTTATGTTGAGCGAATAAAAATGACAAAACCTATAAGAAAAGACTGAATGACAGTATTATCTACGTGAACATTTCAATGAACAAAGACTCTCAAGTTCATACAGGAAACAAGGGAAAAAGAACACCTTGAATGGAAGAGAAAAACCACATACTAGGGTTCTCAAAATCTCTTCCTGAAATATCTTCTAGACTTTCATACCCTCTAGCTAGACCACAAAAAGATACAGAACAAAAAATTTGTGCTCAACCAACCCATCTCAATCCATGTCAATCATCAACCAAGGCCTGCACCAACTCTCATTACCATCCCTCGCCAATCATACCCTAATTACCTTTTTCAGTAAATTGCTTAAGAGGTAAAAACAAAAAAAAAAAATCAAATGATCTCACTAAATAGATGTTGTACAGCATAAGTTAACTTCCAAATTAATGACTATAATTGAGCCACTATTCAAATACTTCATTTCATATAGTCCACGTGTCATCATGACCATGATTGGAATTGTCGTCCTGGAATGCATTCTCATGAACCGATGGCTTTTCATAATCTCTACGCTCAACTTTTAAATGATGCATTTTAGTTCAATATTAGTTATTGGAAGAAGCATGCTCTTACTACTTCCAGATTAATAAATTGGAGGAAGTTGACTTGCAAAGGTTCAAGTAACTAGTCCATAGGACCCATGCTCTTCAACCTATTTGGTAAAGTTCTTTTATTCTATCGTAGATCACACTATTAGTTCATAGGTGAATGCTTATGTTCTTCTTAAATATTGATTCTATATCCAATCCGAGCCTTAATATGAAACCTTCCTCAGACTTTGTAGGACTATTAATGCATCTCATTGTGTTCTAATGAATGAAACCTGCCGGACAATAGAAAATGAAAACGATAAAAGAAAGAAATATATGACTTTTGCCAAGACCACAAGTAACCTTTCAGTGCCACAAAAACAACATCTTAAGTAAGATGGCAAAATAGATTCCATCGCTATTGCACTTAATTACTACATAAAATCATGTACCAGTGGAAAAAAAGCCACTTGCAAGAGCTCCCACAATAAAACTAATTATAAGCTAGGAAATTAGAGGTGCGCAGAACTATATATAGAAGTGTGAGTGGGACTTACAGAGGTAAGCAACCCTGGGGTTGGCGGGTTCAACTTCATTAGCCACACGAAGAATGGGCGCAATTTCAACCAGAGATGATGGCACAACTTCACTATCCATCATAGTTTCCCCTAAATTACCAGCAGTCTGTGTCCGCAGAAGCGGCCGCCTAAGCGGCGGCTGATCAGACCCCTTTCTATTGTAAGCCATGTTTCCTTTTAAACCCTCTTACTACACAACTAAACCTCCCTTTATTTTACCTGTTGAAACCCATAAAATTTACATAAACCCAAGTCATTGCAATAACATTTTAACTTCTTTTTTTAAAACTCCTCAACTTAACTCAACCACTACCAAAAAAAAAGACAGAGAAACTAGGTTTGTTCTTTGAGAAAAAGGAAGAATTGTAATTAAAGCCACAGTCTTTCTACTAGTTCCAAATTAAGCTTTCTAATCAGAAATCAGACAGAAAAATTGAACCTTCCTCTACTTTACCTGTCGAAACACTTCAAATTCTAAAATAAACCCAAATCATTTAAAGACCCTTTTCAAATTCTTTTCATGAGAAAACTCCTCAACTTCACTCAACAACAAAAATCTTTTGTTTTTTGAGAAATGGGGAAGAACTGAAATTAAGACCTAATCTTTCAAATTGAACTGAACCTCTCTCTGCTTCACCAGTTGAAACAGTTCAAAATCACAAAAAAGAAAAAAAAAACATGGCAAGAACATTTTAGCTTTTTTCATGAGAACAATCCCCAACTACACAGCCAAAAATTCCCGAATTTGTATTTTGAGAAAATAGAGGCACTGTAAGTAAGACCATAAACTTGCTTCAGGTTTCAAATTTAGTCCTTTTTCAGCAACAAAACAAAGAAATAGAAAGAATCCTTCTAAATCCATCAATGCAAACGAGTATAGAGTAACTGGGTATACCATTTGATGATTGGACAATCAGATGTTCAGACAAACAGTAACCTTTCAAAATACAGAACTTCTTCAAGTATATATTATAATATACGCATAGATATAGACAAACTGGAAGACACTCTCACAGACACACACAGATAATAATAATGTATGTATGTGTGTATATATATATATGTTTATATTAGCTAGATACCGATGTGAAAGAGAAAAGAGGGAATAATCTAGAGAGAGAAAGTGAGAATGAGGAAGGTTCTGCTTCTGTGTTAGAAAGATAGAGCTTGCCCAACTGATATGACCGAATGGCGGGCAAAAAAGTGTGTAAAAAACTAAAAAAAGAGAAGATTATTGTGTAAATAAATAAGAGTAAAATACTCCCTTATCACAATAACACTCACTTTACCTCTAATTTTTTATGCAACAGTTAGTAGCCTGCAAGTTTTATGATTGATTAAATAGATAAAATTATATATTTATCATAACGCTCTGTTTTTGAGTTTTGAAGAGAAAAAAAAAAGAATAGAAAACAAACTTAAATTAGAATAGAAAAGAATAAAAAATTTGAAGTTTTCCTTTGTATTGTTTATGAGTTTTTAATAAAAAAGAATAAAAAATTTAAAATTTTCTTTTCTTGCATTTTTGAGTTCTAATGAAATGAAAAGAAAAGAAAAATATCATTTTTACAAATTTACATTTGTATTAATTATAACCATTGAACTATGAATAAAAATATTCAAGATAAATTTAATCAAATAAAAAATTCCATAATTAAATACAAATATCCAAATAAATGTTAAACAAAAATTACTTCTACAAAATCATTATCATACCATACCCAAAAGTCATCAAACATAAGATGTATTATTTATACTAAAGGAGATTATTCATCAAATTCTTCAAGAAATTCAATCTCCTTTCTAATGGTAACCCAAACACTGCTCGTGCTTTGTCTTGATTTTCTAGTAGCCATAAATAGGCTTCATCGATTTTGTCCTCATCGAAATTCATTTCAGTAAGTCCTTTAAAGATAGTCATTTGCAGAATAGACTCGCACAGATGAATTGATAAATGCTTCTCTCTGTTTTTCAAATGTCTCCCCTTGCTTTTCCAATATGGTAGCTAATTTATCAATCACATTAGTTAATTTACCTTTATCATCAGAATGTTTTGTCTTTTTCTTTTTTTCTTTGTGAAGTACGTACACATTCTGTCCGTAATTGAGAATGTTCTTGAGAAGAGGCTTGAGAATGAGTTGACATAAATTCGCCAATATCATCCAAATTGAAACTTTCTAAAATTACATCATTTCGGGATATTGCACCATCAATTCCATCAATTGTAGATTCTTGCTCAACCATGTCCTCCCATTTTTTTCGTTTCTCTTTTGCAGTTACTGAACCTTCCCTTGTTGCCCTATCTTTAGCAAATAATTCTTCCAAGCGATCATAATGGTAGATCGCTTTATCTCTCCATATAGCAGCTTTAGGCTTTGCCTAGTTATAAAGACATTATTATCAAATAAAAGACATTATGTATATACCCACAATTAAATTGAACAAAAGTAATTCAATTAAAATTAAATAAATACCTCTATAAGGTCTTTCCATACTTCTGGTTCAGCATCCCACTTTTTTGTAATTGGGCTCCAAGCAAAGCCACTAAGTTCAATTGAACATTTAAACAAGTCATAACACTCAGCAAAATGAGATTTGAGAGTCTTCTGACGATTAAGCAAGTGACTTTTCTTCAAGTATGGTATCTCAAGTTTTTCTATCAAATATTTCAACATATTTGAATAGGCATGCGTCGTAAAAGTTCCATCAGGTCTGTTTCCTTGTGCTTGCTCATAAAGCATTGCCTCAATGAACAATTCATCCATTCTATTTGTCCATTTCAAATTTTCTTTCTTTAAGGCTGGAATTTTATTTGTTGTTTTGGTCATGTTTATCCTATACAAATAATCATGAAATTAAAAGAAGCAACACATATATATAAACAACACACAAAACATGGATAAATAATAAAGTAAAAAAATTAATCTCATATAAACAATAAACAAAATATCATTCTAGTTATGGCACAAATACTCGTCAAATAATATAATAAATTAAAAAACCAAACATACTATAAACTAGTTGTCAACATGAGATGAAACTCAAGAACTATTAACTTCATTTATGTAATCAATCCACATATCATTTGCAATAGAAGTCCTTAAATACTCAACATGTGTTACATCTTCATTAACATCTCTTACATGATCATCAGGTTCATGCATTTGCTCTAGGAGCTCTCGATCAACTTCGACAATAAGCTCATCATCAAGATCAACAGACATCAAGTAATTATGTAAAATGCAACATGCTAAAACAATTTCAGATTGAGTATCCACATCGTATTTTGGCTCAGTTGTGCTCCCAATAATCGGAAACTTTTTCTTTAGTACGCCAAATGCCCTTTCAATTGTATTACGTAATGATGCATGACGTAGATTAAATAATTCTCTAGGATTTTTTGGAGGTCGAGCTGAGTACTCTTTTAAATGGTAGCGAACACCTCTATAAGGTGTCATTAATCCGTTGGTAAATGGTAATCCGGCATCTACAAGATAATATTTTCCTAGAAAATCATAATATTAGTTACATGTAAAACAAAGATTTTTTTAATTAAATCCTAAAAAGGTTGATAGTGTATTACTATTGGGGATTTTTAACTTATCTTCTCTTACAAGGGCATTTTTAATTATTCTGGAGTCAGATGCCGTCCCTTCCCAACCAGTCAAAATATAAGTAAATTTCAAGTCAAATGTACATGTGGCTAAGACATTTTGCGTAGGGTAGCCCTTCCTACCACGATATCTTGGTACATCAGTGTGAGGAACTTTTACACGAACATGAGTTTCGTCTATTTCTCCTACACAATCCTGGAATTCACAAACATGCACATACCTTGTTAAAATATATAAAAATGTGAATTTGAGTTAAATTATGTTAAGTTGTAAGTTTTATCTTATAATATGGATAAAATCTACTATTGTTGAGTACTTCTGAAGGTACGTGTACTCCATTTGGTTGTATTAAAAAAATTTCTTCCAATGATATTATTGCTTTTAAGACTCTATAAAAATGACGACTTGTTGTTCCCGTTGAGCTGCGAAAGAAGAATGTAATTTGAACGATTTCTCACATTATGCGATAATATGTGAAGAAATTTTGCGACTTGTTCCTCTAGAGATACTCGTTGAGTGGGTCGAAGACCACCCTCGTCATGCAATATCTTACACAATTTTTTGAAGGTTTGTGGTCCCATGCGAATAACATCACGACTTTTCTCACTGTACCTTATCTCATGAAGCAATTCATCTCTTACTTTTTTTTTCATTTCAGTTATTTCTTTACTAGGCTTATTCCCACAAGGTCTAGTCATATGACATTTGATATATTGAACTATGAGGGACAAGATCACTGTTACTAGAAAATGTCGTCGAATCATAAAATCTCGAAATTTACTCTCTTGATTGTCCATCTATTCAATCAATAAAACTGAATGAGTACACAAGAACCCATAAATTAACGCATTGACTCGAAGAAGCTTCCCTAGGAATGCTTTCAGAACTAAAAAAATAATCTTAGAGAAACGAACAAATGCTAAAAATCTGAAACAGGAGAAAAAAGGAAACATAATAGGAGAAACAACATGTTACTGCACAATACAGCCTCATAACTTCTTGTATTATAAAGCATTTGTTGACTTTACAAGTTCCAAATCCAACAGCAAAAAACAATAAAGAAATTTTTATCCCACCCATCATTTTTAAAAATAATCATAGTTTTAGAGTTTCTAAAAGGCCTTAACATGCAGCAACAATAAATAATAAGAAATTTTTTCATTTGCTTGTCTGTATATAAGGTGGAGGTAGTAAGGTTTAGTTTATCAATGTGATGTGATATTGTGAATCATTCCTTAGCTCATTCGTTGTTTCTTTTATAGACTAATCTAGAAAAGTTTTATTGGAAATATGAATAACCCATAACCCATAACCAATGCAGAAAGCAAGTCTCTGCAGGGAGCTTAGACAGAACACCAAAACACCAAACAAAAACTCTGAAACTAACAACATATAATTATCTAGGAAACTAATCTAAAACTTATATATACAAAACACCAAACAAAAACTCTGAAATGACACAAAGTCCTCAAATATGCCATCATAATGTCATTATCATGCCATCTCTACTAAATTAAACATTCAATATGTTTAGATGAAAATATGGGACAAAAAATTTATTCTTAAAATTTGTAAATTGGACTCTTTTGTAGGTAGAATGGAGGGAGTATATTTTTATTTCCCCTCACGCTTATGATAAATCTTGTGCCAATGATAAGGAAAAGTTGAGGCCAGAGGTGTTTTAGTCAATAGCTAGTTGGCCTAATGTGCTGGAGAAACTCATTGCTATATTGTATTTATATTTGATATAGGAGGATTTGTCAATCCTGACAGATGGTCATCATGAAGAAAAAAGGCAAGCTTATTAAGAATTGGAGGAAGAAGACAGAAATCTTTATCCATTGGCAAGAAACGTACGTCATTTCAAAAGGTTAATCTTTACATATGCGTTTTGAACTTTTTACTCTCCAATAATTATTACACCCTCTGTATTAGAAATGAGAGGTAGCTTTGTTGTATCATTGTAATGGTGGTATAATTGGGACATCTGCAGGAAATAGAGAAACGAATAACTGCCCAAAAATCTAACTGATGAAACCATCAATAGATGACAATTTCGAATAACCATCAATAGATGACAATTCCGAATAACCAGTCACATACTAAATAATATTAATAGCATACAAAATCCCTAGCCCTATTGAAACCATAGAACGACTGAATCTCTGACGCCAATACAGATCAAAAGATAGTCCTAACATATATATTTACATCAAAATATAAAACTGGTCGTTGAGTATTCATACAAACTACAAAAATCTTACTGTAATACCCGAAAAAAATATGTATATTAAATAATACTAAAAATTATTTTGTTGAAAACATATTAATTGGACTTGGTCATTTATTTTGGGTCAAACTAGTTATTTAATTGGTGTAGGCTAATAAGTATTAATAAGAGATGTGTAAATTAATTTAGTACAATTTGGACCTTAAAATTTAATTGGGTTTAATGTATATTAAGTACAATTTAATTCTATTAACATTAGGAGAGTAGTAAAATATATTAATTAATAAATAAATACCAAAAACCTAACTATCTCATTACGTCTAAAACTAGTAGGAAAAAAAAACTTAATAAAGACTAAAACCTAATATTTCTTGTATACGTCTGATACGAACTAATTGAGGGAAGAGGTCAGAAGAGTAGCGGCAGCTGCAAACATAAATTAAAGAGGAAGAAATTGACAGGTTCGCCTATGTTTTTAAATTGTATTTTCATAAAAACAATTATGATAGTGATGTTGTTGTATAATTGTATAGCTAGTAAAAGAGGAGCTGGCGGATGGGATTGTTTTATCAGTCATGTGAGTTTGTATACTCTTATTAATTGGTGGGATTAGGCATGACAGGGCTAATAAAAAAAAAAGGAATCACATGATTAAACAGTAGCCTATTGGTATAAGTAATATTTGAAAGTGCTTTTGAATTCTTGTTACTTTTGAGTTGTTTTTATACAAGTAATACACGAGTTAAATTAAGGCACGAATTGTCTAAATTCATAATAATAATAAGGATTAGTTAATGGATTATAGAAAAAAAAAATTTGCAAACGTATTTATAGTTATTTAATCTTTTTGTTTAGTTCTGACGAAGGAAGTTTAACGAATAATTTTTGGAATATACTTTGGGTATTACATTGCTTAACTGAAGTACGGATTCCGTACTTTTTCAGCGAGACTCATTTATTCTTGATTTGTTCGTTTCGTTATTCATTTCGAAATTTAATATTGCCTCTCATAATTAATTCTTGTCAATTTATTTTGATAGTTTGCTTTGGCGTTTAGATTAGAACTCCCATTTGTACTCTTTAGTCTAGTGTATCATGTCTAATAATTTATTTTGATATTATAGTAATGTTAGTACATTTTTTTGGAGACTTGTGTTGATGATCTGTTCAGTTTAACATGTACATTCTAGAACCCCTTTGTGTTGATATTTTGTCGTATGTGTTGTGACATTATATTTTGTTAGAATACCGTAGGGTATACCTGAGCTATAACCACCTGTGGGGGTACCACAGGCATGTCCTCTTGGCACCGAGGCATGACACCTTCCGTGGCGGTGTGATCAGTCCACGGCGTCTCCGTTTTGTGCTCCGGTGGGAGTTGGCCATTTGGTGTTTTGTTGTGGGAGACGTATGGGTCGACCCTAGTTTTTTGTTCTGTTCTGTTCTGCGGATTGGTAATGTTTGTGCCAAACACACCTTCCGATTTTGCACGCATCTGGATTGCGCAGTCCGATGTGTGACTTGCCTGTGTGGCATTATTTGACTTGCCTATGTGGCAAGGTATATTACTATTTATTTGAGCTCGGTATGAAATAACACCCAACCATTTGATTCAGCCTACCATTTTATTGTGTTAGTTTTATTCGTTTCGTTTTAGTTCGTTTTGTTTCAATTCATTTAATTGAGTTAGTTATTTCGGTTCATTTCTTGTATTCTATATCCGTACTGGGCATTTGGCTCATGCTGTATTTTTCTTCCGGCAGGTAATCAGGGGGACCAAGGGCAAGTGTGACGAGAGCTTCCTTTAATCCAATAGTTTTGATATATTTTGTTAGGTTTCGATACATTGATTTATTTAAAGTTGTCACAATTATTTTAGATTGTGGATTGATCCAGTGTGGCATTTATTATGGTTTGTCTTATGACATTGAATTATTATGAGATTATTATTTTGTGGTTAAGATCCCTGTGATCTTCCTTAGTTTTGTTGTGCTTTGAGTAACCTCTCTTTCTATTTTGGAAAGGGGGTGTTACAGAGTTGGTATCAGAGCATAGGTTTTTTCTTGTAGAAAACCTATTTAGGTTTGACCTGTGAGTTATGGGTAGACTTCTAGGTTAGGTTTTTGTTCAGTTTAATTTTTTTTTGTTCAGCTATATTCGAATCTGTCTTAATCTGTTCTGTTTATATTCATTGATCTCTTTCTTAGATGGCTCGTAGATCCGCCAGAGTTGCTGGGAGGAGAGGTAATGATAGGGGAATGGGTGATGTTCAGCCCAATGAACAACCTGATGATCAGATAAATGCTCAACTGGCTAACTTGGTGAATCAGGCGGTTAATCAGGCTTTACCGCAGTTGGTGGCATAGGTTGTACAGGCAATGCAGCAGCCGCCGCCAGAAATTCCTGACCAGGGGCACTCGGGAAATAATGGTCCACAAAAAAACGAAGATGAAGGAAATGTAGATGGCCTTGATCAACAGGTGGTTCCAATGTATGTGTGGTTGGAGAGGTTCCAGAAGCAGAAACCACAGTCATTTAGTTCAGCTCCAACTCCAATTGATGTAGAGAATTGGATTGCTCACCTAGAGAAAATATTTGATGTGTTGGGGTGCTCGGATAATCAGAGAGTATTACTTGCTGCCTACAAGCTGGAAGGGGATGCACAGAGGTGGTGGAAAGCACTGAAGACAACCAAGGGTGATGGGTACGTGGAGACACTTCATTGTGCAGAGTTTTGTGAGGTCTTTTATCAGCAGTACTTTCCAGCTGCTGATAAAGAGGCCTATGCTAGATAGTATCTATCCATTCGGCAGAAGGATGATGAGTCCATTACCGATTTCATGACCAGGTTCACCAGGTTGGCAGGTTTTGCGGGAACGTCTGCAGGGACTGCAACAGAACAGGCGGAAAAGTTTAAGTGGCGGATTCATTATAGGTATCGCCAACATCTCATTAACACCAAGTTTACGGATGTGTCGGCGGTGGCTAATGCGGCCAAGAACATTGAGATGGAGCGGCAGGACTTTCGGACTTCCAAACCGGAAGGGAGTCAAAAGAGGGACAGAGATGACCAGCAGGGTCAAACTTCAGTCCAGCATGGAAGAAATCAGGGTGGTCAGTTGAATAGGAATCGTGGTGGCCAACAGGGGCAGTGGCGTGGTCAGAATCAAAACAGGGGTTATCAGCAGATGCCTCAGCAAGGGCAGAATCGTCAGCTGCAACCACGGACAGAATCGTCAGCAGGGGCATAATCATCAGCAGGGGCAAAATCAGGGTCGTTATCCGGGACCAGCTGGTGGGGGTAACTCGAATCTCATTCTGATAGCTCCTTGTGCTATTTGTGGGGCTAATCATCTAAGAAGGCAGTGTTACAGACTCACCGGTACATGCTTCTTGTGTGGACAGATGGGTCATATTGCTAGGGATTGTACCGGTCCACGCGGAAATGGTGGAGGTGGTGATAATGGTCGCAATGGAGGCCAGCGTCAGGGTGGTCGAGTGTTTGCTTTGACATATAACCAGGCGGCAGGTGCACCAGGTACTGTTTCTGGTACTCTTTTAGTTGGAAATCGTGAGGCGTCTATTTTGTTTGATACGGGTTCTACTCATTCTGTTGTTGCTCAGTCTTTTGTTCGGCACCTGGGTGTGCCATCTCAGTCTTTAGATTCTGTTATATCTATTGCTACCCCGATGGGGACTTCAGTTGTTATTCCTGATTTATATCGAGGGTGTCCGATTAGTTTTAGGGATAAGATTCGTAGGGCTAATCTCCTTCCGATGTGTATGCACGATTTCGATATCATTCTTGGGATGGACTGGTTAGATAAACACCAAGTCACTATCGATTGTCAGGCGAAGAAGGTTATGTTCGGAGATGTGAAATCTCCAGAATTCGTGTTTCAGGGTTCTCAGCCGAGTAGGGTGTTGAAGTTGATTTCAGCTTTGAAGGCTGGGAAGTTGGTAGCAAAGGGTTGTGAGGGGTATTTAGCATTTGTGAAGGATACCTCTAAGGGTGAGTCTCGTATTGAGGATGTTCCTATTGTTCGTGACTTTTCCGATGTATTTCCTGAGGAGTTGTCAGGGTTGCCACCGCAGCGAGAAGTGGAGTTTGCTATTGAGCTTGGTCCTGGTGCGGAGCCTATATCTAAGGCGCCATATCGGATGGCACCGTTGGAGTTGCAAGAGTTAAAGGAACAGTTGCAGGAACTGTTGGATCGTGGTGTGATTCGACCGAGTGTTTCACCGTGGGGTGCGCCGGTCTTATTTGTGAAGAAGAAGGATGGGTCTATGAGGTTATGCATAGACTACAGGGAGTTGAACAAGATTACCATCAGGAATCGGTATCCATTGCCGAGGATTGATGACTTGTTTGACCAACTTCAGGGGGCGAAGTATTTTTCGAAGATAGACTTGAGGTCGGGATATCATCAGTTGAGGGTGAGGGATGAGGATATCCCTAAGACGGCTTTTCGTACTCGGTATGGGCATTACGAGTTTCTGGTGATGCCATTCGGTGTGACTAACGGTCCGGCGGTGTTTATGGATTTAATAAATCGGGTGTTCAGGGAGTACCTGGACCAATTTGTCATTGTCTTTATTGATGACATTTTGGTTTACTCTAATTCTAAGGAAGAACATGAGGAGCACCTTCGCACAGTGTTGGGGATTTTGCAGAAAGAGAAATTGTATGCTAAATTCTCTAAATGCGAGTTTTGGTTGAAGCATGTCGCATTTTTGGGACATGTTGTTTCTGCTGAAGGCATTAAGGTAGATCCTGCGAAGGTTGAGGCTATCACTAAATGGCCGAAACCTACTACAGTGACGGAGATTAGGAGTTTCTTGGGTTTGGCAGGGTATTATAGGCAATTTGTGGAAGGGTTTTCCTTGCTTGCCTTACCATTGACTCAGTTGATGAGAAAGGGCGTGAAGTTTATGTGGAATGAAGAGCGAGAGAAGAGTTTCGAGGAGTTGAAGAAACGACTTGTGTCAGCTCCTATACTTGCATTGCCGTCGGGGACAGGAGGCTATCAGATTTATAGTGATGCTTCTAAGAAGGGCTTGGGGTGTGTTTTGATGCAACACGGTAAGGTGATTGCTTATGCTTCTAGGCAGCTTGAACCTTATGAGGTGAACTACCCCACGCATGATTTGGAGTTGGCAGCGGTGATCTTTGCCTTAAAGATTTGGAGGCATTATTTGTATGGAGAGACTTGTGATATCTTCACTGATCACAAAAGTCTTAAATACATTTTCACTCAGAAGGAGCTCAATATGAGGCAAAGGCATTGGTTGGAACTTCTAAAGGATTATGATGCTAGAATTCAGTATCACCTGGGGAAGGCAAATGTGGTTGCAGATGCTCTTAGCCGAAAGAGTTCAGGGAGTGTAGCTGCCCTTATTACACAACCTCAGCTTATTTCAGATATGGAGCGGATCGAGTTGGAGTTGTTGAAAGTAATATGCACACAAGCCAATCATGTTTGATGATAAAGCATATACTTTGTAACAATCTTATTCATTTATTAATAAAAAGTATTAATTTATTAAAGGCTTTTAATTATCTACATGATGCTGTTTTATAATATGTGATAAACCCATAGTTTTAAGCAATGCTTTTAGAATAATGATGATGATCATTCTAATGAGATCTAAATTCTTAGAAAGCTTAAAACTAAAATAGTTCCCAATCGTTGGATTACTAAATTGGGGATTAGTGAATCCGGATAGATTGGTACATACGTTGCTTGCTCATTGGATGAGGATGATTAATCTCATGATCATTTGTGTGGAGACACTAAAGCAAGTATGTAGGTGCTTATTAGAGAATAAGTTCACTGAACGTGACTCGCTAAGGAATACCTAATGGAGTTTTACTTGCATGTCAATAGGAATTTCTGTAGTGATAGTAGTACAAGTGATCCTTGGACTTGAGATCATCATAGTATCTTGTGTATGATGAGTTATACTTTGACTTATTCCTTAAGACCCTTAGGGTATATCAAAGGGTATGCTTGGGTATAATAAGTTGTACATGGAGATAATGTATGATCAATAAAGAATCTACCACTTCTAGTAAAAGAAGAGAAATGTCCTATGTGATTCGATAAATGACAACTCAGTAGTCCTTGGCCAAGGCAGAATGAAATTAGAAAGGAGTTTCTAATTTGCATTATTTGGAGTTGTGCATTTAAGAGTCGAAATACATATAATTAAATAAAATAAGACTTGACAGTAATTCCATGTCTTATATTTAATTGGGACATTGTATGGTGGAAGGATTGAATTGTACGGTAACTATTTACTCAAAGGTTCTTTTATGATTAATGTTGAAATCTGTATTATCTGGAAAGTCGTTGATCGCTAGGGAGGCTTATCCCTATTGTAGAATAAATATTATTTATTTAAATAAATTAATAGTTTAATTTATTTATTTAAATAAGATTAGAATTGTTCTAATTAATTTATTCACAACCGGTTTAATATGGAGAACCTAAAGGGTCACACCATAAAAGGAAGAATAATTATTTAAGAAGTTAATGGCATAATCGTAATAATATGTTAAGTATATTTAATTTAATCTATGGTGATAGAATAAATTAAATAGCTTAATATTTATTATTTAATATTTTAGAAATATTAAATATAAATTAATAAGAGGAGTCTTATTAATATTATTACTATTATTATTATTTTAATTTCTAAAAGAGTTTAGGAATTAATTTAATATAAGTACTCTCATTTATTCCTAATAGGATTAGGAGGGAAAATTAGTTAAAGGAGTTTAATTAATTATCCCTAATAAGATTAGGGAGCCCATTTAATTAAAAGAGTTTAATTAAATAAATAATACCTTATTTTTAATAGGGTTACTAGATATCTTTATAAGAGGAGTCTTATATCAGATATCTAACATACGTTATTCCAACTGTTGGAGAGTACGCCTTTTTCTATAGAGATAGAAAAACTAGGGTTTAGCCAACAACACATCTTCTTGAATTCTTCTTCTTCCTTGGTGGATCACCTCTAGAGGCCAAACACTTGGGTGGCTAACGTTGATCAAAGGAAGGAACCAAACCCGGTGGATTCAAGTTGAACGCGAAAAGGATTGGAGGTGAACTTGTACCTGAGGAAGCTCGGATCTTCAAGGGTATGGTTCTTATTCTTTATCTTTTCGTTTAATTAATAATTGTGCATAAAGGGTGATCCGGGTTTATGGTTTGTAAAATTTTTAAAACTCTGATTTTACACGTTTCCGCTAATTTATGCAATTTGATTGCGTTCTTGAATATTACAAACCTAACAGTGGCATCAGAGCCAAACCTTTATGCAAATTATTAATTGTTCAGATTTGATATGTATATTGATATGTGTTTAGAACAATTTAATTGGGCATAATTTTATTGTATAAAATTTATTTTAAAAAAAAAAAAAAAATTCGCAAAGCCTGTTTTTAAAACCGGTACTGTGATTCGCGAATCCGGATTTTTTTCTTTTGCTGAAATCGGTACTGTTATTAAATGGAATCAGCAGCTTGCTCTTTGCAACTTTCTTGATATTAACATAATGATTAAAGTAATCATTTGCATGTAATGATTAAAGTAATCATTAGCATGCAATGATTAAGTAATCATTAGCAAGTGATATTCTTTTTATAAAAAAAAAAGGGTTGCAGGAGGTGTTTATATATATAATATATATTAACGTAATATATATTTATATATATATATATATAATAATTTTATAATTAAAATAAAAATATTTATTTTAATTTTAAAATAAAAAGTTTATTTTAATTTTAAAATAAAAGTTTTATTTTAATTTTAAAATTAGAATTTCATGCTAACTAATTAGAGTTGGAATTGGATTCCATGATAACTAATTGGAGTTGAAATTGGATTCTATGTTTCCTTAAATAAAGGAGTTTATTTAGATATGAAATATGATTTCATATTATTCAAAATAAAGGAGTTTATTTGTGAATAGGAAAGTGAATCCATCTTTCCTTAAATAAAGGAGTTTATTTAAATATGAAATAAGATTTCATATTATTCAAAATAAAGGAGTTTATTTGTGAATAGGAAAGAAAATTCGTGTTTCCTTTAATAAAGGAGTATTTTTTTTACTTGGAATTGGATTCCATAATTAATTAAAATAAAGGAGTTTATTTTGATTAAAGATTTTGATTAAAATGAAATAGTTTATTTTATTCAAAATTGGAAAAATTAAAATAAAATAGTTTTATTTTGATTTAAATTTGGATTAAAATAAAGGAGTTTATTTTGATTCAAAAATAGATTTTATACTAACTAAATTTGCCCATTAAATGATATCAATATATATATTAAATGTTAATTATTCATAAGATGAATATTATTTATTGATGCATATGGTGATGTGTATGATAATAAATGGGATTGATTATGAACTATTGACCAATGCGATTGGATTTTATTTTAGTTGGATGCATGAATGTATGAGTTTTATTAAATGGGGTCTGCGTACCTCGTCTTCTCTAATTTTTCTTAATGTAAATTCTATCTTCCTCCTATGTACTTCCCCTTGACTGCTGATCAAGGTTTCTATTTATTTTAAATAGTTTTGTAATAGGAATAGTTAGAATTATTTTGAAGAATTAGAGATCAAGGAGCAAGGAGCGCTTGAAGACCCGTTTGTAATGGAGCCCGGGTTTAAATGTAATAGTTATATTTAAATATTAATTCTTGCACCCCTAGGGTTTGACCTTTTGGTTCACTTGGTGGCTCTAGTGAACCAAACTAGAATAAAAGTCCATAATCAATCCAGGTAGAATATAGTATTCTATATGTGCATGCTTATATTATATATATATTATATATTATGCAAACATGCTTCGCATGTTTATTAATATGACGCGTATTTTATATATATATATGTGCATGCGCGCTAAACAAGATGAGACAAATTAATAACAAACCCCTCAATTATTTTATATTAAGTTGTAACGTTCAAAGATATTTGGAATATCGAACGTCGCCTTCTAGCATGATAGAAACAATAGAGTATTGAATATTTAATATGAGTTTGTTGTGCACACACAAGGCGAGTATTAAATATTTAAGATGTTGTTTTTATTACATATGATGTTTATAAGGAATTGAACATTACTGCTTTGTTGTGCACACACAAGGGCTGTAGTTTTCTCTTCACTTATATGGAAATGCTGGGTCTGACTTAACTTAAATCGTTTTAGTTCGGATGTGCACACACTTGACCATTACGATTTAAGAGGCAAAATACAAGGAGTTACATAGTTGATGTAATTGACAAGAGTTGTCTACCTATTTATTTATATATAGTTTGTTGTGCACACACAAGGCTATATACATTTGAAATGGGATCCTTATTCTCACTAGCATATCTTTAATTAGATTTTGCCGAACTATATAAGTGAGGGTAATATAGTTTGAAGAAAATAGTGGGAGATACCAATTTAAAACAAGACCTAAATTATTTTGGTAATTAATAAAAGAATGTATGTTAAAATGTTGTTAATTATAAATTCATTTACAGAATTTTACAATGTCTAAAATTACTATCACTGCGTAGCATATTAGATGCTAAATTAACCGGACCAAAATTAAATGGATTGGTTAAGGAAATTGAGAATAGTTCTCATGGCTGAAAAGCTTTCTTATGTCCTTAATACGCCTATCCCTGCAATGGTTGCAGACAATGCCTCTGAGGAAGATATTGCTACTTTTAGAAAGTGGCTAGATGATGCATAGTTGGCTCAATGCATCATGCTCGCATCCATGAGTAACGAGCTTCAGCGTCAGCATGAAACTATGGATGCTCCTATTATATTCCTGCACATCAAGTAGTTGATGGTGAGGAAAGTAGGACTGATAGATATCAGATATCTAAGGAGCTCTTCCGATCTAGAATGACCGATGACACTACGGTATAGATAAAAGTCCTTAACATAATCAATTTGATTGATCAATTAGGACAACGGGTTTTATCATGGATGGAGAGTTGATCCAAGATTTGATCTTGCACTCACTCCCGGACTTCTTTCACAATTGTTGTGAATTTTTCATATAGACAAGCTAGATATCAGCCTCGCTGATTTGCCTAGCATGTTGAAAAATGTTGAGAGTCACTTTCCAACCAAGAAAGACCAAGTCTTACTGGTAGGGGCCAAAGGATCTTCTGAAAAGAAGAACGATTCTAAGAAGGTAAATAGAAAGGGCATAAACAAAGGATAATAAGAACAAAACTGATATGGATAGCAAAGGAGTTTGCTTTCACTGCAATAAGCCTGGACACTGGAAAGAAACTGTGAGAAGCATCTTGCAGGGCTAACCAAAGAAGCTTAGTGAAGTTTCGGTTACAAATACAAATTTGTTCATAATTTGAAATAAATTTTTCTTTAAGTCAAGGTTCTACTTGGGTATTGGATACCGACTTTGGTTATCATAAATATAGATTTATGAAGGGACCAAGTAGAAGTAGAAAGCTAAACAAATATAAGTAAACCTATGTGTGGGAAATGAAGCAAAGGTTGCTGCATTAGCCATAGGAACTTATAGTTTAGCAATGCCTACGGGCAAGTCTATTAAGTCAATAAGTTATTATTGTATTCCAGTTCTCGTTGAAAACATTATTTTCATTTTATTGTTGGACAATGAAATATTTGGTATTATAATTAGGAACAATTGTTGTTCTATTTATAATAATAATGTTTTGTATAGAACTGAAATATTACTTAATGGATTTTGTATACTTGACTTACGTGAAAAATATATTTTTCAAATTGAACAAACTAGTATAAGAAAAGGAGATGATCATTCAAAGAGTTGAATGTATGTATTTGCTGAAATACAAGTGTGAATTATTTGAAAGGTTCAAAGAATTCAGAAGTGAAACAAATTGACAAAGTATTAAGATTCTTTGATTAGATCAAGGAATGAATACTTGTGCAATAAGTTTCTAGATCATCTTAAATGGTTTTCTCACAATGGACGCCTCACGATACACAATAATTGATTGATGTATCTGAAAGGAAAAATTGTACCTTGTTGGACATGGTGCGGTCCATAATGATTTTACCGTAATTCCAGTATCCTTCTAGGATCATGTCCTAGAAATGGCAGCATATCTACGAAAAGGTAACCTCAAAATCCGGCCCCAAGACTCCATAAAAGTTATGGACAGGGAGGATTCCAAATCTTAAGTATGTTAAGATAAGGGGTTGTCCAACTTATCTGAAACGGTTTCAGAGGATAAGCTTGGGACAAAATTTGACAAGTACAGATTTGTGGGACATCCTAAAGTAAGTTTAGGGCATATGTTCTATAATCCTACTTAGCAAAAGGTGTTTGTTGCGAAACATGTTGCCTTCTAAGATAAAGGTGTTTATCATTGAAGGGGCTAGTAGGAGGATAATAGAATCTTGAAAAGTTCAAGAACCACAAAACACTACAAGTCAAATAAGAGGAACCTATAGATAGACCTATTGTACCACAACCGAATTGTAAATCTAGAATAGTACCGAAGATACCTAGGAGGTATGGATTCATCATGGATGATGATGATGAGGTACGTATCATAGAAGATGATGATCCAGTTACATACGATGAGGTAAGAGTTGTAGACACTCAGAGAAATGGATTGATGCAATCTTCTCAAAAATGGAACATTCATTTTGATATGATAATCAAAAGAGTTTGATTTTATCAAAAACAAGAATGAACCTAGTGTTACAAAAGGGTCAGTGGGAGCGTCGTGACATTTCTGGTATTATATGTTGATATAATACGGATAATGAATGACATGCCAATGCTAAAATCAATAAAGATAAAGTTGTCTAAACATTCCTCCATGAATATTTGGGAAGAGTATCTTAATTGGGGATGCAAATCTATATAGATAGATTTAAAATGATGCTCGGCTTAACCCAAGAAACGTATATTAATTTGATGCTAAAGTCGTTTAGCATGGCAAACTCCAAGAGATATCTCATGTTGATGAGCCATGGAGTGTATCTCTCTTAATAGTCCCCATAGACTCCTAAAAGAGAGATCGCATGAGTGACAATCATGTATGCAATGAAATATACGAGACCTGATGTTGATCAGTTATATTCTGGAGAAGTTCACTGTGAGACAGTGAAAACATCTTAAAGTACTTAACCAGCACTAAGGATGTGATATAATTCATGGCGGGCCTGAATTAAAACTAGAGGGCTTAACAGACTCAAGTTTTTTCAGACAGACCAAGACGACAGAAAATCCACTTTAAGGTAAAGGGTTACCTTGAACAGTGGTGCAGTGAATTGGAAAGGTTCCAAACAACAAAGAGTTGTTGGTTTAGTGATAAAGACAAAGTATATAGCTATAAATGAAGCTGCAAGTTGATTGTTTGGATTAAAAGTTCATTACAGAACTAGGAATAGTTCCTAAGTCTCATCTTGGATCCAAACATGTGTTGTGGCACTTTCATTTGATTATAGGAATCATTGAAAGATGGGAAATCACTATAGAGATAGTAGACTCTCAAGAACAACATTACATATCCATTTACTGAAGCTTATCCAACAGCAGGATAATCGTCACTTAGAGAAGAAGAGTATGAGATACCATGACGATTGGCTTTAGTGCAAGTGGGAGATTGAAAGTAATATGCACACAAGCCAATCATGTTTGATGATAAAGCATATACTTTGTAACAATCTTATTCATTTATTAATAAAAAGTATTAATTTATTAAAGGCTTTTAATTATCTACATGATGCTGTTTTATAATATGTGATAAACCCATAGTTTTAAGCAATGCTTTTAGAATAATGATGATGATCATTCTAATGAGATCTAAATTCTTAGAAAGCTTAAAACTAAAATAGTTCCCAATCGTTGGATTACTAAATTGGGGATTAGTGAATCCGGATAGATTGGTACATACGTTGCTTGCTCATTGGATGAGGATGATTAATCTCATGATCATTTGTGTGGAGACACTAAAGCAAGTATGTAGGTGCTTATTAGAGAATAAGTTCACTGAACGTGACTCGCTAAGGAATACCTAATGGAGTTTTACTTGCATGTCAATAGGAATTTCTGTAGTGATAGTAGTACAAGTGATCCTTGGACTTGAGATCATCATAGTATCTTGTGTATGATGAGTTATACTTTGACTTATTCCTTAAGACCCTTAGGGTATATCAAAGGGTATGCTTGGGTATAATAAGTTGTACATGGAGATAATGTATGATCAATAAAGAATCTACCACTTCTAGTAAAAGAAGAGAAATGTCCTATGTGATTCGATAAATGACAACTCAGTAGTCCTTGGCCAAGGCAGAATGAAATTAGAAAGGAGTTTCTAATTTGCATTATTTGGAGTTGTGCATTTAAGAGTCGAAATACATATAATTAAATAAAATAAGACTTGACAGTAATTCCATGTCTTATATTTAATTGGGACATTGTATGGTGGAAGGATTGAATTGTACGGTAACTATTTACTCAAAGGTTCTTTTATGATTAATGTTGAAATCTGTATTATCTGGAAAGTCGTTGATCGCTAGGGAGGCTTATCCCTATTGTAGAATAAATATTATTTATTTAAATAAATTAATAGTTTAATTTATTTATTTAAATAAGATTAGAATTGTTCTAATTAATTTATTCACAACCGGTTTAATATGGAGAACCTAAAGGGTCACACCATAAAAGGAAGAATAATTATTTAAGAAGTTAATGGCATAATCGTAATAATATGTTAAGTATATTTAATTTAATCTATGGTGATAGAATAAATTAAATAGCTTAATATTTATTATTTAATATTTTAGAAATATTAAATATAAATTAATAAGAGGAGTCTTATTAATATTATTACTATTATTATTATTTTAATTTCTAAAAGAGTTTAGGAATTAATTTAATATAAGTACTCTCATTTATTCCTAATAGGATTAGGAGGGAAAATTAGTTAAAGGAGTTTAATTAATTATCTCTAATAAGATTAGGGAGCCCATTTAATTAAAAGAGTTTAATTAAATAAATAATACCTTATTTTTAATAGGGTTACTAGATATCTTTATAAGAGGAGTCTTATATCAGATATCTAACATACGTTATTCCAACTGTTGGAGAGTACGCCTTTTTCTATAGAGATAGAAAAACTAGGGTTTAGCCAACAACACATCTTCTTGAATTCTTCTTCTTCCTTGGTGGATCACCTCTAGAGGCCAAACACTTGGGTGGCTAACGTTGATCAAAGGAAGGAACCAAACCCGGTGGATTCAAGTTGAACGCGAAAAGGATTGGAGGTGAACTTGTACCTGAGGAAGCTCGGATCTTCAAGGGTATGGTTCTTATTCTTTATCTTTTCGTTTAATTAATAATTGTGCATAAAGGGTGATCCGGGTTTATGGTTTGTAAAATTTTTAAAACTCTGATTTTACACGTTTCCGCTAATTTATGCAATTTGATTGCGTTCTTGAATATTACAAACCTAACAGTTGTATGTACGAGGTTCAGATGGGCATTTGGCGGGTATGAGAGTGGAGCCCTCTCTTATCTCGCGGGTCAAAAAAGCTCAAAAGGAAGATGGGGAGTTGTGGAGTATGACGCAGAATTTAGAGGAGGGCAAGCAGTCCGAGTTTCATATTGATGACCATGGTATGATTTGGTTGGGTGAGCGGTTGTGTGTACCGTCAGATCCAATCATTCGAGAGGCTGTGCTGGCTGAGGCTCATAGTTCGCCATTTTCAATTCATCCAGGTTCTACGAAGATGTATAGAGATTTAAAGAATAATTTTTGGTGGAATGGGATGAAACGAGACGTGGCTGAATATGTTGGAAAGTGCCTCACTTGTCAACAAGTGAAGATAGAACATCAGCGAGCTAGTGGGTTGTTGCAACAGTTAGACATTCCAGTGTGGAAGTGGGAGGTATCACGATGGATTTTGTGACTGGGTTGCCGAAGACTTTCAGGAAGAATGATGCCATATGGGTAGTGGTGGACCGGTTGACCAAATCGGCACACTTTTTGGCGATCCATGAGGGTTACTCGGTGGATAGGTTGGCACATATCTTTCAGCATGAGATTGTTAGACTTCATGGTACTCCGGTGTCTATTGTTTCAGATCGGGACCCACGATTCACTTCACGGTTCTGGAAAGGGTTTCAACGAGCTTGGGGCACTCGGCTCAACTTCAGTACTTCTTTTCATCCGCAAACTGATGGGCAATCCGAACGGACTATTCAAACGTTGGAGGACATGTTGAGGTCTTGTGCACTTGAGTGGTCGGGTAATTGGGATGATTACTTGAGCCAAGTTGAGTTTGCTTACAACAACAGCTGGCATGCAAGTATTGGAATGGCTCCATTTGAGGTATTGTATGGTAGGAAATGTCGGGCACCAACTTGTTGGGATGAGGTTGGCGAAAGGGCCATAGAAGGGCCTGAGTTAGTTCAGATCACTACGGAAAAGGTAGTGGTGGCTAAGGAGAAATTAAAGTCGGCTCGATCACGGCAGAAGAGTTATGCTGATAAGTATAGGAGGACTTTAGAGTTTGAACCTGGTGAGCATGTGTTTCTAAAAGTTTCTCCTTGGAAGGGTATTCGACGATTTGGATTGAAAGGGAAACTTAGTCCACGTTATATTGGACCATTTGAGATTCTGAAGAGGATTGGTGAGGTTGCATATCGGTTAGCTTTGCCTCCACAGCTAGCTCACGTGCATAATATGTTCCATGTGTCGGTGTTGAGGAGTTATCATTATCATCCGTTGCACGTGGTGCAATATCCGTTCGATAAGATTCGAGAGGATCTTACTTGTGAGGAACAAGCTGAGGCGATTTTGGATCGTCAAGAGAGGATTATGTGGAGGAAGACTATTCCGTTTGTTAAGGTTTTGTGGAGAAATCATTCAGAGCGGGAGGCTACATGGGAGATGGAGGAATCTATTCGAGCGGAATATCCACATCTTTTTGATAATTAGGTACGTTCTATTCTTTTAATTCCGGGGTCGGAATTCTTTTAAGGGGTAGGTGATGTAATACCCGAAAAAAAAAATATGTATATTAAATAATACTAAAAATTATTTTGTTGAAAATATATTAATTGGACTTGGTCATTTATTTTGGGTCAAACTAGTTATTTAATTGGTGTGGGCTAATAAGTATTAATAAGAGATGTGTAAATTAATTTAGTACAATTTGGACCTTAAAATTTAATTGGGTTTAATGTATATTAAGTACAATTTAATTCTATTAACATTAGGAGAGTAGTAAAATATATTAATTAATAAATAAATACCAAAAACCTAACTATCTCATTACGTCTAAAACTAGTTGGAAAAAAAAAACTTAATAAAGACTAAAACCTAATATTTCTTGTATACGTCTGATACGAACTAATTGAGGGAAGAGGTCAGAAGAGTAGCGACAGCTGCAAACATAAATTAAAGAGGAAGAAATTGACAGGTTCGCCTATGTTTTTAAATTGTATTTTCATAAAAACAATTATGATAGTGATGTTGTTGTATAATTGTGTAGCTAGTAAAAGAGGAGCAAGCGGATGGGATTGTTTTATCAGTCATGTGAGTTTGTATACTCTTATTAATTGGTGGGATTAGGCATGACAAGGCTAATCAAAAAAAAAAGAAAAAGGAATCACATGATTAAACAGTAGCCTATTGGTATAAGTAATATTTGAAAGTGCTTTTGAATTCTTGTTACTTTTGAGTTATTTTTATACAAGTAATACACGGGTTAAATTAAGGCACGAATTGTCTAAATTCATAATAATAATAAGGATTAGTTAATGGATTATAGAAAAAAAATATTTTGCAAACGTATTTATAGTTATTTAATCTTTTTGTTTAGTTCGGACGAAGGAAGTTTAACGAATAATTTTTGGAATATACTTTGGGTATTACATTGCTTAACTCAAGTACGGATTCCGTACTTTTTCAGCGAGACTCATTTATTCTTGATTTGTTCGTTTCGTTATTCGTTTCGAAATTTAATATTGCCTCTCATAATTAATTCTTGTCAATTTATTTTGATAGTTTGCTTTGGCGTTTAGATTAGAACTCCCATTTGTACTCTTTAGTCTAGTGTATCATGTCTAATAATTTATTTTGATATTATAGTAATGTTAGTACATTTTTTTGGAGACTTGTGTTGATGATCTATTCAGTTTAACATGTACATTCTAGAACCCCTTTGTGTTGATATTTTGTCGTATGTGTTGTGACATTATATTTTGTTAGAATACCGTAGGGTATACCTGAGCTATAACCACCTGTGGGGGTACCACAAGCATGTCCTCTTGGCACCGAGGCATGACACCTTCCGTGGCGGTGTGATCAGTCCACGGCGTCTCCGTTTTGTGCTCCGGTGGGAGTTGGCCATTTGGTGTTTTGTTGTGGGAGGCGTATGGGTCGACCCTAGTTTTTTGTTCTGTTCTGTTCTGCGGATTGGTGATGTTTATGCCAAACACACCTTCCGATTTTGCATGCATCTGGATTGCGCAGTCCGATGTGTGACTTGCCTGTGTGACATTATTTGACTTAACACCCAACCATTTGATTCAGCCTACCATTTTATTGTGTTAGTTTTATTCGTTTCGTTTTAGTTCGTTTTGTTTCAATTCATTTAATTGAGTTAGTTATTTCGGTTCATTTCTTGTATTCTATATCCGTACTGGGCATTTGGCTCATGCTGTGTTTTTCTTCCGGCAGGTAATCAGGGGGACCAAGGGCAAGTGTGACGAGAGCTTCCTTTAATCCAATAGTTTTGATATATTTTGTTAGGTTTCGATACATTGATTTATTTAAAGTTGTCACAATTATTTTAGATTGTGGATTGATCCAGTGTGGCATTTATTATGGTTTGTCTTATGACATTGAATTATTATGAGATTATTATTTTGTGGTTAAGAGCCCTGTGATCTTCCTTAGTTTTGTTGTGCTTTGAGTAACCTCTCTTTCTATTTTGGAAAGGGGGTGTTACACTTACCCCCAAATATCCACAACAATTCAAAACAAACAAAGATCAATCAATTCAGATCTGAATTTAAAACACAAATTACTCCACCAATAAACATTAAAATAAATAAATTTGATACCTCTGAGATACACGGAAAGGCAAAGGCTGATGAACTTGTTCAGTTGTTCGCGGCAGACTTGTTCAGTTGTTTCGCGCCTATATATTTAGAATTGAGGACATGAGTTGTAATTTAAAATTTATTATATTAAAAATTGAGGATAATATGGTAATTATAAAAATATTACTTATTCCAATATTTTTTTTCGTCCAAATCTTGCCAATTTTGGACGGAAAACTTTGGCAGGAAAAGTGGCCAAGTTTTTTGTCCATTTCTTTTCTTTTCCGTTTATTAAAAAACTCAGAAACATAAGAATTGGAAAGAAAACTTAAATTTTCTGCCCATTTCTTTTCTTTTTTGTCCATTTTAAAACTCAGAAACAGAGCATAAGAGTAATTATATGTATAAATTATTTTACAAATATTTTACAAATTATTGATGTGGCATATTCTACCTCAGCGTATTGATTAACAAATTGTTTCACTGTAGTCTTTGGCCCCACACAATATACTGAGGTGGAGTATGTCACATCAACAATTTATAAAATATTTGTAGAATAGTTTGTCTCTAGCATTATTCTTTATCCTAATATGTTATTAAAATTTAATTCCTAATAATATATATATATATATATATATATATATATATATATATATATATATATATATATATATATATATATATATATATATATGCATAGTCGTGTGTGTACTACACAGCTGTGTATATATATTTTTCTCTCTATATATATAATTATCTTTTTTTAATACAATACATTTTAATTATAATTTTATTTGTAATTAAGACTATCTCATTCAAATAATTTAATTTAATTAACACATATTTTTGAATAAGTGATATAAATATTAAGAATTTTAAATTAAATTATTAATGGAGGTTTTCTAATTAAAGTGATTGAGTATGTTGATAGTTTAGTTTTTGTTGTTTAACAACAAAAGTTATTATTTGAATTCTTAGTTTCTTATTATAATTTTTATATGTTAAATTTTCTTTAGTATATGTCAACATTTGAAATGTTTATGATTTTAATTATATTTTTTTAGTATACAATTGGTGTTGTTTTTATACAGTATTGAGTAAAAAAATAAAAAAATATTTATTACTACCTCTATCTTATTTAAAGAATTTTTTTAATGTATTTTTTATATTACTACCAGTGTTTAATTTAATATTTAAAAAATAATTAATATAATTTTTAATATTTTTATATAAATAATAAGATTCGTTATGTAATAATAAGTTTATTTTACGTAAATTTTAATATTTGGAAAAAAATAATTATATTTTTTATGTTAATTTGTATTTTGTGCTTATTAAAATTTTATTTTTTAATTACAAAAAATATATTTAAATGTATATTACGTAAATTTTAATCTTTAAGAAATTTAATTAACAAAAAAGTGTAAGACTTTATTTTCTTGATAAAATAAATTTATTATTTTTTGACAAATATGTTATTTATTACACGAATTCATAATTTAATTAATTTGATCAAGTTAATTAAAAATTATAACATATAAATTTATATTTAGTGGATATATTAAACATTATAACTTAAAGGGTATATTAGATATTATATTAAAAATATTTTTTAATATTAGTTGGTCAACCTCACTAGGAGTAGTGAATGTTACATACTATAGGCTAGAGGGGTACTGACTATTATTTGAAAAATTAGAGGAGTGTTGAGTGTTATTATAGTTATCTATAAGGGGTTGTAGACACTTGAAATTTCGTTTTCCTGTTACTAACTATGCAGGAGGACAAAAGCGTCTTTTTCACACTCCAGAGATAATTCTAAAGGATCACAACATCAATTTCAACCCTAGAAATTGTCCGAGAAGATCTACTTTCCAACCCTGGAGATAACCTCGGTGTTGGGTCATGATATTTCACATATTGGGCCGAATGGTTTGGGCCGAGGTATTGAGTTAATCCATAATGTCATCATTAGTGGATCCTAAAGTTATTGGGCCTGGTCATTGTATTATCCTTGTTAAGTACTTGCAATATTGGGTCGGGTCAGTGGGCCGACCCATCATACATTTAAATATCTCCATCCTTGACCGGTAATCATGAAAAAGGATTGTTGTTGATCGATATCTCTGCCATGCATTAATGTGGATGGGATTATAGTCGGTCGGCGGTAGAAACAGTGCAAAAAAGGTGGCAGTCTGCATGCAGTCGGCTAAAACCATCAAGATTGGGGAACTGTGTCTGACGGTAGTGGGTGGCACGGTAAACCAGGTCTGAGAGTATATGATAGCAAGGAGGTCTTCCAAGTACATGTAACTGATAATTTTATCTCTTTCAATACACTAGATATTTTATCTTCCATTGTTAACCTTGTAATCGCCTGTATTGACTCTCATGCCTGAGCTATCCCCCGATGCTTCGAACCCGTCAAGATTTTGGTGTTGATCGTGTTTATTGTGCAGGATCAGGACGTCTTACGTGATTGGGACGTGGCAGAAGATCTGACGTTAACACTCGGGAAATTAGTTTCTAACCCCGGAGATAACCCCAGGAAAATCAGTTCCAACCCGGGAGATAACCCCGGGGGAGCAAGTTCAAAGCCTGGATATAACCCCAGGAAGTCAAGCCAACCTCAAAGATCACCCTGAGGACACTTTGAGTCAACATCAAGCTAACCTCAAAGATCACCCTTAGAAAAGACTACTACAACTATGCAAAAACTGGAGATAACCCCGGGAGGGGGAAAATGGTCATTTTGCCAACTCAACCTCAACTCAAATCAAATCAACTCATTTCATTTCAAAAGAAGTCCCTCAAGAACAATATCTTAACTTCCGAGCACAAACTACGCAAAATGGCTCAACACATTGCCTGACGAAAACTCGAAAATGACATTTCGGTCATGGACCCATCTTCCCGAATTCAAAAAAGGCAAATCCTATGTCATTTCATAGCCCTCAGAAAGAGCTTTCCGGAATGGTATGACACGCTTCCATCGAACTCCCAGATTGAAAGTTATGAAGGTTCGAGCGAACATCGCGTTGTTTGAGTGCATGTACTTCGAGATAGCAGGACCCACATTGCCCAGGGCACCCCGGGTAGCCGTGGATACACCTTCTGCTGCCGTAGGTACACCTGTGTCTCCCCCCTCTATAAATAGAGGGCTTGGAGTGGCCATTTTGTAAGAAAAAAGGCGAGGAAGCCCTGTCCAATTTGCTTTGTACACTCTATAAATTGAGTGTTTTCTCATTTCAAACACTCATGAACTTATATTTGGCTACTTTTTACTGGTGGGAACCGAGTGTTCATCCATTTAAAGCTATTGAAATCTTCTTTGGCAGTCAACTGTAAGCTTTCTTACATCACTTAAAGCCTTTTCTACACTTCTTGCACACACTGTTATTCACATTGACAGTCGTGTGGCGTGCGTATCCCCGGACTTCGGTCCGTGGCTTTTTATTTCTTTTGTGTGTGTATATATATATATATATATATATATATATATATATATATATATATATATATATATATATATATATATACTAACATTATCGAGTTATGCCTCGATTGAGCCTGGATTTATATCTGGAGCATTTATTACTTTTATATATATGTTTATATATAAATTTTTGTCGAACTCTGTTCGATGAGCCTGGATTTACATCCGAAGCGTTTATTGCTTATATATATATAAAAACTGTTGTCGAACTTTGTTCAATGAGCCTGGATTTATATCCGGAACGTTTAATGCTTATATATATATATAAATACTTATATATATGTATATATTATTACCATTAAACTCTGTTTGATTGAGCCTGAATATAACGTCCGGTGCGTTTACCGCTTATATATATATATATTTACATTTCTGTCAGGTCTGGAGTTTACTTCGTGGCCTTTTATTGGTTTATTTACATTTCTGTCAGGCATGGAGTGTACTTCGAGGCCTTTTACTGCTTTCTTTATATTTAGTCCCGCCTAGAGTTTACTTCGTGGCGGTTGATTGATTTTTATTACTTTATTTATATTTCCAATCCCCCGTTGAGGTGCTTCGTGGTGGTTGATTGTCTGTATATATATATTTACAGCTTTTATACATATAACTGTTTACAGCTTTCATACAAACTGCGCATCATGTGAGCCTAAGTGTAAGATCCCAAATTTTATGAATAAAGATTTAATTTTTCTCGAAATATTTTTTTTTTAATATTATAGTGTGAATTTGATATAATGTTATAGTTGTAGGTAATATTTATAAATTTTGAAAAAGTAAGCAAGTGGTTATAAAATATTCAATTGGTCGGGGAATATTCTTTTTAATAGGGAATATTCGTTATGACGGCACAATCATTAGTGGACCCCACAACGGAATTATTGTCAGAATTAGAAAAACGACAGAAATATCTTTTTATGAAAATAACGGCGGTAGTTTTACCGTTAAACTGTTGAACTACCCGGTAGTAAAAGTACAGTAATACGCGTGGTTGCATAGTAGCACACGGTATTGATTATTGATGCTTACGTGAGATGTCACTCAGTTTTATTCAATTATTGCTACAATAATTGCTGTATAGTATCTCACGTTATTTGATTCAATTATTGTCGATATTTTTTATATTATTAAATCAATAATTGAGATGATACAATTATTCATATTATTATTTGCATAATTAACAATGTCTAGAAGTTCTGTCGAGGAGAGGTTTGGTCACCTAATTGCGCGCCAATAGGGAGAAATCTTTATTGGAAAGTCCCTTCTTTCCTGGGAACTGACCTGGTTGTTAATATTGTGAGTTATAATAATATTAATAAATATTAAAAATATTGAAGGGATTTTTATGTTGTAAATTTTGCTTATTTTATGGACTCCCATTTACCTATTTTTCAAAATAATCGGTAGAAAATTATTTTATATAATAAAAAGTGGGGCCACGTGTGGGTAGGGGTGTTCATTTGGATCGATTTTTCGGTTTTCCGAACCGGACTGAGCCGATCGGTTCGGTATAAAAAAGAACTGGTCCGGTTTGGCACAAAAAAATCTGTATTTACTGATTTTTTGGTACTGGTTTCGGTTCGATATTTTTATGGTTCGGTAAAAACTGAATCAGACCGGTATATACCGGTTTTCTATTTATTATTATTATTAATAATTTATTAATAATAATAATAAAATAATGATTATAATAATAAAATAATAATAATAATAATAAAATAATGATTATAATAATAATAATAATAATAAAATAATAAATAATAATAATTAAAAAATAATAATAAAAATTAATAATTATATTAATTTTTGATAAAAACCGGTACCGAACTGGTACCGCCGGTTCGGTATACCAGTCCAACCGATATCAGTATCGGTATCGGTATCAAGATTTGGGGGATTTCAATTTCGGTTCGGTACCGGTCCGGTCCGGTAAAAATCGATTGAACACCCCCTACGTGTGGGGTCCATGGGAGGAAGAAAAGAATGAAATGAAAATAGGGGGAAAGGTTACGGAAAAAGGGGGAGTTATATTATTATAATATATATATATATATATATATATATATATAAATTTTGCATATATATATATATATTATAAGTTTTGTTTTATTTGATTATAAATAGAATATATTATATTTTATTTAAAGTTTTTGTTTTATTAGAATATTTTATTGCACAGTAATGAATAGTGAAATTCAAAAATCAGACGAATTCGTTTGCCCGTGATTGTTACTGTTGATCCGTGATTTTATTTTCTAAATATTATTCTTTTCATTCTCCTATAAAGAGGATGCTTAGTTAGAATTGAAAATCACACCAGAATCAGAGAATTCTTCTTCTATAATATTGAGCGTATTTCTTTAGAGTTTTAGAAAGCTTTGAGCATGAAAAACAGTGAAAGTTTTCTTCAAGAATATTCACGCCCTACCAGTCGGAATACTCTTCTTTTTAAAGGTAATGGGTATTATTTATTTCACATTCTGAAGAGATATTATTTTTCGTATTCGTATGAATATTATTTCCGTTCAATATTCATAAGAAATTTTATTTCGTTCAATATTCGCAAGAAATATTATTTTCGTTTAATATTCGTAATTAATATTATTTTCGTTTAATATTCGTAATGGATGTTATTTTTGTTCAATATTCGCTTGAAATAATATTTTTTTCTATACTTTGTAGTATGTAAGTAATATTATTTCATTTCAGATTTCGAATTCTATACTCATTTGGCTAAAGTTTTGGCTTCTATACTCCATGAAATTAGTAGAATATCCTTGAAATTAGTAGTTTATCCTTGAAATTAGTAGTTTTGTGCTTATCCTTGATAAGTTTTAACTTTTTCATGCTGGAGTACTATTCACGAAGTACTATTCACGGGGTACTATTCACCCTTTATTTGTCTTTCCCTTAGATCTAGTGATGGAACAAAAAAGATAAATTCATTCCTTTTTTCTATTCAATAAAAACTAAAATGAAGAATTCTAATTCTTAATTCTATATGGTTGAATAAAAATTCGATTAGCCATTTGATATAATTGTTATGCTTAGTGTGTGACTCGTTAGTTTTTTTAGGGTTAGGATTCAATAAAAAAAGACTAGCCTCTTACTATAAACTAATAACTATAGGACTACTAACCGGGGTACTATTCATGATAAAAATTGATTCGTTTTCGGTCCAAATAATTTTTGTTACAATATTATTCTTGAATTTTACTCCACAAAGCAGTATCATGTTGACAATTTGAACGTTATTGAATTCTGGATAAATTAATTATAAATCTTTAAAATTTATCCTTGAACTTGTTTTATTGAATTATTATGTCATTGTCATCATCCTCATGCTTATATTGTTATGAAAGTCATCTTTGGCCCGTAGTGCATAGATGGACTTGGTATGATTATGACTAAGGATTATTCGATATAATCATGACCGTAATGTTACAAATGATGTGGTAAAAGTTTTCATTGGCCCGTAGTGCATTGATGGACAATTTTTGGTATGATTATGGCCATGGATTCTCTTCGGCCTAGGGTACAAAGATGAATTGTTTTATGGCATGATCATGATCATTGATGAAAACACGATTATCTTTGGCCCGTAGTGCATGAATAATTCATAGTCGTGATACTAAAGAATATCCTTGGCCCGTAGTGTAGGGATGATTCGATGATGTTAATTATTTATTAAGGTGAGTCTCAGCGATAAAATTGATGATAATTTTTTAAATCATAGAAGATAGTAGATATCATGCTCTACTTGACTCTTCTAATGGATTCCTTATTCCGGTACAGTTGTTGATCTAAAACTTGTTGTCTGTTTTATTCTATTAGTTGTTATACTGTTGAAGGCTAATGATAATTTATTTTGTATTATCTTAGTTGTGAGATCCCGAATTTTATGAAATAAAAATATTCAATTTTTCTATTTTGGTAAATAGTTAAATTGATAAAAGTTTAAAGTTAAGGGTCATATTTGAAAATTTTTCAAAGTAAGCAAGTTGTCATAAAATAACCGGTAGTTAAATAACAGTAATACGCGTGGTTGCATAGTAGCATACGATATTGATTATTGATGCTTATGTGAGAAGTCACTCAGTTATACTCAATTATTGCTACAATAATTGTTGCATCATATCTCTCACATTATTGATTCAATTATTGTCACAGTATATCATCTACATAATATGTTATATATTATTAAATCAATAATTGAGACGAAAAATATAAGACCCCAACTTTTTAAATAAAGATGATTTTTCTATAAATATTATTTTTAAATATTATGGAATGAATTTGATATAATGTTATAGTTGTGAGTAATATTTATAAATTTTGCAAAGTACGTAAGTTGTTATAAAATATTCGTTTGGTCGGGGAATATTCTTTTTGTCGGAGAATATTCGTACGACGACACAATCATTGGTGGACCCCACAACGGAATTATTGTCGGAGTTATAAAATGACAAAAATATTTTAATGAAAATAACGACGGAAGTGTTACCGTTAACACTGTTGGAATACTTGGTGGTTAAAATACAGTAACACGCGTTGTTGCATAGTAGCACACGGTATTGCACAATATTTTTTTGAATTATTAATTCTTACGTAAGAAGACATTACTCAATAATTGTTACTGTAATTACTGTTTAATATTTTATTGATTCAATAATTGCTACGTTGATATTTTGATTCAATAATTGTCATTACACAGTATTTCAAATTATCAAATCAATAATTCATTTAAATATATTATTATAATATTATATTATAGTAGTATGATGTGATTATATGATAGTATGTTTTTTTATATAATTTGAATGATAACATTATTATAGTAAATTCATGGTATAAAAGTAAAATAAGGTGGAATAAAACAATTTAAATTTGAATCCTGATGATGTAAGCGATGATGTCATCGAAACGATGAGGTAAGCAATGATTTCATCGGAAGGATGATGTAAGCAATGATGTCATTTGATCGATGATGTAAGCAATGATGTCATATGATCGATAATCTAAGCGATAATGTTATAAATTATGGCGAAAAGACCCTTACTCTACCAAGCATATAAATAGAAGCTCATTCCTTCATTATTTTTCACGAATTCACTAAAGCTATAGAGCGAGAAAGAATAGAGAGAATAAGAGAGAAAGAAGAAGAATTTTTTGTTACTACAATATTGCGGTATCCAATTTTGTACTAAGGTAAGGGGTATTATTTCTTTCTTATTCATGAAGAGAACTTCTGTTATTCCATTATTTATTATTCTGTTGGAATAACCTGTATACGCGGGCTACCCTATACTTGGTGAAATTCTTCTGTTATTCTATTCTTTATCATTATGCTGGAATAACCTGTCTATGCGAAGTATCGCATACATGGTGAAATTCTTCTGTTATTCCATTTTTATTATTCTGTTGGAACATCCTGTCGGTGCGTTACGCATGACCTGGTTCCATTATTTATTATTCTATTGGAACATCCTGTCTATTCGTTTACGCATAACCTGGTTCCATTATTTATTATTCTATTGGAATATCCTGTCTGTGCGTTTACGCATGACCTGGTTCTGTTATTTATCATTCTGTTGGAATAACTTGTTTGTGCGGTCTATCGAATGCCTGATGATTTCTTTTGTTATACCATTCTTTATTATACTCAGTTGGTTAAAGTTTTGACTTCTATACTCCATGAAACTAGTGGAATATCTTTGATATTTGCGCTTCATCCAGTATCTTTTCATGGAAATATTCTTCTGAGCATTCTTGAATTTTACTCTACAAAGAAGTATCACGTTGACAATTTAAACGTTATTAGTTCCTGGATAAATTAATTCTTGAACTTGTTTTATTGAATTCTTATATCATTGTCATCATCCTCATGTTTATATTATGTTGAAAGTCATCTGTGGCCTGTAGTGCATAGATGGACTTGGTATGATTATGACCAGGGATTATTTCGGTGTAATCATGACCGTAATGTTACAAATGATGTGGAAAAAGTCCTCATTGGCCCGTAGTGCATTGATGGACAATTGTTGGCATGATCATGACCATTGATGAATACACGAATATCCTTGGCCGTAGTGCAGGGATGATGTGGATTATTTATCAAGCTGAGTCATAAAAGATAGTAGATTTTATTCTCTACTTGACTCTTTTAATGGATTGCTTGTTCCGCTGCAGTTAAACTTGATGTTTGTTATATTTGATCAGTTTAACATTGTTGAAGGCTAATGATAATTTATTATGCATTATCTTAGTCATAATATTTCTTACTGAGCTAGTTGAGCTCTCCCTTTCTTTCACTGTTCTCTTCAGGAAATGAGAACGTAGCCGGGACTAGTCGGGGAACGGAGTGACGGTCCAGATGATAGTATTATTAGTCCTCACTATTCTATTAAATAGTGTGAAAATAAATGTAAAGAGGACTCTTTTGAGTGTGGATATTGTCTAGATGACAATATTCTTATTAAACTCTCAGTTTACGTTTTTGTCGTATTTTACACGACAGCTGTATTATTAAGTTGTATTTGAATTTTGTACCATGTATTTGGCGACTCAAGATGGGTGATGTATACCTATTTTGGGGGCGTCATAGTTGGTATCAAAGCTTAGGGATATGATCTCTGGCTAAGATGTGAGACAAGAACTAGGAGGGGAGAGACGAGGAATTTTTTCGCTAGTATGACCTACCTAAGTTTATTTGGTATTTAATTGGTCGGTCAGAGTATAGGGATAATATGTGATATGTTAATTAACCCTTGTTTTTGTGGTAGTATTTGAAAATGACATCTGAGAATGTTGAGAACATCAATGGAGCACAGGAGACCGTTGAGTCTCCATAGATCAATAATCAGGATAATGTGCATCAGGAAGGCGACAATCCTCAGGCAAACAACAACACTGACCAGATGTTGAATGATGGAATGTTCAGAGGCTTTATGCAATTCATGCAACATCAGGCAAGAGCGGCTTCTGTCCAAAATGCAGGTGGAAACACTGTCAACTCGAACGGTCACCGCTAAGAAGTTCAAGGAACTGGGACCACCTGAGTTTTTTGGAGAGCAAAAACCACTTAAGGCGGAGACGTGGATAAAGCAGATCAACAAGATATTTGATGTCTTGGGATGCTCCGAGGAGCAAAAGGTTCCCTTTGCCACCTTCATGTTGCGTGCAAAGGCATATTACTGGTGGGAATCTGTAAAGCGTACTCAACCTGCCGCACTGAAGATGTCTTGGGAGAAGGTCCAAGAACTGTTCAACGACAAGTAATTTCCCGAAAGTATTCGTCACATGAAAGAGGTAGAGTTCATCAAGCTGGAGCAAAATAACATGACTGTGTCGTAGTACGAAGCCAAGTTTGCCGAGTTGTCCCGGTTTGCGTCTCATTTGGTTGATAATGATGAGAGAATGACACAAATGTTTCTAAGATGTTTGAAGCCCGAGATACGTCAATATCTTATCTCTTATAAACTGTGTTTGTATTCAGATGTTGTTAATAGGGCTCAATTATTAGAGCGCGATAATGAGTCAACCCAACCAAAAGAGAGCAGCCGCCAAAATGATATTACCAGTGATAACAGTCATCGAAGCAGTGACAATAAGCGTGGAGGGAATCAACATGTCAGAAATGGTAACCACTTCGGTGGTAATCATGGCCAAAACAATAAGAATGAACATTTCAAGAAGAGGAGATTCAACCATGATGGAAAGACGTCAGCATCAGCACTTTTCGTTAAGAAACGAGAACGACCACCTATCATATGCTTCAAATGTAGAGGAGAGGGACACATCAGTCCAAACTGCGCGATGCCATTCAAAGCATGTTACAATTGTGGAAGAGAATGTGACAACCCGAGAAATTAGACAATTTATTAAAATCTTAAATGATTGATTTAAGGTCAAATAATAGACCTAGACAGAAAATAAGTGTACGCGTTTGATATTATTGGGATGGAATTTTGAGGATTTCAAAATTCTATGAAGGATTTAGGTGAATTATTCAGGATTAATAATTTATGTGATTAAGTTCTGTGAATATTGTTATGTATGTGTACAAAATGTAGTTAAGGGTCAAGGGTTGACCAGATTAACTATATGTGTCAAACCCTAAGTATATATTAAGAACGCCAACGTTCAGTTAGAAAACTCTAACGTCTGATAAGAAACCCTAGAAATCGGTTCTGGAAACCCTAATTTCAGTTCCAGGAGTCCGAAATCCTAATTCGGATATTAAAAAACCCTAGATTGGGAATGCAATGATATGTATAAGGTTAAACAGAAATTTATTAGGGAAAACCCTAATGAATTACCTGAAACCCGATTTGATTATTAGAAAATCATAATACCCGATCTGAAAATCCTAGTTTCAGATTTCGAATAATTGGAACCCTAATCTAGGAACTCAACGGAGAATTATAATGCTCAAGTGCTATTAAGTATAATGTTAATTAGGGTAAAGCTTAATTATTTATTAAACCCTAATTTATGGATTGAAATCCTAATTTTATAATTAGGGAAAACTTAATTTTTAATTTAATAATTTTAATGGTTTTTATTAGGAAACCTTAATCCTAATTTTCAAGTTATAGTAATTAGAAAGCCTAATCTAATTACGAAAATTTAATATCTAAATTAGAAAAAATTATTTTTCTATTAGAAACCCTAATTAGTGGTTTATAAACCCTAATGACCATTTTGACCCTAATTGCTAAATTAGCGAATTTTAATTAGGAAATGTTAATCCTAATTAGCAAGATTGAATTTATGATTAGGAAATCTTAATTATAATTATAGAATCCAAATTATAATTTAGAAATATTAATTTTCTATTTTTGAAAACCGAAATTGAAAATTTTAGAAATTAAATTGCTAAATTTTTTTTAAGGGTTAAACCCTAAACCCTAAAGGGTTAAACTCTAAACCCTAAATCAGCCAAACCCTAAACCCTAAGGGTTTGACCAATGTCCAAAATACCATTAAAATTATTTGTTAAATGACCATTATGCCCTTTGTTCAATAATTGAAGGAAACTTGCAAATCTAGCTAAGGGGGAGTTGGTGACCAACTATATATCAGTCATATAGCCTATACATCACAGCAATCAGCCGAAATTAGCAGCTTCTAGCATTGCATAAAGTCATTTTAAGGATTAAGGAGAGAGAGAATGCTCATTTATTTTTCAAACCAACCAATTCCCTTCTCTCTCTAACTTTTCGAAATCTAAAGTGAAAGAGAGTTAAAATTTGAGCCATGATCAAGTATTAGCAAGCCAAGAACAAGATCAAAGATCAGAAATCAAAAATCAAGTTAGAAAGAGGTATAAACCCTAATTTCCTAAAATCTTTAATCTGATGATATATGTTGTAATTTATTGGCTAGATATGTGTAATAGGATGTTATTAAGTGATCTGGGTTGTTGGATCATAGATCCATAACATCAAAGTCCTCAAATCTAGCATTTTTGAAAATCTTGAAATGAAGAACAAAGTAGCCTGACAGTAGAATGTCAAAGCCCTTAGATCTTTACGTTATAAAGGATTTGTGTGTTTTATATTTTGAATGTGTTCTATGTCATGAGGACTAGGACCTGAAACTGGAATCAGGGTCGGATCAATTCTAGATCGTAGTTTATAAGCGGTCAAACCGCGTTGACCGGCCACGAAACTTAGTTTCTGGGTAAACCCAGAATTTCCAGAACGCCTGACAAGGATTTGCAGTCGCTAGATCCTACTATGGTTAAGTTGTTATGTGATGTTGTTGATTGTATCTTGTAGACTGACATGCAGGCTATGCATATATGCCTTTATATCACTCAGATCCGTATCCTATTCTTAGAAATTAATGGTCAAACTATCGTTGACCAAACTGCTCAAGAACATTTCTGGAAAACCCAAATATGTTCAAGAACAGTCCGGACTACTACTTTTATCGGCTCATATGTTTCTTGTGTAATGTTGTTAAGTTTATATTATGAGATATAGTGGTACACGAACATACGGAATATATACCAAAACCATAAAACCACTAAAAGAATTACCAGAACCCTTAGATAATTGAGTTCAAAAGGAGACACTCGAACTGCCTTGGGTTTCTGGGTTACCCAGAAAACCCAGGCATGATCTGACAAAATGTTTGAGAGCTCTGATCTCTCTGATTAGATATAATATGGCTATGTTGTTTGTTTAGGATTGTATTATTACATCAATACTATAGTATGAGCACTTAATCAAACCCAGATAACTCCGGACCCATGAATTACAGTTGGTCAAACCTATCACCTTGTCCACTGACATGAAGCTCAAGAACAGCTGAAGAACACCTATAGCGACGGTTCTGTCGCTATAGGGCCCTTTTAGCGACAGTTTAATTAAGAAATTAATTATTAATTTCCAAAAATTATTTAGAAATTAAAATAAATAGATTTTAATTATTATAAATACATAATAAATTTTGAAAAATTATTTTAAATTCTGAAAAATAGTTTTTAATTATTTTAAGTATATTTCATAAATATTTAATATTTTTGAAATATAAATGGTATTTAATTTATTTAATTATTATATTAAATAAATTATTTAAAAATAATTTTAATTCATGAAAAATCATGAAAAATAATATTATGATAGAAGAAAATATTTTAAGTTATTTTTGATGACTTTTAATATTTTGGATTGAATTTCATTAATTAATCAATATTAATGATAATTAGTTTATTTAATAGATATATTAAATAAATTATGGAAAATTAGAAATAATAATTTAAAAATCATATAAAAATGATTTAAGTGTTATAAAAATATTTTAAGTTATAAAATATAACTTTTGATATTTAGTCATGAAAATATTAATATTTTAATATTAATATTAATTATCAGATAATGGATTTAATGGTTTAAAAATCATATAAATATGATTTTAAGGTATTAAAAATACTTTGATATATTATAATTATATTATAATATTATGTAATGATTTTCATTAATATTTTATATTAAATGAATATTAATGATTAAGAAATTATGTGATATTTAATTCATTTAAATACGGTTTTAATGATTGAAATTGTTGATAAATGATACTCCCTCCGTCCTAGGATAAAAGTCCTGGTGGACTTTTCACGCATATTAAGAAGAGGAATAAAATGACAAAATTATCTATAATAATGTCATTAAATATGGAGAGAGAATTAGAATACGAAAAGTATGAGATATTTAATGCTACGGGCATAATAGGAAAAAATGTGTAAAAGTTTGGTTATTAAAAGAAAGTAGACATTTAACATGGGACAACCCAAAATAGTAATAAAGACTTTTATCCTGGGACGGAGGGAGTATTAATTATCTGAAAATTTTTATAAGTCTTTAAAAATTATTTTGACTGATAAGATAATTTTTTGTGATAGTTGTTAAGTGTTTAGGCATAGTTTAATTGAACTTAAACTCGATATTCGTCTGACTAGACCGTCGGGATGATAAAATTTTGTCGGTTTCAACTCAGACTTAAATAGTTTGACTTGATGCTATGTCTTATGTGTTGTATAGACTGATAGGATTATGTGTTATGTGTTTAGGTTATTCTATGTGTATAAATATAACAGTATTATACTATGATGATATTATTCTAATATTGGAGATCTATATTACTAATATTAGGTCTTCGGGTAAAGCGTTATAAATTGCGTTGCGGTAATCAACGGTTTAGGCAAGTTTCTTTGTACTTAACTCTAATAAGAGTGTTTTATTCAAGCTTATGGTTAATCATTGCTGATTGCCACAAAAATTGTACTCTGTACATCTTGCATGTATAAGTCAGGTATGAAAGGCTGATCACCTTCATTACTAGTTGGTTCAGAAATGTTTGTTCATGTTTAATACTTGTTCAGTCAAAAGTTTGTTCGTGCTAGTTCTCAATTATATTGATGAATTATAGCCAGCTTATTATTCATACTCTTCAATCATGATATATCGTTATATTGTTGAACTTAAACTTGCTGAGCAACTTTCATGCTCACCCTTGCTATATCATGATAAAACATTGCAGATAAGGCGAACGTGATTCGGATACAGGAAAAATATAATGCCAAGTTCAGCTTGGGATATAAAGTGCGGCTAGTTTGTAAATAACGTATTTTGATAAATGTGTTGTATTTTAGATAGTTTATGAATTGTGTAAAAGTTAAGGTTACTCGACCTTGGGGATAAGTGTGTAAAGTTTAATGTATAAACAATTTATGTTTATATCTTTCGCAAACAGTTATAGAATGATTAGTGTACCGAATCCGCGGCGATTTGGGGCCCGAATTTGGGGATATTACAGTTGGTATCAAAGCTGTTGGTTATGAAGCTTATGTAGGAATATCTGAGACCAATAACCGCAGTGATTAGGATAAGACTAACTCAAATAGAGTTAGTTGGTCGGTAAGATTCAAAGACGAATCTCGGCGAGTGTAAAGCACAGAGTTTCCTAACTCTGATAATAAAGTTGAACAGTAATGGTGAATAGATCGAGTCTAAAAGACTGAAAGTGCAGGGATAGGAGATCGTAAAACAAAACGATCAAGTCATAGAATTGAATCGTAATATATACGATGAGATCACCCCGTGATCTGTTAAGGTTATGACAACCGGAAAGAATCAATCTGATGATTGAAAAGTTTACAGCAAGATGCTGTGTATCAGTTGTACTATGAAATTGTACTATGAAAACTCATGAAAGAGTTATGGATTATGAATACAGATTAAATGAAATTCGTATGGAAAAGGGGGTTAAGATTAGGTGGAGATTTCAATGAGGACTCGTGTCAGCAACTGAGTTGTATGATTTCTTGTATGGGCGGGGAATTGTACTTGGTGTAAGAACTACTTAGTTGGTGGTATTGGTAACCATTGAAATGTTGTGTCACACTAGTTGTTATATATAGATAAAAAGGTTATAGGTAGAGAATATAGGATTAAGTACGAGTTCTTAGAACTCATACTTATGTGACATTCTTGACTCATAGTTATATGAAATGTTTATGAGCCCCTCAACGAACGGACGCCAAAGGTCAGACTGGGGTAAGTTCTTAAACTCATATAATTGTGGCCAGGCTATGAACTCATAAGTGTGGTTTTATGAACTGGGTATAGTTGTGTGTGAATGAAGTGTTAAGGATAATAGAAATAGATAGAATGTTTAAGCAAATGATTTGAAATATCAAAATTTATTTTTAATTATCACTCATGTATCATGTAACCTGGTGCAGAGATGATAAAAATGTGATGGAGTTGTAAATACAGGAATACTTAGTGTGAATTTGACTTTTGCGTGCGTTTTGAGTATCTTTGATAGATACCCGAGAAGTTTGAGTATCTTTGATAGATACCCGAGAAGTTTGAGTATCTTTGATAGATACCCGAGAAAATAAGTTCAAGATCTTGTGTGATTGCTCAGTATAAATGGTGTAAGGTGCACGGTGTAAGGTGAATTTCGGGGACGAAATTATTATAAAGAGGGGTGAATGTGACAACCCGAGAAATTAGACAATTTATTAAAATCCTAAATGATTGATTTAAAGTCAAATAATAGACTTAGACAGAAAATAAGTGTATGCGTTTGATATTATTGGGATGGAATTTTGAGGATTTCAAAATTCTATGAAGGATTTAGGTGAATTATTCAGGATTAAGGATTTATGTGATTAAGTTCTGTGAATATTGTTATGTATGTGTACAGAATGTAGTTATGGGTCAAGGGTTGACCAGATTAATTATATATGTGTCAAACCCTAAGTATATATTAAGAACGCCAACGTTCAGTTAGAAAACCCTAACGTCTGATAAGAAACCCTAGAAATCGATTCTGGAAACCCTAATTTCAGTTCCAGGAGTCTGAAACCCTAATTCGGATATTAAAAAACTCTAGATTGGGAATGCAATGATATGTATAAGGTTAAACAGAAATTTATTAGGGAAAACCCTAATGAATTACCTGAAACCCGATTTGATTATCTGAAAATCATAATACCCGATCTGAAAATCCTAGTTTCAGATTTCAAATATTTGGAACCCTAATCTGGGAACTCAATGGAGAATTATAATGCTCAAGTGCTATTAAGTATAATGTTAATTAGGGTAAAACTTAATTATTTATTAAACCCTAATTTATGGATTGAAACCCTAATTTTATAATTAGGGAAAACTTAAGTTTTAATTTAATAATTTTAATGTTAATTAGGAAATTTTAATCCTAATTTTCAAGTTATAGTAATTAGAAAGCCTAATCTAATTACGAAAATTTAATATCTAAATTAGAAAAAATTATTTTTCTATTAGAAACCCTAATTAGTGGTTTATAAATCATAATGACCATTTTGACCCTAATTGCTAAATTAGTGATTTTAATTAGGAAATGTTAATCCTAATTAGCAAGATTGAATTTATGATTAGGAAATCTTAATTATAATTATAGAATCCTAATTATAATTTAGAAATATTAATTTTCTATTTTTGAAAACCGAAATTGGAAATTTTAGAAATTAAATTGCTAAATTTTTGTAAGGGTCAAACCCTAAACCCTAAAGGGTTAAACTCTAAACCCTAAATCAGCCAAACCTTAAACCATAAGGGTTTGGCCAATGTCCAAAATGCCATTAAAATTATTTGTTAAATGACCATTTTGCCCTTTGTTCAATAATTAAAGGAAACTTGCAAATCTAGCTAAGGGGGAGTTGGTGACCAACTATATATCAGTCATATGGCCTATACATCACAGCAATCAACCGAAATTAGCAGCTTCTAGCATTGCATAAAGTCATTTTAAGGATTAAAGAGAGAGAGAATGCTCATTTATTTTTCAAACCAACCAAGTCTTTTCTCTCTCTAACTTTTCAAAATCTAAAGTGAGAGAGAGAGTTAAAATTTGAGCCATGATCAAGTATTAGCAAGCCAAGAACAAGATCAAAGATCAGAAATCAAAAATCAAGTTAGAAAGAGGTATAAACCCTAATTTCCTAAAATCTTTAATCTGATGATATATGTTGTAATTTATTGGCTAGCTAGATATGTGTAATAGGATGTTATTAAGTGATCTGGGTTGTTGGATCATAGGTCCATAACATCAAAGTCCTCGAATCTAGCATTTTTGAAAATCTGGAAATGAAGAACAATGTGGCCTGACAGTAGAATGTCAGAGCCCTTAGATCTTTACGTGTTAAAGGATTTGTGTGTTTTATATTTTGAATGTGTTCTATGTCATGAGGACTAGGACCTGAAACTGGAATCAGGGTCGGATCAATTCTAGATCGTAGTTTATAAGCGGTCAAACCGCGTTGACCGGCCACGAAACTTAGTTTCTGGGTAAACCCAGAATTTCCAGAACGCCTGACAAGGATTTGCAGTCGCTAGATCCTACTATGGTTAAGTTGTTATGTGATGTTGTTGGTTGTATCTTGTAGACTGACATGCAGGCTATGCATATATGCCTTTATATCACTCAGATCCGTATCCTATTCTTAGAAATTAATGGTCAAACTATCGTTGACCAAACTGCTCAAGAACATTTCTGGAAAACCCAAATATGTTCCAGAACAGTCCGGACTACTACTTTGATCGGCTCATATGTTTCTTGTGTAATGTTGTTAAGTTTATATTATGAGATATAGTGGTACACGAACATACGGAATATATACCAAAACCATAAAACCACTAAAAGAATTACCAGAACCCTTAGATAATTGAGTTCAAAAGGAGACACTCGAACTGCCTTGGGTTTTTGGGTTACCCAGAAAACCCAGGCATGATCTGACAAAATGTTTGAGAGCTCTGATCTCTCTGATTAGATATAATATGGCTATGTTGTTTGTTTAGGATTGTAGTATTACATCAATACTATAGTATGAGCACTTAATCAAACCCAGATAACTCCGGACCCATGAATTACAGTTGGTCAAACCTATCACCTTGTCCACTGACATGAAGCTCAAGAACAGCTGAAGAACACCTATATCGACGGTTTTGTCGTTATAGGGCCCTTTTAACGACAGTTTAATTAAGAAATTAATTATTAATTTCTGAAAATTATTTAAAAATTGAAATAAATAGATTTTAATTATTAAAAATACATAATAAATTCCGAAAAATTATTTTAAATTCTGAAAAATAGTTTTTAATTATTTTAAGTATATTTCATAAATATTTAATATTTTTGGAATATAAATGGTATTTAATTTATTTAATTTTTATATTAAATAAATTATTTAAAACTGATTTTAATTCATGAAAAATCATGAAAAATAATATTATGATATAAGAAAATATTTTAAGTTATTTTTGATAACTTTTAATATTTTGGGATGAATTTCATTAATTAATCAATATTAATGATAATTATTTTATTTAATAGATATATTAAATAAATTATGGAAAATTAGAAATAATGATTTAAATATCATATAAAAATGATTTAAGTGTTATAAAAATATTTTAAGTTATAAAATATAACTTTTGATATGTAGTCTTGAAAATATTAATATTTTAATATTAATATTAATTATCGGATAATGGATTTAATGGTTTAAAAATCATATAAATATGATTTTAAGGTATTAAAAATACTTTGATATATTATAATTATATTTTAATATTATATAATAATTTTCATTCATATTTTATATTAAATGAATATTAATGATTAAGGAATTATGTGGTATTTAATTCATTTAAATACGATTTTAATGATTGAAATTGTTGATAAATGATATTAATTATCTGAAAATTTTTCTAAGTCTTTAAAAATTATTTTGACTAATAAGATAATTTTCTGTGATAATTGTTAAGTGTTTAGGCATAGTTTAATTGAACTTAAACTCGATATTCGTCCGACTAGACCGTCAAGATGATAAAATTTTGTCTGTTTCAACTCAGACTTAAATAGTTTGACTTGATGTTATATCTTATATGTTGTATAGACTGATAGGATTATGTGTTATGTGTTTAGGTTATTCTATGTGTATAAATATAACAATATTATACTATGATGATATTATTCTAATATTGGAGATCTATATTACTAATATTAGGTCTTCGGGTAAAGCGTTATAAATTGCGTTGCGGTAATCAACGGTTCAGGCAAGTTTCTTTGTACTTAACTCTAATACGAGTGTTTTATTCAAGCTTATGGTTAATCATTGTTGATTGCCACAAAAATTATACTCTGTACATCTTGCATGTATAAGTCAGGTATGAAAAGCTGATCACCTTCATTACCAGTTGGTTCAGAAATGTTTGTTCATGTTTAATACTTGTTCAGTCAAAAGTTTGTTCGTGCTAGTTCTCAATTATATTGATGAATTATAGCCAGCTTTTTATTCATACTTTTCAATCATGATATATCGTTATATTGTTGAATTTAAACTTGCTGAGCAACTTTAATGCTCACCCTTGCTATATCATGATAAAACATTGTAGATAAGGCGAACATGTTCGGATACAGGAAAAAGATAATGCCAAGTTCAGCTTGGGATATAAAGTGCGGCTAGTTTGTAAATAGCGTATTTTGATAAATGTGTTGTATTTTAGATAGTTTATGAATTGTGTAAAAGTTAAGGTTACTCGAACTTGGGGATAAGTGTGTAAAGTTTAATGTATAAACAATTTATGTTTATATCTTTCGCAAACAGTTATAGAATGATTAGTGTACCGAATCCGCGACGATTTGGGGCCCGGATTCGGGGATATTACAGAGAAGGTCACCTGTCCCGATTTTGTCGTGCACCGAAGACAAGTCCAGCTGGGATGGAGGCATCAAAGGCCGTCCCAGACAAGACAAAACTGGTAGTTCAAGGGAGAAACGTTTGTCGTGACCTCCCAGAATGCAAGGAACCCGAACAAGGTCATCACGAATAAGCTTATCATAAACTCTAGCGAAGTATATACCTTATTTGATACTGGTTCTACCCATTCTTTTATTTCTCCTACCTGCGCTCAACGTTTAAATTTGACTCCAGAGAAATTGGACCTTGACTTATCTGTTGAAACTCCATTGGGAGAAACCTTCATTACATTCACTGTTTATAAGTCTTGTTTGGTTCAAATCGGTACTCACACATTACCTGTCGATCTTATTTCATTGAAAATACTTGCATTTGACGTAATTCTAGGGATTGATTGGTTAACTACTCATCATGCAAAAATTAATTATTTTTGTAAGGTTGTTAGCTTTCATATTCCTAACCAACCTATTATGAGAATTCAAGCAACCAAACCATTAAAATCAATCACTGTCATCTCAAGCCATAAAGCTATTCGTTTATTAAAAAATGTATGTCAAGCTTTCTTAGCTCATGTCACGGATCTAAACAAAAATACGTCAGTTTTGAATGATATTTCTATTTTTAATAAATTTTCTGACGTATTCCCTGAAGAACTTCCTGGCCTACCCCCAGAGTATGAAATTGAATTTTGTATCGACCTTGAACCCGGTACAAAACCTATTTCCAAAGCCCCATATCGAATGGCTCCTATTGAACTTCAGGAGTTAGAGACCCAACTGCAGGAATTGTTAGACATTGGCTTTATTCGTCTTAGTACTTCTCCTTGGGGTGCTCCTGTTCTATTCATGAAAAAGAAAGATGAGAGTATGCGACTTTGTATTGATTATCGGGAGTTGAATCATGTCACCATCAAAAATAGGTATCCATTGCCACGTATTGATGACCTGTTTGACCAGTAACAAGGAGCCAAATTCTTTTCAAAGATTGATCTTCGTTCTGGATATCACCAATTGAAGATTAGAATTGATGACATTCCAAAGACGGCTTTCAGAACTCAGTACGAGCATTATGAATTTCTAGTCATGTCTTTTAGATTGATTAATGCTCCTGCTGCTTTCATGGATATGATGAACCGAGTATTTAAGGAATATTTGTATCACTTTGTGGTCGTATTTAGTGATGACATCCTTATTTATTCCAAAAGCCGTGAAGATCATGAGCAACACTTGAGGCTGATACTCCAAAAGCTTCGTGAATATAAGCTTTATGCCAAGTTGAAGAAATGCGATTTCTGGCTTGAGGAAGTAGCATTCCTTGGGCACGTAGTATCAAACTATGGAATATCTGTTGACCTAGCAAAGATTGAAGCTATTCAAAGCTGGGAGCAACCTAAATCAGTGATCGAAGTACGTAGCTTTCTCGGCTTAGGTGGTTATTATCGGAGATTCATAGAAGGGTTTTCTCGAATCGCTACTCCATTAACTCAGCTGACTCGGAAAGATACAAAATTCAGTTGGAACGAGGAATGTGAGAAGTGTTTTCAAGAACTCTAGAGGAGACTCATTTCAGCACCTGTTCTGACAATACCATCTGGCTCGGAGGGATTTGTCATCTACAGTGATGCTTCGGGCAAAGGGTTAGGATGTGTTCTCATGCAACATGGCAAAGTCATAGCCTATGCCTCTCGACAACTCAAAGAATATGAGAGGAATTATCCTAGTCATTATCTAGAGTTGGCAGCATTTGTTTTCGCACTTAAAATTTGGAGGCATTACTTGTATGGGGAGAAAGTGGAAATCTTTACGGATCATAAAAGCCTCAAATATTTCCTTACTCAAAAGGAACTCAACATATGACAACGACGTTGGCTTGAACTGTTGAAAGATTATGATCATACCATCCAATACCATCCTAAAAAAATGAACGTGGTAGCTGACGCATTGAGTAGAGGATCATATGGGAGTACGAGTGCAATATTGACAACGCAAAGGCCCATTTTGTGTGACTTCCAAAAGATGGAGATAGAGTTAAAAACTCCAGGGAGCCATGTGATGATTGAGAATATACGAGTATAACTGACTTTAATTGATAAAGTTAAAGCTGCTCAAGTTACAGATCTGGAGCTGATGCGTATGAGGAAAAAAGTGCAAGAAGGTGCTATGCCGGAAGGAAGAATAGATGAAGAAGGAATACTTCGAGTCAACTCTAGAATTAGTGTTCTTAACGACCCTGATTTAAAGTATAAAATTATGATGGAGGTGCACAACACACCGTTTGCAATCCATCCTGAGAGTACCAAATGTATCGTGATTTTCGACATACATTTTGGTGGAGCAATATGAAGAGAGAGATAGCGGAGTTCATTTCAAGGTGTCTAACTTGTCAACGAGTCAAGGCGGAGCATCAAGTACCAAAAGGTCCATTGCAACCACTTGAAATTCTAGAATGGAAGTGGGAGCACATTACCATGGATTTCGTTACTGGTCTTCCCAAGGTTTCTCAAGGCATTGATGCAATTTGGGTCATTGATTGACCAAGTCTGCTCATTTCTTACCAATACGAGAAACTTATACACTTGAACGTCTTGCTCGTATGTACATAAACGAGATTGTAAGACTGCATGGTATGCCATTATCCATAGTTTCTGATCAAGACCCAAGATTCACTTCACGATTTTGGGTTGGTTTGGAAAAAGCTATGGGCACGGACTTACAATTTAGTTTGGCATATCATCCTCAGACGGACGGACAATCAGAGAGGACTATTCAAACTCTTGAAGATTTATTAAGACTCTGTGTCCTTGACTTCAAGGAAAGTTGGGACAAGTTCTTACCGTTGGTGGAGTTTTCATACAACAACAGTTATCAAGCAAGTATTGGCATGGCTCCATTCGAAGCGTTGTATGGAAGAAAGTGTCGTTCTCCAGTATGCTGGGATGAGGTGGGTGAAGCAACGTTGTTGGAACCAGAGTTTGTACGTATGACTACGGAAAAGATTCAAATGATCTGACAACGTATAAAAACCTCACAAGATCTACAAAAGAGTTATGCTGATCTTCATTGAAAGGACGTGGAATTTGATACTAGAGATTATGTGTTGTTACGTGTTGCTCCATGGAAAGGAGTTACGAGATTTGGAAAGAGAAGAAAGCTCAATCCTCGATTCATTGGCCCATTTTTAATCCTCGATCGAGTAGGAACTGTGGCGTATAGACTAGCTTTACCGCCAAGTATGTCTCGTGTTCATAACGTTTTTCACATATCCCTGTTACGTAAATATGTGGAAGACTCGAACCACATTATTGAGTTAGAACCGGACGAAATAGCGGAAGATTAGACGTATGAAGAGGTTCCTGTTCAAATCTTGGATAAGAAGGAACATATTCTATGCTCTAAGGTTATACCTCAAGTTAAAGTTTTGTGGAGAAACCACGATGTTGAGGAAATGACCTGGGAGTTAGAATCTGAATTAAAATCAAGATATCCTTACCTTTTCGACATACTAGGTACGTACCCTAATTTCGAGGGTGAAATTTCATAAGAAGGGGAGGTTGTAAGACCCCAACTTTTTAAATAATAATGATTTTCTATAAATATTATGGAATGAATTTGATATAATGTTATAGTTGTGGGTAATATTTATAGATTTTTCAAAGTATGCAAGTTGTTATAAAATATTCGTTTGGTCGGGGAATATTCTTTTTGTCGGGAAATATTGGTACGACGACACAATCATTGGTGGACCCTACAACAGAATTATTGTCGGAGTTAGAAAACGACAAAAATATTTTTATGAAAATAACGGCAGAAGTGTTACCGTTAACACTGTTGGAATACCTGGTAGTTAAAATATAGTAACACGCGTTGTTGCACAGTAGCACACGGTATTACACAGTATTTTTTTGAATTATTGATTCTTACGTAAGAAGACACTACTCAATAATTGTTACAGTAATTACTGTTTAATATTTTATTGATTCAATAATTGCTACGTTGATATTTTTGATTCAATAATTATCATTGTACAGTATTTCAAATTATCATATCAATAATTCATTTAAATATATTATTATAATATTATATTATAGTGGTATGATGTGATTATATGATAGTATGTTTTTTATATAATTTGAATGGTAACATTATTATAGTAAATTCATGGTATAAAAGTAAAATGAGGTGGAAAAGAACAATTTGAATCTGAATTATGATGATGTAAGAGATGATGTCATCAGAACGATGAGGTAAACAATGATGTCATCGGAAGGATGATGTAAGCAATGATGTCATTTGATCGATGATGTAATCAATGATGTCATATGATCGATGATGTCATAAATTATGGCGAAAAGACTATTTTACCCTTACTCTACCAAGCTTATAAATAGAAGCTCATTCCTTCATTATTTTACACGAATTCACTAAAGCTATAGAGCGAGAAAGAATAGAGAGAATAAGAGAGAAAGAAGAAGAATCTTTTGTTACTACAATATTGCGGTATCCAATTTCCTACTAAGGTAAGTAGTATTATTTCTTTCTTATTCATGAAGAGAACTTCTGTTATTCCATTATTTATTATTCTGTTGGAATAACCTGTATACGCGGGCTACCCTATACTTGGTGAAATTCTTCAGTTATTCTATTCTTTATCATTATGTTGGAATAACCTGTCTATGCGAAGTATCGCATACATGGTGAAATTCTCCTTTAATTCCATTTTTATTATTCTGTTGGAACATCCTGTCGGTGCGTTACGCATGACCTGGTTCTATTATTTATTATTTTGTAGGAACATCCTGTCTGTGCGTTTATGCATGACCTGGTTCCATTATTTATTTTTCTGTTAGAATATCCTGTATGTGCGTTTGCGCATGACCTTGTTCTGTTATGTATTATTCTGTTGGAATAACCTGTCTGTGCGGTCTATCGCATGCCTGGTGATTTCTTTTGTTATCCTATTCTTTATTATACTCAGTTGGTTAAAGTTTTGACTTCTATACTCCATGAAATTAGTGGAATATACTTGATATCTGCACTTCATCCAGTATCTTTTCATGGAAATTTTCTTCTGAGCATTCTTAAGTTTTACTCTACAAAGAAGTATCATGTTGACAATTTGGACGTTATTAGTTCCTAGATAAATTAATTCTTAAACTTGTTTTATTGAATTCTTATATCATTGTCATCATCCTCATGTTTATATTTTTGTTGAAAGTCATCTGTGGCCTGTAGTGCATAGATGGACTTGGTATGATTATGACCAGGGATTATTTCAGTGTAATCATGACCGTAATGTTACAAATGATGTGGAAAAAGTCCTCATTGGCCCGTAGTGCATTGATGGACAATTGTTGGCATGATCATGACCATTGATGAATACATGAATATCTTTGGCCGTAGTGCATGTATAATTTGTGATTGTGATACTAATGAATATCCTTGGCCGTAGTGCAGGGATGATGTGGATTATTAATTAAGCTGAGTCTCAATGATAAAAGTGATGAAAAATCTTTTAAATCATAAAAGATAGTAGATTTTATTCTCTACTTGACTCTTTTAATGGATTGTTTGTTCCGCTGCAGTTAAACTTGATGTTTGTTATATTTGATCAGTTTAACATTGTTGAAGGCTAATGATAATGTATTCTGCATTATCTTAGTCATAATATTTCTTACTGGGCTAGTTGAGCTCACCCTTTTTTTCACTATTCTCTTCAGGAAATGAGAACGTAGCCAGGACTAGTCGGGGAACGGAGTGACGGTCCAGATAATAGTATTAGTAGTCCTCACTATTCTGTTAAATAGTGTAAAAATAAATGTAAAGAGGAATCTTTGAGTGTGGATATTGTCTAGATGATAATATTCTTATTAAACTCTCAGTTTACGTTTTGTCGTATTTTACACGACATGCTGTATTATTAAGTTGTATTTGAATTTTGTACCTATGTATTTGGCGACTCAAGATGGGTGATGTATACCTATTTTGGGGGCGTCATAACAAAGTTATTCATATTATTATCTGCAATATTGACAATGTCTAGAAGTTCTATCAAGGAGAGGTTTGGTCACCTAATTGTGCGCCAATAAGGAGAAATCCTTATCGGAAAGCCCCCTCTTTCCTGGAACGACCTGGTTGTTAAATATTATGAGTTATAATATTAATGATGAATGTTATTAAAAATTGAATTTTAGTTCGGAGTTGAATTTGGAGACGCGGACATGATATTTAAGTCCAGAACGATGAAATTAGTATAAATAGACTATAAACACAAAATTTATCGGGGTTGACTTTTTGGTTAAAAAAGTCAACAGTTGACTTTTTTTTTTGGGTAAAAGTCGAACTTCGAAATTTCAAAAATGAAATTTTTTAGAAAAATATTTCCACTGTGTTGGGATTGTTAGTGTTAGTGGTAATCGACATTTATTTCGATAATAATTGATGTCTGGAGGTTATATTGACCAATTAGGTAATTAATCGAATAAATGAGCAATTAATTGCAATTAATTCACATAATTATAACTATTTGTTCACATGTGTGTACTATTGATTCACGTTCATGTACTATTAGGGGAGGTGGTGCAAGATTGATAATACTTGCATGACTAAGTTAAAAATGGAGGTATAGATGGAGGTACTATACTGTAATTCATATTTTCACATGATTATAACTATTAAGTCACATGAATGAACTATTAATTCACATGATTTACTATTAGGGGAGGTGGTGCAAGTTTGATAATACTTGCAGGACTAAATTAAAATAAAAGAAAAGTCGAAGGTATTGTACTGTAATATTTCGAGCCCCAAAACCTGCAATTATCAAAATTATATTTTTCTATAAATAGAAGCTCATTCTTCCTTCATTTCTCACCAATTCACTAAAGCTATAGAGCAATTATTATAGAGAGAAAGAAGAAGAGAAGTCTGCTACCTCACTATTCCAGTATCCAGTTTTCTTCTAAGGTAAGAGATATCATTATTGTGTAAGGGGTATAATTCTTTCGTATTCGTGAAAAGAATTATTTTTCTTTCAATACTCATAAGGGTTGTTATTCTATTCTTTATTATTATGTTGGAATAACCTGTCTATGCGAAGTACCGCATACATGGTGAAATTCTTCTATTATTCCATTCTTTATTATTCTGTTGGAATAACCTGTCTGTGCGGTCTATCGTATGCCTGGTGAATTCTGTTGTTATTCCATTCTTTATTATTCTGTTGGAATATCCTGTCTGTGCGGATTACGCATGACCTAGTTCCATTCTTTATTATTCTCTTGGAATAACCTATTTGTGATGTCTATCGCATGCCTGGTGAATTCTGTTGTTATTCCATTCTTTATTATTCTGTTGGAATATCCCGTATGTGCGAAATACGCATGACCTGGTTCCATTCTTTATTATTCTATTGGAATATCCTATCTGTACGGATTATGCATGACCTGGTTCTATTCTTTATTATTTTGTTGGAATAACCTGTCTGTGCGGTCTATCGCATGCTTGGTGAATTTTGTTGTTATTCCATTCTTTATTATTCTGTTGGAATATCCTGTCTGTGCGGATTACGCATGACCTGGTTCCATTCTTTATTATTTTGTTGGAATAACATGTCTGTGCGGTTTATCGCATGCCTAGTGAATTCTGTTGTTATTCCCTTCTTTGTTATTCTGTTGGGAATAACCTGTCTGTGCGGTCTATCGCATGCATGGTGAATTCTTCTGTTATTCCATTCTTTATTATTATGTTGTAATAACATGTCTATGTGGATTACGGCATGCATGATGAATGATCCTTTGTATTCATTCCTTATTAAATTCTAGAAATGATATGTCTACGTGGATTACCGCATGACGGGTGAAAATCCATTTGCAGTTTCGTAATTTTTCTGACCGTCAAAAATTCTAGGAAAAAATTGAAATGATAATTTGATGAGTTTTCTATATTGTGTCCAAAGATGGCGATTTTTGGAGGTATTGATTAAGAGTTATAGATTTTATGGGAAAAGACTATTTTAAAAGTAAACCTTTATAACTCCTTGTGGTTAACTTCAAAATTGGTGAACTTTTTATTGGGAGTACATGTATATAACAGGAATATACCCTGTAAATTTCGAAATTTTTGGACAGAAGTACAATTTATGATAAAGTTTTTAATATTCGGCAGTTTTGGTCATATGAAAAATAGTAAATGAATTTTAAAAATTCTGAGAAAAATATATGTTCCATATGGGACTATATTCTGCTAAATCCCAAAAAAGAAATATTTTTAGAACTTATTTGGTATTTTTCATGAAAATGAACTAGTTATGAGTAAATGAATTCAAATATGTTATGTGAAGTAATAAAATTGAAAAATAGAATTTTATGGCTTGAAAATCCAACATAGGGTATATTTAGATTTTTGATGAGGGATTTCATCATTGGTGATGAAATCTTATGAGTATGACATTTTTAAATGATTAAATGCATTATTTGGTAAAGTATAAACAATTGAAATAAATTATTTATAAGTTTAAGAAGTGATTAAAATATTATTATAATATTAATAATATTAGATTATGAGTTTATTAAGTAATTGATAATATTTGGATAAATTTAAAGTCTTTAATATTTATCCTTGTTTTCGTTTGATTAATGCTTATATCACTGTCATCATCCTCATGCTTATATTGTGATGAAAGTCATCTTTGGCTTACGTGCAAAGATGGACTGTTGATTATTGATTTTACAATTGTATATCTTTGACTTACGTGCAAAGGTGGACTGTTGATTATTGATTTTACAATTGTATATCTTTGGCTTACGTGCAAGGATGAACTATTGATTATTGGTTTAAAGTAGTATATCTTTTGTTTACGTACAAAGATGAACTATTGATTGATAAGTATCTTTGACTTATATGCATAGATGAACTGTTTATTGGTATGATTATGACCATGGATCATTCGGTATAATCATGACCCGTAATGTTATAGATGATGTGGTAAAAGTCCTCATTGACCCGTAGTACATTGATGGACAGTTATTGGTATGATTATAACCAGGGATTATTCAGTATAATCATGACCATTGATGATTACATGAATATCCTTGGTCGTAGTGCAGAGATGATTCGATGATGTGGATTATTTATTAAGCTGAGTCTCAGCGATAAAATATTGATTATACACTTTTAATTTGTAAAAGATAGTAGATATCATGCTCTACTTGACTCTTCTAAAATACAGTTGTATGTCTTTGGCCTGTAGTGCAAAGAATAAATTGTTAATGAATATCTTTGGCTGTAGTGCAAAGATGAATTTATTAGTATGATTATGAGTAGAAATTGTGAATTGGTATAACCATGATTTTTGATGTTTTAGGTGAAGATATGTGATGAAAATTATCTTCGTCCTGAGTGCGAAGAGGAATTTAGAATCACAATTATGATTATGAATTTATTCATATGATTGCGGACAGGAATTATTGATTGATGTTACAGGGATAAAACATTATTGGTGGACTTTTAATATGGAGAAGATAATAAATCTTATGGTCTATTTGACTCTTCTAATGGATTGCTCGTTCTGCTGCAACTATGGTTGAAAAGTTTTATCATCTACCATATGTTCTAAATCTTTGATTTATTACTGATGAAGGCTATTGATGATGTAAATTATCTTTAGTTATGATATTCTTTACTGGGCTAGTTGTGCTCACCCTTTTGCTTCACAATTCCTTTCAGGTAATAAGAGTGTAGCTGGGTCGAGCGGGGGTAACAGAAGAATGGAACGGTGGTCTATAGCTGTTGAGGTTCTCCCTAAATAGTTTGGAAATAATTTTATTGAGAACTTTAGATAAGTGTGTCGTATTGTATACGTCATTTGATATTTAATTTTGGTGAACCGAATAGGGTGAGGTGAACCCAACTTTGGAAGAGTGTTTTGCTACTGTCATACAAGATGTCTAATGACATACAACCTCGTGTTATGATAAAACAGGGTTGTGCACATCTACTTGCTGAGTATATCTACGAGCACTACCTATATAATCTTGGAGTTTAGTTTGAAATATGATTCTCAATTGGAGAAAACGGGGATAATTATATGTCAAGAGAAGACTCACCATTGGAAAGAAGATGATAGCAATCTTCTTGTTTTTCTTTGGGGACTATTGGGTCAACCAAGGATAATTCTGTGGACATATGATATCTATCATAATCTAGACGCATGGTCTCCCATGTACGAAGGTTTTCTTGAGTATTTTCCAAAGATTTTAATTTCTAAAATAGTTATTGACTGTACTTTTATGTAAAGTACCATTGTAAGGTTGTGGTCGAGGCACCATGAGAGTTACATACATTTGTATTAAAACTCACAGTTTAACTGTGGTCATATTCTGCACGATAGTTCAACAGTTGTATAAATGAAGTTTGTAAATGATTTTTATAGTATGATATTTGGCGACTTCAGAATGGGTCGTATGTACCTATTTTTGGGGAGTCACAAATGGTATCAGAGCTTAGGATATGGTCGCTGGCGGAGATAAGAGTCTAGAACTAGGAGGGGAGAGACGAGTTATATACTTCGCTAGTGTGTGACTTACCTAAGCTTAAATTATTTACTTGATAAGTTGACAAATTGTGATATGTCAATTAACCTTTGTTTTGAAGATATATTCTAGAATGATATCTGAAATACAGGAGATGAGCAATAGAAAAATCATGATACAGAGGAAATAACCAAGAAGGTATAATCTGAAAAGAAAGCAAGGTATTCTCATCTCTTCGAACTATCAGGTACAGTAAATTTTGAAGGGTGAAATTTCATAAGTAGGGGAGATTGTGAGATCCCAAATTTTATGAAATAAAAGTATTCAATTTTTCTATTTTGGTAAATAGTTAAGTTGATAAAAGTTTAAAGTTAAGGGTCATATTTGAAATTTTTTCAAAGTAAGCAAGTTGTCATAAAATAACCGGTAGTAAAAGAACAGTAATACGCGTGGTTGCATAGTAGCACACGGTATTGATTATTGACGCTTATGTGAGAAGTCACTAAGTTATACTCAATTATTGCTACAATAATTACTGCATCATATCTCTCACATTATTGATTCAATTATTGTCACAGTATCATCTGCATAATATGTTATATATTATTAAATCAATAATTGAGACGATAAATTTATTCATATTATTATTTGCAATATTGACAATGTCTAGAAGTTCTGTCAAGGAGAGGTTTGGTGTGACGCCCCAAAAATAGGTATACATCACCTATTCTGAGTCGCCAAATACATGGTACAGAATACAAATACAATCTTTAATATACAACAAGAAAGCTGTAAGTTTTAATACAAATATTGTCTTCTAGACAATATCCACTCTCAGAATAAGTCCTCATTACATTTATTGTCACACTATTTAACAGAATAGTGGGGACTACTGATACTATTATCTGGACCGTCACTCTGTTCCCCGATTAGTCCCGTCTACGTTCTCATTTCCTGAAGAGAACAGTGAAAGAAAGGGTGAGCTCAACTAGCCCAGTAAGAAATATTATGACTAAGATAATGCAGAATAAATTATCATTAGTGTTCAACAGTGTTAAACTGATAAAATACAATAGATATCAAGTTTAACTGCAGCGGAACATGCAATCCATTAAAAGAGTCAAGTAGAGAATAAAATCTACTATCTTTTATGATTTAAAAGGTTTTCATCACTTTTATCGCTGGGACTTAGCTTAATAAATAATCCACATCATCCCTGCACTACGGCCAAGGATATTCATAAGTATCACAACCACAAATTATCCATGCACTACGGGCCAAGGATATTCGTGTACTCATCAATGGTAATGATCATGCCAACAACTGTCCATCAATGCACTACGGGCCAATGTAGGACTTTTACCACATCATTTGTAACATTACAGTCATGATTACACCGAATAATCCCTGATCATAATCATACCAAGTCCATCTATGCACAACAGGCCACAAATGACTTTCAACAAAAATATAAACATGAGAATGATGACAATGATATAAGAATTCAATAAAACAAGTTCAAGAATTAATTTATCCAGGAACTAATAACGTCCAAATTGTCAACATGATACTTCTTTGTAGAGTAAAATTTAAGAATGCTCAGAAGAAGATTTTCATGAAAAGATACTGGATGAAGCACAAATATCAAGGATATTCTACTAATTTCATGGAGTATAGAAGTCAAAACTTTAACCAACTGAGTATAATAAAGAATGGAATAACAAAAGAAATCACCATACATGCGGTACCTCGTATAGACAGGTTATTCCAACAGAATAATAAATAACGAAACCAGGTCAAGCGTAATACGCACCGACATGATATTCCAACAGAATAATAAAGAATGAAATAACAACAGAAATCACCAAGTATAGGGTAGACAGCGTATAAAGGTTATTTCAACAGAATAATAAAGAATGTAATAACAGAAGTTCATCTTCATGAATATAAAAAAAATAATACCCCTTACCTTATAAAGAAGAGTACTTCGACGGTAGGGCGGGGATATACTTGAAGAAACTTGCACTACGCTCAAAGCTTTCTTAAACGCTAAAGAAATACACTCAATATTATAGAAGAATAATTCTCTCTACAGTTTCTCTTTCTAGAGATTCAGTGAATTTGTAAGAAATAATGAAGGAATGAGCTTTTATTTATAGAAGAATGGACTGAATAGTAATCAATCCATGAACGGTTCAGATCGATTTACTTTAAACGGACGGTCCAGATTGATTTTTAATAAAATATAATATATTCTATTTATAATCTAATAAAACGAATAACTTTTAAAAAGATTTTACTATGCAAACACTATGCAGGCACTATACAAACACTATGCATAATAAAATATAATATAATCTAATTATTGTCTAATAAAACAGATAACTTTATAAAAGTATTCTGTTTTATATAAAAAGATTTTACTATTAGCCTAATAAAACGAATAACTTTATAAAAGGATTCTATTTTATATAAAAAGTTTTTCTGTTTTATTACATTAATAATACTAATAAAACAAAACTTTATCATCATTATTATTATTCACACTATTAATCGACCAGGTCGTTCTCAGGAAAGAGAGGGCTTTTCAATAAGAATTTCTTCCTATTGGCGCGCAATTAGGTGACCAAACCTCTCATTGGCAGAACTTCTAGACATCGTTAATATTGTAAATAATAATATTAATAACTTCGTCATCTCAATTATAAAATATCAACAATAATTGAATCAATTAACGTGAGATACTATGTAACAATTACTGAAGCAATAATTGAACAAAACTGAGTGACTTCTCACGTAAGCATCAATAATCAATACTGTGTGCTACTATGCAACTACGCGTATTCTTGTACTTTTAACACCGTGTGTTTCAACAGTTAACGGTAAAACTTCCGCCGTTATTTTCATAAAAAATATTTTTGTCATTTTCTCAATCCGACAATAATTTCGTTGTGGGGTCCACCAATGATTGTGTCTTCGTACAAATATTCCCTGTTTAAAACGAATATTCTCCGACCAATCGAATTTTATACAACAACTTGCGTACTTTGAAAAATTTATAAATATTACCCGCAACTATAACATTATATCAAATTTATTCAAAAATAATAATTATACAAAATTTATCTTTATTCATAAAAGTTGGGGTCTTACATTTGGTCACCTAATTGCGTGCCAATAAGGAGAAATCTTTATCGGAAAGCCCACTCTTTCCTGGGAACGACCTGGTTGTTAAATATTGTGAGTTATAATATTAATGATGAATGTTATTAAAAATTGAATTTGAGTTCGGAGTTGAATTTTTAGACGCGGTCGTGATATTTAAGTCCGGAACGATGAAATTAGTAGAAAAAGACTATAAACACAAAATTTGTCGGGGTTTACTTTTTGGTCAAAAAAGGTAACAGTTGACTTTTTCAGAAAAAGTCAAACTTCAAAATTTAAAAAATGAAATTTTTGAGAAAAATATTTCCATTGTGTTGGGATTGTTAGTGTTAGTGAAAATCGACATTTATTTCGATAATAATTGATGTCTGGAGGTTATATTGACCAATCGGGTAATTAATCGAATAAATGAGCAATTAATTGCAATTAATTCACATAATTATAACTATTTGTTCACATGTGTGTACTATTGATTCACATTCATGTACTATTAGGGGAGGTGGTGCAAGATTGATAATACTTGCATGACTAAGTTAAAAATGGAGGTATAGATGGAGGTACTATACTGTAATTCATATTTTCACATGATTATAACTATTAAGTCACATGAATGAACTATTAATTCACATGATTTACTATTAGGAGAGGTGGTGCAAGTTTGATAATACTTGCAGGACTAAATTAAAATGAAAGAAATGTCGAAGGTATTGTACTGTAATATTTCGAGCCCCAAAACGTGCAATTATCAAAATTATATTTTCTATAAATAGAAGCTCATTCTTCCTTCATTTCTCACCAATTCACTAAAGCTATAGAGCAATTATTATAGAGAGAAAGAAGAAGTGAAGTCTGCTACCTCACTATTCCAGTATCTAGTTTTCTTCTAAGGTAAGAGATATCATTATTGTGTAAGGGGTATTATTCTTTCGTATTCGTGAAGAGAGTTATTTTCTTTCAATACTCGTAAGGGTTGTTATTCTATTCTTTATTATTATGTTGGAATAACTTGTCTATGCGAAGTACCGCATACATGGTGAAATTCTTCTGTTATTCCATTCTTTAATATTCTGTTGGAATAACCTGTCTGTGCGGTCTATCGCATGCCTGGTGAATTCTGTTGTTATTCCATTCTTTATTATTCTGTTGGAATATCCTGTCTGTGCGAATTACGCATGACCTGGTTCCATTCTTTATTATTTTATTGGAATAACCTGTCTGTGAGGTCTATCGCATGCCTGATGAATTATGTTGTTATTCCATTCTTTATTATTCTGTTAGAATATCATGTCTGTGCGGATTACGCATGACCTAGTTCCATTCTTTATTATTCTGTTGGAATATCCTGTCTGTGCGGATTATGCATGACCTCGTTCCATTCTTATTATTTTGTTGGAATAACCTATCTGTGTGGTCTATCGCATGCTTGGTGAATTTTGTTGTTATTCCATTCTTTATTATTCTGTTGGAATATCCTGTCTGTGCGGATTACGCATGACCTGGTTCCATTCTTTATTATTCTGTTGGAATAACCTTACTGTGCTGTTTATCGTATGCCTAGTGAATTCTGTTGTTATTCCCTTCTTTGTTATTCTGTTGGGAATAACCTATCTGTGCAGTCTATCGCATGCATGGTGAATTCTTCTGTTATTCCATTCTTTATTATTATGTTATAATAACATGTCTATGTGGATTACGGCATGCATGATGAATGATCCTTTGTATTCATTCCTTATTAAATTGTAGAAATGATATGTCTAGGTGGATTACCGCATGACGGGTGAAAATCCATTTGCAGTTTCAGTAATTTTTCTGACCTGTCAAAAATTCTGGAAAAATTTGAAATGATAATTTGATGAGTTTTCTATATTGTGTCCAAAGATGGCGATTTTTGGAGGTATAGATTAAGAGTTATGGATTTTATGGGAAAAGACTATTTTAAAAGTAAACCTTTATAACTCCTTGTGGTTAACTTCAAAATTGGTGAACTTTTTATTGGAAGTACATGTATATAACAGGAAAATACCCTGTAAATTTCGAAATTTTTGGACAGAAGTACAATTTATGATAAATTTTTAAATATTCGGCAGTTTTAGTCATATGAAAAATAGTAAATGAATTTTAAAAATTCCGAGAAAAATATATGTTCCATATGGAACTATATTCTGCTAAATCCCAAAAAAGAAATATTTTTAGAACTGATTTGGTATTTTTCATGAAAATGAACTAGTTATGAGTAAATGAATTAAATATGTTATGTGAAGTAATAAAGTTGGAAAATAGGATTTTATGGCTTGAGAATCCAACATAGGGTATATTTAGATTTTTGATGAGGGATTTCATCATTGGTGATAAAATCTCATGAGTATGACATTTTTAAATGATTAAATGCATTATTTGGTGAAGTATAAACAATTGAAATAAATTATTTATAAGTTTAAGAAGTGATTAAAATATCAATAATATTAGATTATGAGTTTATTAAGTAATTGATAATATTTGGATAAATTTAAAGTCTTTAATATTTATCCTTATTTTCGTTTGATTAATGCTTATATCATTGTCATCATCCTCATGCTTATATTATGATGAAAGTCATCTTTGGCTTACGTGCAAAGATGGACTGTTGATTATTGAATTTACAATTGTATATCTTTAGCTTACGTGCAAAGATGGACTGTTGATTATTGGTTTTACAGTTGTATATCTTTGGCTTACGTACAAGGATGGACTGTTGATTATTGATTTTACAGTTGTATATTTTTGGCTTACTTGCAAGGATGGACTGTTGATTATTGGTTTTACAGTTGTATATCTTTGGCTTACGTACAAAGATGAACTATTGATTGATGAGTATCTTTGGCTTATATGCATAGATAAACTGTTTATTGGTATGATTATGACCAGGGATCATTCGGTATAATCATGACCCGTAATGTTATAGATGATTTGATAAAAGTCTTCATTGACCCGTAGTGCATTGATGGACAGTTATTGGTATGATTATAACTAGGGATTATTCGGTATAATCATGACCATTGATGATTACATGAATATCCTTGGCCGTAGTGCAGAGATGAATCGATGATATGGATTATTTATTATGCTGAATCTCAACGATAAAATATTGATTATACACTTTTAATTCGTAAAAGATAGTAGATATCATGCTCTACTTGACTCTTCTAAAATACAGTTGTATGTCTTTGGCCTGTAGTGCAAAGAATAAATTGTTAATGAATATCTTTGGCCGTAGTGCAAAGATGAATTTATTAGTATGATTATGAGCAGAAATTGTGAATTGTTATAACCATGATTTTTGATGGTTCAGGTGAAGATAGGAGATAAAAATTATCTTCATCCTGGATGCGAAGAGGAATTTAGAATCACAATTATGATTATGAGTTATTCATATGATTGTAGACAGGAATTGTTGATTGATGTTACAGTGATAAAACATTATTGGTGGACTTTTAACATGGATAAGATAATAGATCCTGATGGTCTATTTGACTCTTCTAATGGATTGCTCGTTCCGCTGCAACTATGGTTGAAAAGTTTTATCATCTACCATATGTTCTAAATCTCTGATTTTTTTTACTGATGAAGACTATTGATGATGTAAATTATCTTTAGTCATGATATTCTTTACTTGGCTATTTGTGCTCACCCTTTTGCTTCACAATTCCTTTCTGGTAATAAGAGTGTAGCTGGATCGAGCGAGGGTAACAGGAGAATAAAACGATGGTTTATATCTGTTGAGATTCTCCCTAAATAGTATGGAAATAATTTTATTGAGAACTTTAGATAAGTGTGTCGTATTGTATACGTCATTTGATATTTAATTTTGGTGAACCGAATAGGGTGAGGTGAACCCAACTTTGGAAGGGTGTTTTTCCACTATCATACAAGATGTCTAATGACATATAACCTCGTGTTATCATAAGACAAGGTTGTGCACATCTATTTGCTGAGTATATCTACGAGCACTACTTATATAATCTTGGAGTTTGTTTGAAATATTATTTTCAATTGGAGAAAACGGAGATAATTATATGTCAAGAGAAGACTCACCATTGGAAAGAAGATGATATCAATCTTCTTTTTTTTCTTTGGGGACTATTGGGTCAACCAAGGATAATTCTGTGGACATATGATATCTATCATAACCTAGACGAATGGCCTCCCATGTACAAAGGTTTTCTTGAGTGTTTTCCAAATATTTTAATTTCTAAAACAGTTATTGACTGTACTTTTATGTAAAGTACCATTGTAAGGTTGTGGTCGAGGCACCATGAGAGTTACATACATTTGTATTAAAACTCACAGTTTAACTGTGGTCATATTCTGCACGACAGTTCAACAGTTGTATAAATGAAGTTTGTTAATGATTTTTATAGTATTATATCTGGCGACTCAGAATGGGTTGTGTGGACCTATTTTAGGGGCGCCACATTAGTCATAGTATTTCTTACTGGGCCAGTTGAGCTCACCCTTTCTTTCACTGTTCTCTTCAGGAAATGAGAATATAACTGGGACTAGTTGGGGAATGGATTGATGGTCCAGATGGTTGCATTAGTAGTCCTCACTATTCTGTGAAATAGTGTGATAATAATTGTAATGAGGACTTATTTTGAGTTTGAATACTGTCTAGAAGGCAATATTTGTATTAAAACTCACAGCTCATGTTGTATATTTCAGTTTGTATTTAAGTTCTGTACCATGTATTTGGCGACTTAGAATGATTAATGTATACCTATTTTGGGGGCGTCACAGTTGGTATCAAAGCTTAGGGATATGATCCCTGGCTAAGATGTGAGACAAGAACTAGGAGGGGAGAGACGGGAAATTCCTTCGCTAGTATGACCTACCTAAGTTTATTTGGTATTTAATTGGTCGGTCAGAGTATAGGGATAATATGGTGCACGTCAATTAACCCTTGTTTTATGGTAGTGTTTGAAAATGACATTCGAGAATGTTGAGAATAGAAATAGAGCACATGAGACCGTTGAGTCACTAACGATCAATAACCAGGAAAATGTGCATCAGGAAGCTAACAATCCTTAGATAAACAACAACACCGACCAAAAAAAGAACGATGTGATGTTTAGAGGCTTTGTGCAGTTCATGAAACACCTAATGAGAGAGACTCCTGTTCATAATGCAGGTGGAAACAATGACAACCCACTGGTTGGTCACCGCTAAGCAGTTCATGGAGCTGGGACCACCAGAGTTTTTAGGAAAGTCAGAACCACTTAAGGCAGAGACGTGGATAAAGCAGATCACCAAGATATTTGATGTCTTGGAATGCTCAGAGGAGCAAAAGGTTCCCTTCGCCACCTTTATGTTGCGTGAAGAAGCAGATCATTGGTGAGAATCTGTAAAACGTACCCAGCTTGACGCACTCGAGATGTCTTGGGAGAAGTTTCACGAATTGTTCAACGACAAGTACTTTCCCTAAAGTATTTGTCACATAAAGGAGGTGGAATTTATTAAGCTGGAGCAAAACAATATGACCGTATCGCAGTACGAGGCTAAGTTTGCAGAGTTGTCTCGGTTTGAATCCCATTTGGTTGATAATGAGGAGCGAATGTTTCTGTAAGGTTTGAAACCCGAAATACTTCAATACCTCATTTCTCACAAACTTTGTTTATATTCAGATTTTATGAATAAGGCTCAGTTAGTGGAGCGCGATAATGAGTCAGCACAACCAAAAGGTAACGAACAACAACACGATAATAATCATACCGGTGGTAACGGCCATTGGAGCAACGATAACCATCGTGGGGGAAATTATCATGCCAAGAATGGTAACCACTTCGGTGGTAATCATGGCCAAGATAATAGAAGTGGAAATTTCAAGAAGAGAAGGTTCAATAATGATAGAAAGACAACAACACCGATACTCGTTTCAAAGGAAGAAGAACGACCACCGGTCGTATGTTTCAAATGCGGACAGGAGGGACACATCCGTCCAAACTGTATGCAGCAACCCAAAGCATGTTTTAATTGTGGAAGAGAAGGTTACCTAGCTCGATTTTTTCGTGTAGTGAAGTCAAGTCCAGTTAGGATAGTGACGCTAAAGGATGTCCCAGACAAGTCAAAGCCGGTAGTTTAAGTAAGTGTTTGTCAAGGAACCTGAACGAAGGTATCACGGGTAAGTAATCATAAACTCTTGTGAAGTCTATACCTTATTTGATACCGGTTCTACCCATTCTTTTATTTCTCCTACTTGCGCACAATGTTTAAATCCATAGAAATTAGACCTTGACTTATTTGTTGAAACTCCATTGGGAGAAACCTTCGTTACCTCCTTTATTTATAAATCTTGTTTTATTCAAATCGACACTTTCACGTTACCTGTTGATCTTATATTTTTGAAAATACTTGCCTTTGATATAATTTTAAGAATCGACTGGTTAACTATTCTTCATGCTAAAATTAACTATTTTCGTAAGGTTGTTAGCTTACATATTCCTAAACAACCTGTTATGCGAATTCAAGAAACCAAACCACTAAAGTCAATCACTGTCATATCAAGCCATAAGTAAAGAGTCCCGAGCCTTTATTTGGTGACTTCTTTGTGTGGAATGCATCGAAGCCAGACTTTACGTAAGGGGACGTCGTGAATAACGGTGGCAAGTTGATTGGTATCAATGTGACGTGCTATCCAAGTCTGGGATGAGAGTCACAATTTTAAATGATATTTCAATCGTTAATAAATTTCCTGATGTATTCCCTGAAAACTTCTTGACCTACCCCAAAGCGTGAAAGCGAATTTTGTATTGACCCCAATACAAAACCCATTTCTAAAACCCTCAAATATTTCTTCACCTAAAATGAATGTATTATGCGCCAAAGATGTTGGCTCGAGTTGTTGAAGATTACGATCATACCATTCAATATCATCTTAGAAAATCGAACTTCGTAGCTGACGCGTTGAGTAGAAGATCGTATACGTTTACGCGTACGACATTGCTAACACAAAAACCCATTTTGTACGACTTATAAAAGATGGAGAAAGAGTTAAAGACTCCAAGAACTTACGTGAAGATAACGAATATACGATTAGAACAGACTTTAATCGATAATGTTAAAGCCGCTCAAACTACAGACCCGAAACTGATGAATACGAAGAAGAAGGTTCAAGAAGGCATTATTCTAGAAGCAAGAGTCGATGAAGAGAGGAATTCTCATCCCTTGATTTTTATTAGCCCATTTGAAATCCTCGATCAATTATGAACTATGGCCTATAGACTCGCCTTACCGCCAAGTATGTCACGTGTTCGTAATGTTTTTCACGTATCGATGTTACGTATCTATGTGGACGACCCGAACCGTATTATTGAATTATAACTAGATGAGATCGCGGAAGATTTAACGTATGAGGAAATATCTGTTAAAATCTTAGATAAGAAGGATTAAATTCTACGCTCAAAGGTTATACCTCAAGAGTTAGAATCTGAAAAGGTATCCTCATTTGTTCGGCAGACCAGGTATGTACGTAAATTTCGAGGGTGAAATTTCATAAGAAGGGGAGATTGTAAGACCCCAAATTTTATGAATAAAGATTTAATTTTTCTCAAAATATTTTTTTAATATTATGGTGTAGATTTGTTATAATATTATAGTTGTGGGTAATATTTATAAATTTTGAAAAAGTAAGCAAGTGATTATAAAATATTTGATTGGTCGGGGAATATTCGTTTTAACAGGGAATATTCGTACGACGACACAATCATTAATGGACCCCACTACGGAATTATTGTCGGAATGAGAAAACGATAGAAATATCTTTTTATGAAAATAACGGCGGAAGTTTTACCGTTAAACTGTTGAACTACCCGGTAGTAAAAGTACAGTAATACGCGTTATTGCATAGTAGCACACGGTATTAATTATTGATACTTACGTGAGAAGTCACTCGGTTTTGTTCAATTATTGCTGCAGTAATTATTGCATAATATCTCACGTTATTTGATTCAATTATTGTAGATATTTTTTATATTATTAAATCAATAATTGAGAAGATACAATTATTCATATTATTATTTGCATAATTAACAATGTCTAGAAGTTATGTCGAGGAGAGGTTTGGTCACCTAATTGCGCGCCAATAGGAAGAAATCCTTATTGAAAAGCCCCCTCTTTCCTGGGAACGACCTGGTTATTAATATTGCGAGTTATAATAATATTAATAAATATTGTTAAAAATATTGAAGGGATTTTTATGTTGTAAATTTGCTTATTTTATGGACCCCCATTTACCCATTTTTCAAAATAATCGGTAGAAAATTATTTTATATAATAAAAAGTGGGGCCACATGTGGGGCCCACGGGAAGAAGAAAAGAATGAAATGAAAATGGGGGGGGGGGGGGAAAGGTTACAGAAAAGGGCGGGAGTTATATTATTGTAATATATATATATATATTATAAAATTTTGTGTATATATATATATGAATGTAAGCTTTGCCTTTGCTGTAAGGCAAAGGTTATAATTATATATATATATATATATATATATATATATATATTATATGTTTTGTTTTATTTGAATATAAATAGAATATATTATATTTTATTTAAAGTTTTTATTTTATTAGAATATTTTATTGCACAATAATGAATAGTGAAATTCAAAAATTAGACGAATTAGTTTACCCGTGATTGTTACTGTTGATCCGTGATTTTATTTTCTAAATAGTATCCTTTCCATTCTCCTATAAATAGGATGCTTAGTTAGAATTGAAAATCACACCAGAATAAGAGAATTCTTCTTCTATAATATTAAGCGTATTTATTTAGAGTTTTAGAAAGCTTTGAGCGTAGAAAACAGTGAAATTTTTCTTCAAGAATATCCATGCCCTACCAGTCGGAATACTCTTCTTTTTAAAGGTAAGGGGTATTATTTATTTCGCATTCTGAAGAGATATTATTTTTCGTATTCGTATGAATATTATTTCTGTTCAATATTCATAAGAAATTTTATTTTGTTCAATATTCGCAAGAAATATTATATTCGTTTAATATTTTTAATGAATATTATTTTTGTTTAATATTCATAAGGAATATTATTTTCGTTTAATATTCGTAAGGGATGTTATTTTTGTTTAATATTTGCTTGAAATAATATTTTCTTCCATACTCTGTAGTACGTAAGTAATATTATTTCGTTTCAGATTTTGAATTCTATACTCATTTGGTAAAAGTTTTGGCTTCTATACTCCATGAAATTAGTAGAATATCCTTGATATTTGCGCTTCATCCAGTATCTTTAAATGGAAATATTATTCTGAGCATTCTTGATAAGTTTTAACTTTTTCATGTCGGAGTACTATTCACGGGTTACTATTCATGAAGTACTATTTATGGGGTACTATTCACTCGAGTACTATTCACCCGGGGTACTATTCATGATAAAAATTGATTCGTTTTTGGTCCAAATCATTTTTGGTACAATATTATTCTTGAATTTTACTCCACAAAGCAGTATCATGTTGACAATTTGAACGTTATTGAATTCTTGATAAATTAAATTATAAATTTTTAAAATTTATCCTTGAACTTGTTTTATTGAATTATTATGTCATTGTCATCATTCTCATGCTTATATTGTTATGAAAGTCATTTTTGGCCCGTAGTGCATAGATGGACTTGGTATGATTATGACCAGGGATTATTCGGTATAATCATGACCGTAATATTACAAATGATGTGGTAAAAGTCCTCATTGGCCCGAGGTGCATTGAATGACAGTTTTTGGTATGATTATAGCCATGGATTCTCTTCGGCCAAGGGTGCAAAGATGAATTATTTTATGGCATGATCATTACCGTTGATGAAAACACGATTATCTTTGGCCCATAGTGCATGGATAATTTGTGGTCATGATACTAAAGAATATCCTTGGCCCGTAGTGCAGGGATGATTCGACGATGTGGATTATTTATTAAGCTGAGTCTTAGCGATAAAATGGATGATAAACTTTTTAAATCATAGAAGATAGTAGATATCATGCTCTATTTGACTCTTCTAATGGATTGCTTATTCCGCTGCAGTTGTTGATCTAAAACTTGTTGTCTGTTATATTCTATCAGTTGTTATACTGTTGAAGGCTAAGGATAATTTATTATGTATTATCATAGTCATAATATTTCTTACTGAGCTAGTTGAGCTCACCCTTTCTTTCACCGTTCTCTTCAGGAAATGAGAATATAGCTGGGACTAGTCGGGGAATGGATTGACGGTCCAGGTGGTTGTATTAGTAGTCATCACTATTCTGTGAAATAGTGTGATAATAATTGTAATGATGACTTATTTTGAGTTTGAATACTGTCTAGAAGACAATATTTGTATTAAAACTCACAGCTTATGTTGTATATTTAAGTTTGTATTTAAGTTCTGTACCATGTATTTGGCGACTCAAAATGGGTAATGTATACCTATTTTGGGGGCGTCACACTAGGAATCATGTGATCACAGATTTAGTCTCCTGAATCTAGATTCGATTCCCATGATGAACATTTTCAGCTGTATATAGCTTATAAATTATTTACTGTGTTTGAATTTCCTTAAATGGCTCTCATGCCCACAAGAAGTTCGGCACTGCTATGTATCTTATTTTCTCGAAGATGTTTCGCATCTTAAAAATAAAAGCAATTAAGATGAACACATAATAAAATGGAAGTATCAAAGGCCTCAATTACTATTGAGCATAAAGGTTTGAAAAACCTCTTTTACAAAATGTCATTGCTATATCTTGTTAAAACTAAACTTTTATACAAAATTCAAACCCTTTGTATATAGGTGCAAACAAGGCATAACACTACTTCCAGATAATTGTACATTGACCCCCCTATACACATACACATTCATATAATAGATTAATTGAAAAGTGGCGGTCACCGTGGTAACACGAATGTCGGGGGTATCTAACACTTTACCTCCGCATAATCAAGTCCCCGGACCCTAACTAATCTCGGTTTCAGAAACCAGTCAAATAGTGTCACATCACTAGGTCAATGTGCAAACCTTTTCTCAGTTGAGTTGGTGCAATCATTTAAAAATACCAACTGACGACTCTTATAGTCCAATCGTCGACATATACATGTCGGGCCTTTTCACAACTTATTTTTTCAAACAAATCTTACCTAACATGAGAATACCAAAAGACAATAATAGAAAAGGGACAAATAAAAATCCCGATGTCGACAGGTGGCGACTCAGCTTGGGGACTTCCAGTAAGAGGGCTTAAGCCGCTACTACAAACTTTTCAAAATTTTATATTCTTGTGTGTGTGTATGTTGCATTTACATTTGAATGAATGTGTACGAATGCATTTACTTATTTAACTTTGTGTTTCGCACCATATCTGCTTGTGATATTAGTGCTTCGCACATGTCATCATTTTTATACAGTGAGACATGTTGTATATGAATGTATGTTGTGTGGTTCCTCCAAAAGGAGGCTATCCTGTCGGTGTTTGATTACTGGACTCGTAGGGAGACTAATTCCAACGAGGCCTAGGAAAGGCACCACCCAGATTCGCTCTAGTAGGAAGACCGGATTAACTTCCCGTCTATTAGATTGTGATGATTGGGGAACCTTCATGCCAAAAATCCGCGAGAGTAGCCTAAGATAGGTCAGCCTCTGATAAACCAAACGTAAAGGAAAGTCTCTTTATACTTTCCATTTCTATTACTTGTAATTACAATTACTTATAATTTAATTTCCATATCAAGCTCAATGTAATGTAAAATATGAAGGAATATGTGTACATGCATTCCTTTTTATATAAGAACCTGACATGCTATCTTGTCATACAAATAGCTAACATCCGTTTTACAGGATTATACTCCTAAAACGGATACATCACATAGCATATAACATTTCCACATTCCCTAAGACTAAACTACATAAGTCTTTTTGTAGGGAAGATATTGATCATGTTTCCCGTTCAAATTCTAAAAAGGCATTAAGCCCACAGTCAGACGTGGCTACAAGTGCCCCACCTTATCCTACTCCTATCTCTTGAGAGGAGTTTAAAGATTATGGAATCAAATAGCAGAATTGGTTGTCTTTCTAAAAGAACAAAATAAAAACACTCGAGGCCAGACAATGCCTACTCAATCAGAGTCCCTCCCTGGGAATATGCAAGTTAGGAGACCAAACTACAGTCCCCCCCCCATTTGGAAAAAGCAAGACGATCTGCCATCTCAACAACAGGCTGCATTCAACCAATGCCAAGATAGAAAAATAAAATTTGAAAGAACAAAAAATCGGGTGTTTACTCCACTAGGCGATTCCCTTTAAAATGTATTGGCGATATTAATAGATCACAAGAAAATTACCGAACTGGCTCCACCTTTGGAACCAGGGAGCAAAAGATACAATCCGAGCCAGAGAGGTGCTTACCATTCAGGGTGTCCAGGACACGATACACAAGATTGTTGGTCTTTAAAGCATAAGATTCAAAATCTAATCGAAAGTTGCAGTATTGTGGTCTAACAACCTGATCAACAAAATGTCAACGCCAACCTTCTGTTGCAGCATGATACGGAGGAATTAACATGATCGGGTCAAGAAGCGCTGAAATGTATCCAAATCGTAATTACATATGAAGGATGGAGGAATACCCCCAAAGGCACAAAATAAATGTCCTAAAGTGGGAAAACTCGTATGAGGGTATGATGGTAATGCAAAAATTAGAGACGATTTAGAATCAGGTAAATCTGCTAGCTAAGCTGATAGTGCGGCAACATCAGGATACGAGACAGTTTTTCACTTAACTATCAGAAAGCCAAGAGAAAAAGGAGTTTAACCATAATACAAGCCCATATCTCTCCATAATGAGCCAACTAAATGAAGAAGATCAAAGCAAGCTGAAAGTACAAGAAAAGGGGATTGATAAAATTGCTAGAAGATACCACCAACAGAAGAATCGCTCGGGGAGAATGCGAATTCTCAAAGAAGAAAGATCAAACAACCTCCACAAGTGCCCAAAAATTCATCCCTCTGAGTAAATCAAATGAAGAAATGATACACTTTCTGATAAGCGAAGGAAGGATTATTGAGTTGCTGCCTCCTATAAATCCCAAGTTAAAGAGTTATAATCCCACCAAGATGTGTCTCTACCATTCTAACTCACCTGGACATACGACTGAGGAATGCTGGTCTTTACGACATAATATCCAAGATCTCATTGAAAATGGAGAGCTGGAGATAGAATTCCCCATGACCAAAAAAGGTTAAAAGAAAATAAAATGCATAAGTTGTCCATTCGAGACAGACAGTTAAAAGGAGTTGAAGGCTATGAGCATCAATCTTGGCAGAACATAAGGTGGACTAATCCTGATGCATGGAATGACAGAGGAAATAAGGGAATCCCCAAAGGAGATTCTTTCGCCAACATCAAACATTCTGTGGCCCAAAGATAGCAACCACGTTCCTGATTTTATCATCTCGGATGATGAGGAGGACATATTGATCCTTTCCGAGGAAGAAAAAGCCAAACTGGAAAGTTCTTTGCAAGAAATGCCACAATAGTTCGAGGGAGATTTCATAGTCGAATCCTCTCATGCCCATGAAGAAGGTCAAGGAACAGACGAAGGCAAAGATGGTGAGGTTTTCGGGGTAGCCAACCCATTGAAGAATCAAGAGTTTATCCCTTCGTGCGACAGGTCCAGTATAAGCATCCCTGAGGGGTGTGATGAATCAGGAAGATATCAAGTTATGGCCATAAATGAAGATATTCAGAACCAAGAGGTAACCTCTATCACGAGCCCTGAAGAAAACATAACCTGTGAGACCCCAGAATTTATGAATAAAGATTATATTTCTCAAAATATTTTTTTAATATTATGGTGTGGATTTGATATAATGTTATAGTTGTGGGTAATATTTACAAATTTGCAAAGTAAGCAAGTGGTTATATAATATTCGATTGGTCGGGGAATATTCATTTTAACAAGGAATATTCGTTCGACGACACAATCATTGGTGGAGCCCACAACGAAAGTATTGTCGTAGTAAGAAAACGATAGAATTATATTTTATTAAAAATAACGGCGAAAGTGTTACCGTTAAAACTGTTGAACTACCCGATAGTAAAAGTACAGTAATACGCGTGGTTTCATAGTAGCACACGATATTAATTATTGATGCTTATGTGAGAAGTCACTCAATTATACTCAATTATTGCTATAGTAATTGCTACATCATATATCTCATATTATTAATTCGATTATTGTCACAGTATCATCTACATAATATGATATATTATTAAATCAATAATTGAGACGACAAAGTTATTCATATTATTAAATTGCAATATTTACAATGTCTAGAAGTTCTGTCATGGAGAGGTTTGGTCATCTAATTGTGTGCCAATAAAGAGAAATCCTTATTGGAAAGCCCCCTCTTTCCTGGGAACGACCTGGTTGTTAATATTATGACTTATAATATTAATGATGAATAAGTTAGTGTTGATTAAAGATGAATTGGATAGTTCACACATGTGTACTATTGATTCAGATTCTTGTACTATTAGGGGAGTTGGTGCAAGATTCATAATACTTGCATGACTAAGTTAAAAATGAAGGTATAGATGGAGGTACTATACTGTAATTCGTATTTTCACATGTCTAGAACTATTGATTCACATGATTTACTATTTATTCACATTATTTACTATTAGGGGAGGTGGTGCAAGTTTGATATACTTGCAGGACTAAATTAAAAATGAAGAAAAAGAGGAAGGTATTATACTGTAATATTTCGAGCCCCAAAATATGCAATTATCGAAACTATATTTTTTTATAAATAGAAGCTCATTCTTCCTTTATTTCTCACCAATTCACTAAAGCTATAGAGCAATTATTATAGAGAGAATTTATAGAGAGAAAGAAGAAGAGAAGTCTGCTACCTCACTATTCCAGTATCCAGTTTCCTTCTAAGGTAAGGGGTATTATTCTTTCGTATTCATGAAGAGAGTTATTTTATTTCAATACTCGTAAGAGTTATTATTCCATTCTTTATTATTATGTTGGAATAACCTGTGTATGCGAAGTACCGCATACATGGTGAAATTCTTTTATTATTCCATTATTTATTATTTTGTTGGAATAACCTGTCTGCGCAAGTCTATTGCATGCCTGGTGAATTCTGTTGTTATTCCATTCTTTATTATTCTATTGGAATATCCTGTCTGTGCGGATTACGCATGACCTGGTTCTATTCTTTATTATTCTGTTGGGAATAACCTGTCTGTGCGGTCTATCGCATGCCTGGTGAATTCTTCTGTTATTCCGTTCTTTATTATTCTGTTGGAATAACCTGTCTATGTGGATTACCGCATGCATGGTGAATGATCCTTTGTATTCATTCCTTATTAAATTTTGGAAATGATCTGTCTACATGGATTATTGCATGGCGGGCGAAAATCCATTTGCAGTTTCATATATTCTATTATACTCAGTTGGTTAAAGTTTTGGCTTCTATACTCTATGAAATTAGTAGGATATCCTGGATATTTGTGCTTCATCTAGTATCCTTTCATGGAAATATTCTTCTGAGCATTCTTGAATTTTACTCCACAAATCAGTATCATGTTGACAATTTGGATGTAATTGATTTCATTATAAATTAACTTATAAATCTTTAAAATTTATTTTTAAACTCGTTTTATTGAATTATTATGTCATTGTCATCATCCTCGTGCTTATATTGTGATGAAAGTCATCTTTGGCTTACGTGCATAGATGGACTTAGTATGATTATGACCAGGGATCATTTGGTATAATCATGACCTGTAATGTTATAAATGATGTGGTAAAAGTCCTTAGTGGCCTGTAGTGCATTGATGGACAATTTTTGGTATGATTATGACCAGGGATTATTCGATATAGTCATGACCATTGATGATTTAATGAATATCTTTTGCCCATAGTGGAGGGATGACTCGATGATGTGGTTTATTTATTAAGCTGAGTCTCAGCGATAAAAATTGATGAAAACATTTTAAATCATAGAAGATAGTAGATATCATTCTCTACTTGACTCTTCTAATGGATTGCTTATTCCGCTGCAGTTAAACTTGATATCTATTGTATTTTATCAATTTAACATTGTTGAAGGCTAATGATAATTTATTCTGCATTATCTTAGTCATAATATTTCTTACTGGGCTAGTTTAGCTCACCCTTTCTTTCACTTTTATCTTCAGGAAATGAGAATGTAGCCGGGACTAGTCGAGGAATGTAGTGACGGTCCAGATGATAGCATTAGTAGTCCTCACTATTCTGTTAAATAGTGTGACAATAAATGTAATGAGGACTCTGTTGTCTCTTTTACAGTTCTGATAAAAGAGCTCTAACTCATGCAAGCATACATGTGTCAACAAGTAATACAGAGTAAGTAGAGTATCGATCCCACAGAAAAAGTTGTTAAATTTAAACTACTATGTATCAATTAACTCACTGTATTTATATGCTTAGACTAATGAATATAATTGTTGACTTAATTTAATTGTAAACTAACAACTAAAAATAAGTATATTAATGGAATGAATATAATCTGGAAATAATGGGACCCTAACTTCATTTAATATTTCATCTAATTGCCACTATCATGCAAGAAGTGTTCACATATCATAGGAAAATAGCTAAGAGCACGAATAGAGTTATAACCATTTTTCAATGCACTATAACCTACTTACATAGCATCCACAAATGATAGACTCCATGTAATCATCAATACAACCAAAATCACTATATGTCTATGTGAAATTGCAATTATATTAATTTTAAGCATAAGCCCTTACTCTAGCTCATACGGTGAAACAGTATATGTATATCTGGTTCACAAAATATGCAAGCCATATACAACAGCCCATATTCGCATGCTATCATGATTACAATCCATACTTGCATGTTCATTGTCAATTCCATACAAGTACTGAGACGAATGGTGATCAGGCATTCATACATGTAAAACAATCATGACAGAATTCCCACATGGTATGCAAAACAACCATAGCATTTAAGCATGCAACCAAACTACATATTAAAATCCGTTAGAATCCCATAATGGAGTTTAGTTCATGACTGAACCAAAAGCCATTATGGGATCAACGTTAAACATGATTACAAAACAAACAATTGAAAGATGAAAGATAGAACGATCAAACCCAATTGAAGATTTGGAACCAATAATAACATTCAAATCCTTATAAAAATCCAGTAAACGATAATAAATAACCACAATGACAGAGAATCCCAAGAAGAATTAGAGAAGTAGACGTTTTGGCCTCGCTCTATGTTGGAATCTCCCTCATACTGTAAACTCTAGTTACGATATAAAAAATACGCTAAAAGTATCAATCCTCCTGTCTGACACCAGTCAGAATCGTTTAAAAACCAATTGTAACTCATTTAATTAAAAATTAATATAAAACAAATACACAGCTTCAGTATCATGCGCGGCCGCGCGCTCCTCTAGTACGTTCCTCGTGCGGGCGTGAGACTTGCAGAAAGTATGCCCTATCCAACCGAGTCCTCGCGCGGGCGCGTGCTTTCAAGGCTCTTATGCCGCGCGGCCACGCGACCTACAGTCTGCAAGTTCTGTTTCTGGTTCTGACATGCTGTTGCTGCTGCTACTGCGATTTGTTCATTCATGTTTAGTTTTCTTCCATGCTTGATCTCCTTGCTTCATAGTACCTTCATGTCATGCAAATCCCCGCTTGTACCTCGCCTTCATGCATCTATTAGCCTCGTGCCCTCTAATACCACCAAAATTAAGCCGGTTCCTGCACTTATTCATCAAAAGGAGTTTTAAGTAAATGCAATGCAAAATATCATGAAATACAACTAAAACACAATAAAATGTACTTGAGATGGGCATAGTTTGCATGAATTGGTATTCAATAAGTAGGTAAAAATACCACTTATCAAATACCCCCAAACTTGAATTGTTGCTTGCCCTCAAGCAATGCACACTAATGAACATTGAAAATACAACTACAATACTACGCAACTAATCTATGATGCAACCTAGTCTCACATAGTCCCAGCCATAACAGAATTCCAGCCCAAATTACCTCAGTGAATTCTCCAGATCCAAGAATACAATTTCACACCAAACTATAGGCATAATATCATACACTCAAATAATTCACATCTGTTATAGAGATGCTGTGTATGTGTGCGGTGTTCACCAAAACTTGATTTAAGCAAAGAATACATATGCACATTGCTCCAAACAGAAAATTATAATATAAATCAAGACTTATGTATACTCATGCCACACAGATTGTTTCAACATATCAACACAAACTAAAGTTCAACAATGGGCTTATTGCTTTGTTGCTACTCACGAGGGCGTTTTACGCACTTTCCTGCGATGTTTATTGCTATTTTTCTTTTCTTTTTCTCTTTTTCTCTTTTTTTTTCACATGACTGTGCAATGTCTCAATCCATTAGGCACACTGCTACCCCTTAGCGATCTTTCAAGCAACTACTCCCAGACCATGAAAGACCTTAGGGCGCTAGGTGTAGAGACAATCCCCTCAGGCGTACTTACTCAAGTAGCCAGGGCCTCGAATTAATACTAGCCACGTTATTGCTATTTGATTTTTTTTATACATAGCATACCCATGTTTTCCCAAAGTTTGCATGTCCATGTTTCATACAGTCTAAGATCACTTTCCACGTATTTCTCCTTTTAAAACTACATGTTCTGTCAAACAATGAAACACATACTTCTTAAACCTTCAAGTGATTGTGAACACGTTTGTGCAAACCGAAAGTATTTAAACAACAACATGAATTTTATCGTGTGAAACATTATAACTACGTTCATGTTATCCAATATACTCTAGAATTCCTTCACAATTCACTATCATCATTGTCTAGGCAAGAATTTCCATAAAGCTAAACATTGTGAGACATACAAACTAAAACATACTAACACAAGCAATCATGACTAAAAATTAAAAATTTTCAGCAAAATTTTATAACATGCAAAATTACACTAAACATGCAAAAACTAAATGAAACTACACTACTACCCCAATACCCCAAAACTTATAATATTCAACGCCCCATTGAACGAAGGTAAAGGGTATAGAAAAATCCCCTAATGATCGGCTTGACCACCTACTTCGGGTGGTGAATCTGGTGGTGGATATGGCATTGCGGTCCTAAACTGAGGTCACTCAAGCATTGTTCCTTGCTGCGCGAAGGCTTCGACCAATGCCCTAGTGAGTCCCGTGGAAAACTGTTCCAAAATTGTCATACATGGCATCGACTTTGTGCCCCAACCTTCAGAGTTGTCGATCACTAAGAATGGTGTGTGCTCGGGTGGATGGGCCTGCCTCATCTGTATGAGGGGGCTGCTGGGATGGCTCGGGGAATGTGGGCCTGAGAATAAATCTTCGTCCGCGCGGCTGTGCTTCGCCTCCTGCCCAGTCCTCGAATTTCGCAATGGTGGCATGAGTGATGTCCTGGCTTAGATATTGCATTTGTTCGTTGCCCCATTTGCACCCCTGATGAGCACATAGCATGGCGACCACTGATGCATTTGGAATGCTCCTAGTGGTACTTCCCTTCAGATACTTCACGATGTTTTTATGAATCAAATACCCCACATCGATATACTCGCCAGTAATTATGCCCTATATAATTATGACCCTTTCCGCAGTTATCTCATGCTGATGCGATGAAGGAAATAACTTGGCACAAATAAACAGGTTCCACACCTTGGCGTATCGATTCAGTGCAGCTGCTGGGAATATGCGAGGCTGGGTCGTGCCGATTTTGTAAGTCCACTTCGTGCCTGGTATGCACAACTCTGCAATGACACGCTCCAAGTCCATTTCCCGATGTGCCCCTGTGATCCAATTGGCAGCCGCTCGTGGTGGTGTCTCGGTGATTCTCAGAATTGTTCTGATTACCGAAGGTCTGTATTCTATCTCAACACCTTGAACCATAGAGGTATCGTTCATGGTGACTTTGGCATTGGCATAAAACTCTCGAACTATGCTCATCGGAATGGGCATGGGAGATGCAGTCAGTCCACACCAGCCTCGTTCCTGGATCATGGCACTAAAGCTGTCCATCCTGGCTTTCTGGTTTGAATCCTCTTTCCTTGATAAATGTTTTTGCTACGATCCGGTAGTACTCCTGTTAGGCTTCCAGACACAAGAACTTGGTGTGGTCAACAATGTCCTCCTCGTGACTGCCGGAGGAGGATAGGGAAGATGAAGATGGTCATGCTCTTTTTGGACCCATTTATAGATAATTGAGCAAGAATACAGATGAACTTACTGAGAATGAATGAGAATTTGTGATGTGCTAATCTCCCAACTTGTTTCTGCCAGCCCAATTAGGAGCCCTATCTTTATAGAGTGGATGAGAGCGTGGGTTAAGCTTTAAACGTGGAGAGAATCGTGGAGATGTGATTGAGAAATGCATGATTTCAACTTGTAAATAATAGAGAGATAGAGACGTGAGTTATAGAGATGGAGAGATTTTCGCGTCTGATATTATCCCAAATGAGAGTCCAAATGGTCCACAACTCTTTTTAAAAATGTTCATATCTGTCTTAATTCTGTGTCGCGCGTGACCGCATGAGTGTGTAATGGGCTGGGCGCGCGGGCGCGAGACTTGCAGAATGTTTGTTGGCCTGATTGACTTGGCACGCGGCCGCACGAGTTTGTACTTCAAAGGCTACGCGGCCGCGCGAGCCTGATATCTGCAATGCTCAAGTTTAACTCCATTCTGCCTATAAGTGATGCTTTCCAATGATGGTTCCTGCATAGACGTTAATGCACATTGTTAAGATATGAATTAGTGTCCTCATAATGCTATCATCTTGCAAATATTCTCAAAGAAATTCTTGCTACACACTTAAGCATGAAAATCTAATATCATATTAAAAATGAATGAGATATAACTGACTAAAGTAATTCAAAATGAGTAACTAAAAAGTCAATAGGGGTAGAAATAATGGGTTGCCTCCCATCCAGCGCTAAGTTATAGTCAATTAGCTAGACTATCTTTGAATCTCACTGTCACATCAAGAATTGAGGTGCCTTCTTTATTGTCCACCGCACCTCGAAATTTAATGACTGCAAGCTTTCATTAACGGCTCTACCTTCAACTCTGAATTTTTGCCAGTTACACACCTCAAAGGTTTATAATTCCTCAGTTTCTGTACCTTATCTTTTAGGCCCCGATCTACCAAGTCCACCAAGAAGCATTCTTCTTCATCCGTTGGGAACTTTATTGCCTTAAAGACATTGAAGGTGACCTCCTGATCATGTACACGCATAGTGAGTTCCCCTTTTTGTACGTCTATCGAAGTCTTTCCTGTGGCTAAAAATGGTCTTTCCAGTATTATTGGTATGCTTTTGTCCTCTTCGTAGTCTAGAATGATGAAGTCAGCCGGAAAAATAAACTTGTCCACCTTAACCAACAAATCTTCAATAATTCCCCGTGGATACGTGATGGATCTGTCAGCTAGCTGTAGAGAGATGTTTGTCGGCCTTGGAGCCGGCAATCCCAACTGGTTAAACACTGACAACGGCATCAAATTTATACTTGCCCCCAGATCACATAAACACTTACTAAAGTTCATCTTCCCAATTGTGCACGGAATTGTGAAGCTGTCTGGATCTTTCAGCTTTGGAGGTAGTTTGCGCTGAAGCACTGCACTGCATTCCTCGGTCAAGGCTACCGTTTCAAATTCATCTAATCTTCTCTTCCTTGACAATATACCCTTCATGAACTTTGTATAGCTTGGCATCTGTTCCAATGCTTCGGCGAAAGGTATATTAATTTGCAGCTTTTTGAATACCTCCAGAAACTTGTTGAACTGTTTGTCTTCTTTCTGCTTAATTAACCTCTGCGGATACGGTACTTGAGGGTGAATTGGTGGCTCTGGACTCTTGACCTTCTTTTTTGAACCTTCTTTATCTTTCTCTTCCTGTTGAACATCAGAATTTTCCAGATTTTCCTCCTCTTTAGCCACCTGCTCTACCTCGCGCGGCTGCGCGGCCTCCTTAGTACTATCAGGTGCGGGCTTGCGACTTGCAAAACCTGTCAAATCTTTCCCTGATCTCAATGTGATAGCTTGACACTGCTCCTTCCCGTCTCTTCTTGGATTTGTCTCAGTGTTACTTGGTAATGAACCCTGGGGCCTGTTGTTAAGCATATTCGCCATTTGCCCCATTTGAGTCTCCAAATTCTTAATAGCCACTGCTTGGCTTTTGATCATAACCCCTGTGTTTGCCATGTATTTCAACATCATCTCCTCTATTTCTGATTTCTTTTCTGGCGCTGGTGTAGCTGGAGTGTGATGTTGTTGTTGTTGAGAGAATCCCGGTGGGAACGGTGGTTTTGGTGTAAACTGTGGCTGAGATGAGTGTGGTTGAAATTGATGGTTCGGCTAAAATTGACTTTGTTGACTTCCTTGGTTATTCGACCAGCTAAAGTTTGGATGATTTTCGGTTGTTGGGGTGGTATGTGTTCTGAAATTGACATTGGTCTTTCCTGTAGTTGCTCACATACTTCACCGACTCCGAGCTGATAGCACATTGATCCGTGGAATGTGACCCCGCACAAATCTCACAAACGAAGGCAACTGTTTTCACTTTACTTTCTGCCAAAATATCTATCTTCTTAGCCATAGTTGCCATCTGTGCCGACAACTGTGTAATCGCATCTACCTCCAACACACCTGCAACCTTGGATTGTGACATTCGAGCTGTAGTCTCGATAAGCGTATAAGCCTCGTCATAGCTCTTTGCCCATAATGCCTCTCCCGTGGCTGCATCCACAATCGGTCTCGACTGCCATCCCAAACCATTGTAGAAGGAGTTGATCACCATCCAATCTGGCATACCGTGATGCAGACATTTTTTGAGCATTTCTTTATATCTTTCCCATGCCTCATATAAGGACTCTCCTTGTTGTTGCTCAAACTGAGAGATAGTTGTCCTCATCTTTGCAGTCTTAGCCATTGGAAAGAACTTGGCTAAGAATTTCTATGCTAAGTCCTCCCATGTAGTGATTGACCCTGACGGCAAAGAATGTAGCCAACTTCTAGCCTTATCCCTCAATAAAAATGGGAATAGCCGTAGTCTAATGGAATCCTCCGTCACACCATTGTATCTGAATGTATCACAAATCTCGATGAAGCTCAATAGGTGTTCATTTGGATCATTCGTGACATCACCCCCAAACTGAACTGAGTTCTGCACCATTTAAATAGTGCCCGGTTTGATTTCAAAGGTATTAGCTGCTATCGCCGGTCTGACTATGCTCAACTGTAGTCCGTTTATGTTTGGCATGGAATACTCTCTTAGAGCCCGATGCTCTTCTCTTTGCTCAAGTCTCAGGTTCTTCCGCCATTCTAGATGTTGTATTATCTAACTGCGCTTGCAAATTTCTCCGAACACTCACTTTCCAACCTCTTTCGTTTATGTTATCCTGTGCTGGTGATAGTTCTGAGTTGGATGATCGCGTGTGCATAAAAATCCACAAGTTCCTGAAATGAAAACCGCAACAAAAATAGAAATGAGAAACGATCAGAATTGTCTAAGTCATATAATATAGCTTTAAACTAATGATAATTATTTAAATTCAACGCCTTTCCCCAGCAACGGCGCCAAAAACATGTTGCCTCTTTTACAGTTCTGATAAAAGAGCTCTAACTCATGCAAGCATACATGTGTCAACAAGTAATACGGAGTAAGTAGAGTATCGATCCCACAGAGAAAGTTGTTAAATTTAAACTACTGTGCATCAATTAACTCACTGTATTTATATGCTTAGACTAATGAATATAATTCTTGACATAAACTAATTGTAACTAAAAATAAGTATACTAATGGAATGAATATAATCTGGAAATAATGGGACCTTAACTTCATTTAATATTTCATCTAATCGCCACTATCATGCAAGAAGTGTTCACATATCATAGGAAAATAGCCAAGAGCACGAATAGAGTTATAACCTATTTTTCAATGCACTATAACCTATTTACATAACATCCACAAATGATAGACTCCATGTAATCATCAATACAACCAAAATCACTATATGTCTATGTGAAATTGCAATTATATTGATTTGAAGCACAAGCCCTTACTCTAGCTTATACTGTGAAACAATATATGTCTATCTGGTTCACAAAATACGCAAGCCATATACAACAACCCATATTCGCATGCTATCATGATTACAATCCATACTTGCATGTTCATTGTCAATTCCATACAAGTACTGAGACGAATGGTGATCAGACATTCATACATATAAACAATCATGACAGAATTCCCATATGATATGTAAAACAACCCTAGCATTTAAGCAATGCAACCAAACTACATATTAAAATCCGTTAGAATTCCATAATGGAGTTTAGTTCATGACTGAACCAAAAGCCATTATGGGATCAACGTTAAACATGATTACAAAACAAATAATTGAAAGATGAAAGATAGAACGATCAAACCTAATTGAATATTTGGAACCAATAATAACATTCAAATCCTTATAAAAATCCAGTAAACGATAATAAATAACCACAATGACAGAGAATCCCAAGAAGAATTGGAGAAGTAGACATTTTGGCCTCGTTCTATGTTGGAATCTCTCTCACAGTGTAAACCCTAGTTACGATATGAAAAATACGCTAAAAGTATCAATCCTCCTGTCTGACACCAGTCAGAATTGTTTAAAAACCAATTGTAACTCATTTAATTAAAAATTAAAATAAAATAAATACACAACTTCAGCATCGCGCGCGACCGCGCGCTCCTCTAGAACATTCCTCGCGCGGGCGCGAGACTTGAAGAAAGTATGCCCTGTCCAACCGAGTCCTCACGCGGGCGCTTTCTCTCAAGGCTCTTATGCCGTGCGGCCGCGCGACCTGCAGTTTGCAAGTTCTGGTTCTGATTCTGTCATGCTGCTGCTGCTGCGACTTATTCATTCATGCTTAGTTTTCTTCCATGCTTGATCTCCTTGCTTCATAGTCCCTTCATGTCATGCAAATTCCCGCTTGTGCCTCGCCTTCATGCATCCATTAACCTCGTGCCCTCTAATACCACCAAAATTAAGCCGGGTCCTGCACTTATTCACCAAAAGGAGTTTTAAGTAAATGCAATGCAAAATATCATGAAATGAAACTAAAACACATTAAAATGTATTTGAGATGGGCATAGTTCGCGTGAATTGGTATTCAATAAGTAGGTAAAAATACCACTAATCAGACTCCATTGAGTGTAGATATTGTCTAGATGACAATATTCTTATTAAAACTCATAGATTGTGTTTTGTCGTATTTTACACGACTGTTGTATAATTAAGTTGTATTTGAATTTTATACCATGTATTTGGCGACTCAAGATGGATGATGTATACCTGTTTTGGGGGCGTCATAGTTGGTATCAAAGCTTAGGGATATGATCCCTGGCTGAGATGTGAGACAAGAACTATGAGGGGAGAGACGGGGAATTTCTTCGCTAGTATGACCTACTTAAGTTTATTTGGTATTTAATTGGTTGGTCAGAGTATAGGGATAATATGTGACATGTCAATTAACCCTTATTTTGTGGCAGTATTTGAAAATGGCATTTGAAAATATTGAGATAAGCAATGAAGCACATGAGGCCGTTAAGTCACCAATAGGAAGACAATAATCCTCAGGTAAATAACAACACCGATTAGATGATGAACGATGGGATGTTTAAAGGCTTTATGTAATTCATGCAACAGCAGGCGAGATAGACTCTTGTTCAAAATGCAGGTGGAAACAATGGCAACCCACGACTGGTCACTGCTAAGCAGTTCAAGGAGCTGGGACCGTCAGAGTTTTTGGGAAAGCCAGAACCACTTAAGGTGGAGACGTGGTTAAAGCAGATCACCAAGATATTTGATGTCTCTGGATGCTCTGAGGAGCAAAAGGTTCCCTTTGCCACCTTTATGTTGCGTGAAGAGGCAGATTACTGGTGGGAATCTGTAAAACGTACCCAGCCTGATGCACTCAAATATCTTGGGAGAAGTTCCAAGAGCTGTTCAACGACAAGTACTTTCCCGAAAGTATTTGTCACATGAAGGAGGTGGAGTTTATCAAGTTGAAGCAAAATAATATGACCGTGTCGCAATACGAGGCTAAATTTACGGAGTTATCCCGGTTTGCATCCCATTTGGTTGATAATGAGGTGCGAATGATGCGAATGTTTCTAAGAGGTTTGAAACCCGAAATACAGTAATACCTCATTCCTCATAAACTTTGTTTATATTCTGATGTTGTGAATAAGGCTCAGTTATAGGAGCGCGATAATGAGTCAGTACAACCAAAAGGTAACGAGCAACAACATGATAATAATCGTACAGGTGGCAACGGCTATCGGAACAATGATAACCATCGTGGGGGAAATTATCATGCCAAGAATGGTAACCACTTCAGTGGTAATCATGACCAAGATAATAGAAGTGGAAAATTCAAGAAGAGACGATTTAACAATGATGGGATGAAGTTGGCAGCAACACCAACACCAATAACAAATTCTAGGGGAGGAGAACGACCACCAATTGTATGTTTCAAATGCAGAGGGGAGAGACATATCAGTCCAAACTGCGTGATGCAGTCCAAAGCATGTTACATTTATGGAAAAGAAGGTCACCTAGCCCAATTTTATCATACACCAAAGTCAAGTCCAGCTGGAACGGTGGCACCAAAGGCGGATACGGATAAAACAAAGTCGGTGGTTTCAGGAAGAGTGTTTTTTGTGACTTCTCAAAAAGCAAGTGACCCAAACGAAGTTAGCACGGGTTAGTTAATTATGAATTCTTACGAAGTCTATAACTTATTAGATACCGGTTCTACCCATTATTTTTTCTCTCTTGCTTGCGCTCAACGTTTAAATTTAACTCCGGAGAAGTTAGACTTTGACTTATTGGTTGAAACTTCGTTAGTAGAAATCATCGTTACCTCCACTGTTTATAAATCTTGTTGATTCAAATTGACACTTTCACGTTACCTGTCGATCTTATTTCTTTGAAAATACTTGCATTTGATGTGATTTTAGGGATTGATTGGTTAACTACTCATCAAGCTTTTCGTAAGGTTGTTAGCTTTTATATTCTTAACCAACCTGTTATACGAATTCAAGAAACCAAACCACTAAAGTCAATCACTATCATATCAAGCCATAAGTAAAGAGCTCCGATCCTTTCGTTGTTGACTTCCTTGTGTGGAATACACCAAAGCCAGACTTTCTGTAGGCGACGTCGTGAATGACGATGGCAAGTTGATAGGTTTCAATGTGATTTACTATCCAAGTCTTGGATGAGAGTCACAGTTTTGAATGATATTTTAATTGTTAATAATTTCCTGACGTATTCTCGAAGAACTTCCTAGCCTACCCCTACAGCGTGAAATCGAATTTTGTATTGACCTCAGTACAAAACTCATTTCTAAAACCCTTAAATATTTCTTCACCTAGAATGAACGTATTATGCGCCAAAGATGTTGGCACGAGCTGTTGAAGATTACGACTATACCATTCAATATCATCATGGAAGAGCGAACGTGGTAGCTGGCGCATTGAGTAGAAGATCGTATGCGTTTACGAGTGCGATGTTGTTAACACAAAAACCCATTTTGTATAACTTACAAATGATGAAGATAGAGTTAAAGACTCTAGGGACCCACGTGAAGATAACGAATATACGAGTAGAATCGACTTTAATCGATAAAGTAAAGCCGCTCAATCTACACATCCGAATCTGATGAATGTGAAGAAGAAGGTTTAAGAAGGCGTTATCTCAACCCTTGATTTAATTGTTCCATTTGAAATCCTCGATCGAGTAGGAACTGTGGCCTATATACTCGTTTTACCGCCAAGTATGTCGCGTGTTCATAACGTTTTTCACGTATCGTTGTTAGTTAAAACTTAGTCTGGGGGACTTTGGAGCCAAATTTCAGAATAATTAATGAATCTGAAAAATTATGAAATTCATGGGGGTTTTATAGAGCATGTTACAAGCTTTCCATAGCCTCGAAAACGGACTAATTCCGATAACGGATGAAGAAGTTATGAAGATTTGAAGTATGTGTGTCAAAAGTTGCAAAATCTGGAAAATTGGAGTTAAGTACCAAAGGTCGAGTACCTAGGCACTTGGCTCGGCGCTTAGAATCTGTTCTTGGGTGCCTAGACGCTTGCCCAAGGCCAAATTTGGGCGCCTAGGCGCTGGTCAATTGTTAAGCCAAAATCTGTTCGGACGTCCTTTAGTAAATTGGGCATAACGTTTTCATACAAACTTCGATTGAGGTGATTCAGGATGATTCGAAAAGATAACGAGTAGACCTAAAACTTTCATTCTTTATATTTTGAGATTTGAGGTCGTTATCAAGGCCTAAAATGGCTATTTTAGGGATTGATGTGCATTCAGAGACAATCGGAGGACATCGGGCATGCACGTATGCAACGTGTAATGTTTTCGACGATAAATGTATTCAATGTATCCTCACCTCTTCGACATAACAGCTACGTACGTAAATTTCGAGGGCAAAATTTCATAAGGAGGGGAGATTGTGAGACCCCAAATTTTATGAATAAAGATTTAAATTTCTCGAAATATTTTTTTTTAATATTATGGTGTGGATTTGATATAATGTTATAGTTGTGGGTAATATTTACAAATTTTGCAAAGTAAGAAAGTGGTTATATAATATTCGATTGCTCGGGGAATATTAGTTTTAACAGGGAATATTTGTATGACGACACAATCATTGGTGGACCCCACAACGAAAGTATTGTCGTACTAAGAAAACGACATAAGCAAGTGGTTGTAAAATATTTTTGCTGTCTGGGAATATTCGTACGATGGCGCAGCCTTGTGTGGGCCCCATAACGGAAAATGATTGGATGGAGAAAACGACAAGTATAAGTTGTTTATAATTAACGGCGTAGTTGTTACCGTTAATACTATTGAAATACTCGGTGGTTAAAACACAGTAGCACACGGTATTGCACCAATTATTGATTCTTACGTTGAAGACACTACTCAATAGTTGTTACAGTAATTACTGTTCAATATTTTATTTTATTAATTCAATAATTGGTATGTTGATATTTTATATTATTGTTGTTTTATTAATTGTCACTGCACAGTATTTTCCTTTATCAAATTAATAATTCATATTATTTGAATAATATTATTATATAGCATTATTAGCAATGTCTAGAAAGTTCTGTTTAAGGAGAGGTTGGTCACCTAATTGCGCGCCCGTAAAGAGAAATCCTTATTGGAAAGCTCCATCTTTCCTGGGAACTGCTTGGTTGTCAGTATTGTGATTCTGTAATATTATTTGAGAATAATTAATTATTGATTTATATGATGAGGAAAATATTCATTTTATGTGGATATAAATGGAGAAAATTTTTAATGTGACAATTGTTAAAAATAAATATTTATCATTTTCTTATAAAATAATTTATTTAAATATATTATTATATTATAATAATATAATAAGGGTGATATCTTTACAATGAATGTGGGATATATGAATAAATGAGGAGGAAGAATATTTTTGTTACAATAAATGTTAAAAACATGTTAAACATGTCGGTGGACCCCATTTATTGACTGAAATTTGATTATAGCCTGCAAAATCATCCGTATGTGGATTTCGGTCAATTTCTGTTTGGAATTTGGAAAAAAAATTCTTCTGCAGAGATGTAGAGAATTAAATTTCCTATAGAATGGACATAAATTTGAATTTTTTTTAATAAAAGAGCTATTTATTATGAATTATTGAAGTTCTAAAATTCCTGGAATAATTGTTTTTTTAAAGTTTTAAATTTTTTTTAAAAGAAAACGTTTTTTACACTTGGGTGGGCCCCACATGAGTGGTAAACATGTTGAATTTAGTTTTCTTGGTGTGCCTAGGAAATTTATATAATTATATTAATATTTTATTAAATTTTCTACTTTGGTGTTCTAATCAATTTCCTATAAATAGGGTGCTTAGGTTAGAATTGAAAATCACACCAGAAACTAAAATCTTCTCTCTTTATATTATCAAGCGTATTCTTGTGAGTATTTTGATACTTTGAGTGTTGTTATACGGTGCAAGTTCCCTTCAACACTATATCCAGTATTCCAGTCAGAAGTACTAGTCTTTTCGAGGTAAGGGATGTTATTTTTTTTATAAATGATATTATTTCTTCTAATATCATTATGCCAGAATATTGGTAAGATTTTTCTTGTAAAATTCTTGTCTTTTAGTGTAGGGGTTACTATTCACGTATAAGGCATTATTCACGTATACGACACTATTCACGAATACGACACTATTCACAGAAAAATTAAATTTTTATTTTTTGTCCAAAATATCTATTATGGATACTATCTTTGATTGCATCCATGTTTTGATCATTCTTGAATTTTACTTCACTATGGTTATTTATGAAGTATTTTTGAACTTGGACTGTTTAAAGTACGAATCCTTATTGTTTGTTCTTTTGTTTCACTGGATTCGTTTTCTTTAAAATATTTTTCATCATCCTCAGTGCTAAATGATGATATTACTGAATATCTTTGGCCTGTAGTGCAAAGATGGTTGATTTTCTTATGAATATCTTTGGCTCGTAGTGCAAAGATGTACATGTGTTGAGATGAACATGACCAACTGATGAATATCTTTGGTCTGTAGTGCAAAGATTAATATTTGATTCAAGATAAATATTGATTGGTGTTACAGGGATAAAATATTGATGATGGACTTTTAAATTCATAGATTATAGTAGATTTTATTCTCTACGTAACTATTCTATGAATTATTATTTCTGCTGCGAATATTAATTTGAAACTTGTTGTCTATTATATTCTATCAGATTTTTTTCCCTGTTGAAGACTAATGATAATTTATTCTATATTATCTTAGTCATAATATTCTTTACTGGGCTAGTTGAGCTCACCCTTTTCCTTTTTGTTCCATTTTTCTTCTCAAGAGGCGAGAATGTAATGAGTACTAGTCCGGGTATGGAATGAAGGTTCTAGAATGTCGTTTTAGTAGTCCTCACTATTTTTTAAAATAGTGTATCAATAATTGTAATGATGACTTATTTGAGTGTTGATATTGTCTAGAAGATAATATTTATTTTTAAACTCACAGTTTATGTGTTGTCGTATTTTGCACGATAATTGTATTAATAAAGTTGTAGTTGTTTCTGTACCATGTATTTGGACGACTCAGAATGAGTGTTGTATACCTATTTTGGGGGAGTCACAGTTGGTATCAGAGCTTAGGGATGTGATCTCTAGCGGGGATCAGGGGAATAGAACTTGGAGGGGAGAGACGAGTAATTCCTTCACTAGTGTGTCCTACCTAAGTGTATTTGTTGATTGGTCAAAATATAGGGATATTATGTGATATGTTAATTTCTTTAATTAACCCTTGTTTTATGGCAGTATTTGAGAATGTTAACCGAGAATGTTAACAGTGGTGTAACTGAAACCATGGAGACACCTTTACTCATCAATGAGGAGAACATGCAACAGGCCGGCAATGTTCCTCCTGTAAATAACACCACTGATCAGACGATGAATGACAGAATGTTTAGAAGCTTTTTGTAGTTCATGCAAAATCAGACGAGGGAGACTAGTGTACAAAATACAGGTGGAAATGATAGCAACGCATAGTTGTCACAGCCAAACAGTTCAAAAAGTTGGGACCACCAGAATTCTGGTGAATGCCGGATCCGATTAAGGCGGAGATGTGGGTCAAGCAAATTACCAAGATATTCGATGTCTTGGGATGCACGGAGGAACAGAAGGTTCCATTCACTACCTTTATGTTTCGTAATGAGACAGATTACTGGTGGGAATCTGTGAAGCATACCCATCCAGCCGCATTCAGCATGTCTTGGGAGACATTTCAGAAACTGTTTAATGACAAGTACTTTCCTGAAAGTATTCGTCATATGAAGTAGGTGGAGTTTATTAGATTGGAACAGAATAACATGACGGTGTCCCAATATGAGGCGAAGTTCACGGAGTTATCTAGGTTTACACCTCATTTGGTGGAGAATGAGGAACGTATGACACGGATGTTTCTGAGAGGTTTGAAACCCGACATACGTCAATATCTCATTTCTCATAAATTTTCTCTCTATTCAGATGTTGTCAACAGGGCTCAATTATTAGAGCGAGATAACGAGTACGTTCAGCTGAGGGACCACAACCAGGGTCATACCGGTGACAACAGTCATTAAAATAACGATAACTAGCGGAGAAAGAAAAATACGGACAAAAGCAGCAACCACTCTGGTGGTAATCATGGCCATGAAAATAGAAGAAGCGAGTCAGGGGGAGATTTTAAAAAGAGGAGATTCAAAAATGATAATGTGAAGACATCAGCACAAGCAGTAACTGGTTTTAAGGGAGGAGAACGACCACCGGTCGTATGCTATAAATACGGGAAAGAGGGACATATAAGCCCAAGCTACCCACAACAGTTCAAGGTATGCTATAATTGTTGAAAGGAAGGACATATCGATCGATATTGTACGGTAGCAAAACCAAGTCCAGTGGGGATGGTGACTCAAAAGGTTGTCCCAGAAAAGTCAAAGTCAATGGTTCCTGGAAGAGTGTTTGTCGTGACTGGTCAAAATGCGAGGAACCCAAATGAGGTTATCAAGGTAAGCTAATCATAAATTCTTACAAAGTTTATACATTACTAGATACCGGTGCTACCCATTCATTTATCTCTCCTGCTTGTGCTCAATGTTTAAACTTAACTCCGGAGAAATTAGACTTTGACCTATCAGTGGAGACTCTGTTAGGAGACACTTTTATTACATCCACTGTTTATAAATCTTGTTTGATCCAAGTTGGCACCATCACATTACCTGTTGACCTTATTTATTGAAAGATACTTGCTTTTGATGTGATTTTAGGGATTGATTGGTTAACTACTCATCATGCCAAAATTGATTGTTTTCGTAAGGTTGTTAGTTTTCATATTCCTAACTAACCTGTTGTACGAATTCAAGCAACTAAACCACTAAAATCAATCACTGTCATATCAAGTCATAAAGCTATTCATTTATTGAAAAACAGATGTCAAGCTTTCTTAGCCCATGTTATAGATTTAAATAAAGACACGTCAGATTTGAATAATATTCCTGTTGTTAGTAAATTTCCTGACGTATTTCCTGAAGAACTTCCTGGTCTACCCCCAGAACATGAAGTTGATTCTTTATTGACCTTGAACCTGGTACAAAGCCCATTTTTAAAACCCCATATCGAATGGCTCCTATTGAACTTCAGGAGTTAAAGGTCTGGCTACAGGAGTTGTTGGACATCGGTTTCATTCGTCCTAGTACATATCCTTGTTGGACGGGAGTATGCGACTTTGTATTGACTACCGAGAATTGAACCATGTCACGATCAAGAATAGGTATCCGCTACTTCGCATTGATAACCTGTTTGATGAGTTACAAGGAGCACAATTCTTTTCAAAGATCGATCTTCGTTCTGGATATCATCAGCTAAAGATTAGAACTGTGGATATTCCAAAGACTGCCTTCAGAACTCGGTACGGGCATTATGAATTCTTAGTCATATTTTTTGGATTGACTAAAGCTCCTGCGGCTTTCATGGATATGATGAACCGAGTATTCAAGGAATATTTGGATCAGTTCGTTGTTGTCTTTATTGATGACATCCTCATATATTCCAAAAGTCGTGAAGATCATGAGCACCATTTGAAGCTGGTACTCCAAAGGCTGCGTTAAAACAAGCTTTATGTCAAGTTGAAAAAATGTGAGTTCTGGCTTGAAGAAGTAGCATTCCTTGGGCACGTGGTGTCAAAACATGGAGTATCTATTGACCCGACGAAGATTAAAGCAATACAAAGTTGGGAGCAACCGAAGTCGGTGACCGAAGTACGTAGCTGTGACTCCCCCAAAATAGGAATACATCACCCATCATGAGTCGCCAAATACATGGTACAAAATACAAATATAAACTTATTTATACAACTGTCGTGTAATATACGACAATACATAAACTGAGAGTTTTAATAGGAATATTGTCATCTAGACAATATCCACACTCAAGGAGTCCTCATTACATTTATTGTCACACTATTTAACAGAATAATGAGGACTACTAATGCTATCATCTGGACCGTCACTCCTTTTCCCGACTCGTCCCAGCTATATTCTCATTTCTTGAAGAGAACAGTGAAAGAAAGGGTGAGCTCAACTAGCCCAATAAGAAATATTATGACTAAGATAATGCAGAATAAATTATCATTAGTCTTCAATAATGTTAAACTGATAAAATATAATAGACATCAAGTTTAACTACAGCGGAACACGCAATCCATTAGAATAGTCAAGTAAAGAATAAAATCTACTATCTTCTATGATTTAAAAAGTTTTCATCAATTTTTATTACTGAGACTCAGTTTAATAAATAAACCACATCATTGAATCATCCTTGCACAACGGGCCAAGGATATTCATTAAATCATCAATGGTCATTACTATACCGAATAATCCCTGGTCATAATCATACCAAGTCCATCTCTACACGTAAGCCAAAGATATACAACAATAAAACTAATAATCAACAATCCATCTTTGCACGTAAGCCAAAGATATACAATTCAATAATCAACAGTCCATCTTTGCACGTAAGCCAAAGATAACTTTCATCACCATATAAGCATGAGGATGATGACAATGATATAAGCCTTAATTAAACGAAAATAAGGATAAATATTAAAGACTTTAAATTTATTCAAATATTATCCATCACTTAAATAACTCATAATCTAATATTTTTAATATTATAACAATATTTTAATCACTTTTTAAACTTATAAACAATTTATTTTAATTGTTTACACTTTACCACATAATGCATTTAATCATTCAAAAATGCCATACTTACAAGATTTCATCACCAATGATCAAATCTCTCATCAAAAATCTACATATACCTTATATAGGATTTCCAAGCCATAAAATCTTGGTTTCCAACTTTGTTACTTCACACAACATATTTAATTCATATGTTCGTAACTTAACTATTTTTATAAAAAATACCAAATCAGTCCCAAAAATATTTCTTTTCTGGGATTTAGCAGAATATAGTCCCATAAGGAACATATATTTTTCTCGAAATTTTTAAAATTCATTTACTATTTTTCAAAAATCAATTTCTAATTAATTCCGTAAGAAATTAGCTACCTCAAGGTTAACTCCAAAAATTCCCAAATCTTAGCATGATCTTACACATGTTAATGTGAGCTTCCAGTTTAAATTTCATGGTCATCGGAGTTATAGAACTCCGATTATAGCATTTTTCATTGAAAAAACCTAAATATTAAAATAGTCATAACTTGTTCATTTTAAGTCGGAATGAACTCATTTTTGGACAGGATGTTCTTTATAACATATACTTTCATGTTCCAAAAGGCCGGAATTTTTCTCATAAATTAAGTGGCCAAAACAGCCCTTTTAAAAATATTGACAGTAGTTTTTTAAGCATTTTCAGATTTTTTATCCTTTACTAAAATCAGTTCACACGAAAATCTACAATACATTTTCTAGTGATTCCACTTGGATAAGTTATAAGACTCATAGATCTAACTCTAGAACTTGACCACAGTTAAAAATTCAAAATATAATAGAAGATATGGTCAATTGAATTTCCTGTTCCATTTTCACCAAAATCTGCTTTTTCAACCCTTTGTGATTTCTAAGAAACTTTCATGTTTTCACATATTAACCAATATAACTTATCATAACACTTACTAATACTACATATACCCATGGTTTGTATCAATCCCTTGCTTTTATTATGACTTTCTCCACAATCCACGTATACAGATCATTTTCACAATTTAATAAGGAATGAATACAAAGGATCAATCACCATGCATGTGGTAATCCACATAGACAGGTTATTCCAACAAAATAATAAACAATGGAATAACAGAAGGATTCACCATGCATACGATAGAGATCACACACACAGGTTATTCCTAACAGAATAATAAAGAACGAAACTAGGTCAGGCGTGATCCGCACCGACAAGATATTTCAACAGAATAATAAAGAACGGAACCAGGTCAGGCGAAATTCGCACCGACAGAATATTCTAACAGAATAATAAATAATAGAACCAGGTTCGACGTAAACACACAGACAGAATATTCTGACAGAATAATAAATAATGGAACCAGGTCTGGCAAAAATGCACAGACAGGATATTCCGACAGAATTATAAAGAACGGAATAATAGAAGAATTTCACCATGTATGCAGTACTTTACATATACAGGTTATTCCAACATAATAATAAAGAATGGAATAACAGAAGAATTTCACCATGTATGTGGTACTTCGCATAGACAAGTTATTCCAACATTATAATAAGGAATGGAATAACAATAGGTCTCTTCATGAATACGAAAGAAATAATACCCCTTACCTCAAAATAAGACTGGATACTGGAATAGTGAGGTAGCAGACTTCTCTTCTTCTTTCTCTCTATAATTTTTCTCTATAATAATGGCTCTAAAGCTTTTGTGAATTGGTGAGAAATGAAGGAAGAATGAGCTTCTATTTATAGGAAAATATAATTTCGATAATTGTACATTTTGGGGCTCGAAATATTACATTACAATACCTCTAACTTTTCTTTCATTTTTAATTCAGTCATCCAAGTATTATCAAACTTGCACCACCTCCCCTAATAGTAAATCATGAGAATCAATAGTAAATCATATGACTCAATAGTTCTAAACATGTGAAAAAAATAATTACAGTATAGTACCTCCATCTATACCTCCATTTTTAACTTAGTTATACAAGTATCATCAATCTTGCACCAACTCCCCCAATAGTAAGTGAATGTGACTCAATAGTAACTCGTGAATAGTAACTTATGAATAGTAACTCGTGAATAATAACTTATGAATAGTAACTCGTGAATAGTACTCTGACACAAAAAGTGCCCTGAATACCCGATTTAACAATATAATCTCTAGACATCAATTATTATTGAAATAAATGTCGATTTCTACTAACACAAATAATCCCAACACAATGGAACTATCAAATTCATCTTTAATCAACACGTGGGAAAGAGGGGGCCTTCCAATAAGGATTTCTCCATATTGGTACACAATTAGGTGATCAAACCTCTCCTTGGCAGAACTTCTAGACATTGTAAATATTGCAATTTAATAATATGAATAAATTTTTTGTCTCAATTATTGATTTAATAATATATCATATAATGAAGATGATACTGTAACAATAATTAAATCAATAATATGAGAAATATGATGTAGCAATTACTGTAGCAATAATTGAGTATAACTGAGTGACTTATCACGTAAGCATAAGTAATCAATACCGTGTGCTACTATGCAACCACGTGTATTACTGTACTTTTACTACCGAGTAGTTCAACAGTTTTAACGGTAAAACTTCCGCCTTTATTTTCAATAAAATATTTTTATCGTTTTCTCAATCTGACAATAATTCCGTTGTGGGGTCCACCAATGATTGTACCGTTGTATGGATATTCCCGACAAAAAGAATATTCACCGACCAAACGAATATTTTATAACAACTTGCATACTTTACAAAATTTATAAATACTACCCACAACTATAACATTATATCAAATCCATACCATAATATTAAAAAAAATATTTCGAGAAATTTAAATCTTTATTCATAAAATTTGAGGTCTCACAATCTCCCCTCTTTATGAAATTTTGCCCTCAAAATTTATGTACGTACCTGGTATGCCGAAGAGATGAGGATACCTTGACTTCATTTCAAATTCTAACTCAAGAGGTATAACCTTGAGTGTCGAATGTGATCCTTCTTATCAAAGATTTTAATATGTATCTTCTCATATGTTAAATCTTCTACTTTCTCGTCTAGTTCTAATTCAATAATGTTGTTTGGGTCGTCCACATATTTACGTAACATCGATACGTAAAAAAAACGTTATGAACATGCGACATACTTGGCGGTAAAACGGGTCTATAGGCCACAGTTCCTACTCGATCAAGTATTTCAAATGGGCCAATTAAATCGAGGGTTGAGATTTCCACTCTTCGTCGATTCTTGCTTCTAGAGTAACGCCCTCTTAAACCTTCTTCTTCACATTCATCAGTTTTAAGTATGTAGTTTAAGCGGCTTTAACTTTATCGATTAAAGTCGATTCTACTCGTATATTCGTTATCTTCACGTGGGTCCCTAGAGTATTTAACTCTATCTTCATCATTTGTAAGTTATACGAAATGAGTCTTTGTGTTAACAACATCGCACTCGTAAACGCATACGATCTTCTACTCAACATGTCAGCTACCACGTTCGCTCTTCCACGATGATATTGAATGGTACAATCGTAATCTTCAACAACTTGAGCCAACGTCTTTGGCGCATGATACGTTCGTTTTAGTTAAAGAAATATTTGAGGGTTTAAGAAATAGATTTTTGTACTAGGGTCAATACAAAATTCAATTTCACGCTTTAAGTAGGCTAAGAAGTCCTCAAGAATACGTCAGGAAATTTATTAACAATAGAAATATCATTCAAAACTATGACTCTCATCCAAGACTTGGATAACACATGTAATGAAGGTTTCTCCTAACTGAGCTTTAACTGATAAGTCAAAGTTTAATTTCTTTGGAGTCAAATTTAAACTTTGAGCGCAAGCAAGAGAGATAAAAGAATGGGTAGAACTGGTATCTAATAAGGTATAGACTTTGTAAGAATTTATAATTAACTAACCCGTGCCAACTTCGTTTGGGTTACTCGCTTTTTGAGAAGTCACAAAAAAATGCTCTTCCTAAAATCACCGACTTTTTTTTGTCCATATCCGCCTTTGGTGCCACCGTCCCAGCTGGACTTAACTTTGGTGCATGACAAAATCAAGCTAAATGACCTTCTCTTCTTGAAATTTCCATTTCTATTATCTTGGCCATGATTACCACCGAAGTGGTTACCATTCTTGGCATGATAATTTCCCCCCACGATGGTTATCATTGTTCCGATGGCCGTTGCCACCGGTACGATTATTATCGTGTTGTTGGTCGTTACCTTTTGCTTGAACTGAATCAACGCTCTCATGTGCTTCATTGCTTATCTCAGCATTTTCGGATACCATTTTCAACCACTGTCACAAAACAAGGGTTAATTGAAATATCACATATTATCCCTATACTCTGACCAATTAATTAATACCAAATAAACTTAGGTAGGTCATACTAGCAAAGGAATTCCCCGTCTCTCCCCTCCTAGTTCTTATCTCACATCTCAGCGAGAGATCATATCCCTAAACTTTGATACCAACTGTGGAGCCCCCAAAACATGAATACATCACCCATCTTGAGTCGCCAAATACATGGTACAAAATACAAATACCAACTTAATTATACAACTGTCGTGTAATATATGACAATACATAAACTGAGAGTTTTAATAGGAATATTGTCATCTAGAAAATATCCACACTCAAATGAGTCCTCATTACATTTATTGTCACACAATTTAACAGAATAGTGAGGACTACTAATGCTATCATCTGGACCGTCACTCCTTTTCCCGACTCGTCCCAGCTATATTCTCATTTCCTGAAGAGAACAGTGAAAGAAAGGGTGAACTCAACTAGCCCAGTAGGAAATGTTATGACTAAGATAATGCAGAATAAATTATTATTAGTCTTCAACAATGTTAAACTGATAAAATATAATAGACATCAAGATTAACTGCAGCGGAACACGCAATCCATTACAAGAGTCAAGTAAAGAATAAAATCTACTATCTTCTATGACTTAAAAAGTTTTCATCAATTTTTATTGCTGAGACTCAGCTTAATAAATAAACCACATCATCGAATCATCCCTGCACTATGGGCCAAAGATATTCATTAAATCATCAATGGTCTTGACTATATAGAATAATCCCTGGTCATAATCATACCAAGTCCATCTCTGCACGTAAGCCAAAGATATACAACAATAAAACCAATAATCAACAATCCATCTTTGTACGTAAGCCAAAGATATACAATTTAATAATCAACCGTCCGTCTTTGCACGTAAGCCAAAGATAACTTTCATCACCATTTAAGCATGAGGATAATGACAATGATATAAGCATTAATCAAACGAAAACAAGGATAAATATTAAAGACTTTAAATTTATCTAAATATTATCCATCACTTAAATAACTCATAATCTAATATTGTTAATATTATAACAATATTTTAATCACTTTTTAAACTTATAAACAATTTATTTCAATTGTTTACACTTTACCACATAATGCATTTAATCATTCAAAAATGCCATACTCATAAGATTTCATCACTAATGATCAAATCCCTCATCAAAAATCTGCATATACCTTATATATGATTTCTAAGCCATAAAATCCTATTTTCCAACTTTGTTACTTCACATAACATATTTAACTCATATGTTCGTAACTAAACTCTTTTTATAAAAAATACCAAATCAGTCCCAAAAATATTTCTTTTTTGAGATTTAGCAGAATATAGTCCCATAATGAACATATATTTTTCTCGGAATTTTTAAAATTCATTTACTATTTTTCAAAAATCAATTTCTAATTAATTCCTTAAGAAATTAGCTACCTCAAGGTTAACTCCAGAAATTCTAAAATCTTGGCATGATCTTACACATGTTAATGTGAGCTTTCAGTTTAAATTTCATGGTCATCGGAGTTATAAAACTCCGGTTATAGCGTTTTTTGTTGAAAAAACCTAAATATTGAAATGGTAATAACTTGCTCATTTTAAGTCGGAATGAGCTTATTTTTGGACAGGATGTTCTTTATACCATATACTTTCATGTCCCAAAAGGCCGAAATTTTTCTTACAAATTAAATGGCCGAAACAACCCTTTTAAAAATATGGACAGTAGCTTTTTAAGCATTTCCAGATTTTTCATCCTTTACTAAAATCAGTCCGCACGAAAATCTACAATACCTTTTCCAGTGATTCCACTTGGATAAGTTATAAGACTCATAGATCTAACTCAAGAACTTGAACACACTTAAAAATTCAAAATATAATAGGAGATATGGTCAATTGAATTTCATGTTCCATTTTCAGCAAAATCTGATTTTTCAACCCTTTGTGATTTCTAAGAAACTTTCATGTTTTCACATATTAACCAACATAACTTATCATAACACTTACTAATACTACATATTCCCATGGTTTTCATCAATCCCTTGCTTTTATTATAACTTTCTCCATAATCTACGTAAACAGATCATTTCCACAATTTAATAAGGAATAAATACAAAGGATCAATTACCATGCATGTGGTAATCCACAAAGACAGGTTATTCCAACAGAGTAATAAAGAATGAAATAACAGAAGGATTCACCATGCATGCGATAGAGACCGCACAGACAGGTTATTCCTAATAGAATAATAAAGAACAGAACCAGGTCAGGTGTGATCCGCACCGACAGGATATTTCAACAGAATAATAAAGAACGGAACCAGGTCAGGCCAAATTTGCACCGACATGATATTCCAACAAAATAATAAATAATAGAACCAGGTCCGGCGTAAATGCACAGACAGGATATTCCTACAGAATAATAAATAATAGAACCAGGTCCGACGAAAATGCACAGACAGAATATTCCGACAGAATTATAAAGAACGGAATAATAGAAGAATTTCACCATTGTATGCAGTACTTTGCATATACAAGTTATTTCAACATAATAATAAAGAATGGAATAACAGAAGAATTTCACCATGTATGCGGTACATCGCATAGACATTTTATTCTAATAGAATAATAGGGAATGAAATAACAATAGCTCTCTTAATGAATACGAAAGAAATAATACCCCTTACCTCAAAAGAAGACTGGATACTGGAATAGTGAGGTAGCAGACTTCTCTTCTTCTTTCTCTCTATAATTTCTCTCTATAATAATGGCTCTAAAACTTTTGTGAATTGGTGAAAAATGAAGGAAGAATGAGCTTCTATTTATATGAAAATATAGTTTCGATAATTACACGTTTTGGGGCTCGAGATATTACGGTACAATATCTCTAACTTTTCTTTCATTTTTAATTCAGTCATCTAAGTATTATCAAACTTGAACCACCTCTCCTAATAGTAAATCATGTGAATCAATAGTAAATCATGTGACTCAATAGTTCTAAATATGTGAAAAAATTAGTTACAATATAGTACCTCCATCTATACCTCCATTTTTAACTTAGTCATGCAAGTATCATCAATCTTGCACCAACTCCCCTAATAGTAAGTGAATGTGACTCAATAGTAACTCATGAATAGTAACTCATAAATAGTAACTCGTGAATAGTACTCTGACACGAAAAGTGCCCTGAATACCCGATTGAACAATATAATCTCCAGACAGTCAATTATTATAGAAATAAATGTCGATTTCTACTAACACAAATAATCTCAACACAATGGAACTATCAAATTTATCTTTAATCAACACGAACTTATTCATCATTAATATTATAACTCATAATATTTAACAACCAGATCGTTCCTAGGAAAGAGGGGACTTTCCAATAAGGATTTCTCCCTATTAGCACGTAATTAGGTGACCAAACCTCTCCTTGGCAGAACTTCTAAACATTGTAAATATTGCAATTTAATAATATGAATAACTTTGTCGTCTCAATTATTGATTTAATAATATATCATGTAATGCAGAAGATAATGTAACAATAATTAAATCAATAATATGAGAAATATGATGCAGCAATTACTGTAGCAATAATTGAGTATAACTGAGTGACTTATCACGTAAGCATCAGTAATCAATACCGTGTGCTACTATGCAACCATGCATATCACTGTACTTTTACTACCGAGTAGTTCAACAGTTTTAACGGTAAAACTTCTGCCGTTATTTTTAATAAAATATTTTTGTCGTTTTCTCAATCCGACAATAATTCTGTTATGGGGTCCACCAATGATTGTATCGTCGTACGGATATTCCCGACAAAAAGAATATTCCCCGACCAAACTAATATTTTATAACAACTTGCATACTTTACAAAATTTATAAATACTACCCACAACTATAACATTATATCAAATCCATACCATAATATTAAAAAAAATATTTCGAGAAATTTAAATCTTTATTCATAAAATTTGGGGTCTCACAATAGCTTTCTGGGTTTAGACTGGTTATTATCGAAGATTTATGGAAGGATTTTATCGAATCGCTACTCCGTTAACTCAGCTGTCTCAGAAGGATACAAAATTTGTATAAAGCGAGGAATGCAAGAAAAGTTTTCAAGAGCTCAAGAGGAGAGTCATTTCGACACCTGTTCTGACAATACCGTCTAGTTCGGATGGATTTATTATCTACAGCGATGCTTCGGGCAAAGGATTAGGATGTGTTCTCATGCAACGTGGGAAAGTTATAGCCTATGCCTCGTGACAACTTAAAGAATATGAGAGGAATTATCCTACTCATGATCTAGAGTTGGCAGCAGTCGTTTTCGCGCTAAAGATCTGGAGGCACTATTTATATGGAGAGAAAGTGGAGATATATTCAGACCATAAAAGCCTCAAATATTTCTTCACCCAAAAGGAACTCAACATGCGGCAACGACGTTGGCTCGAGCTATTGAAAGATTACGACCACACCATTCAATACCATCCTGGAAAAGCAAATGTGGTAGCTGACGCGTTGAGTAGAAGATCATATGCGGGAACGAGTGCTATGTTTTCAACACAAAGGTCCATTTTGTGTGAATTATAAAAGATGAAGATAGAATTCAAGACTCCGGGGACCCATACAATGATGTCAAGTATACGCATAGAACCAACTTTAATCGATAAAGTTAAAGTTTCTCAAGACATAGACCCAGAGCTGATGCATATGAAGAAGAAAGTACAAGAAGATGTTATTCCTAGAAGCAAGAATTGATGAAGAAGGAATACTTCGAGTCCACTCTAGACTTTATGTTCCTAATGATTCTGATTTGAAGTATAAGATCATGATGGAGTCACACAATACACCGTTTGCAATCCATCCTGGAAGTACCAAAATGTATCGTGATCTTCGACATGCATTTTAGTGGAACAATATGAAGAGAGAGATTGCAAAGTTTATCTCGAGGTGTTTAACTTATCAACGTGTAAAGGAGGAGCATCAAGTGTCAAAGGGTCCATTGCAACCACTTGAGATTCCGAAATGGAAGTGGGAACACATTACCATGGATTTTGTTATGGGTCTTCCCACGGTTTCTCAAGGCATAAATGCTATTTGGGTTATTGTTGATAGATTAACCAAGTCTGCTCATTTCTTGCCAATACGGGAGACTTATTCCCTTGAACATCTTGCTCTTATGTATGTAAATGAAATTATAAGATTGTATGGCATGCCAGTATCCATAGTTTTTAATCGTGACCGAAGATCCACTTCACGATTTTAGGTTAGCTTGTAAAAAGCTATGGGGACGGATTTACGATTCAGTACGGCATACCATCCTCAAACGGACGGATAATCAGAGAGGACTATTCAAACTCTTGAATATCTATTAAGACTCCGTGTCCTAGACTTCAAAGGGAGTTGGGATAAGTATTTACAATTGGTGGAATTCTCCTACAACAATAGTTATCAGGCAAGTATAGGTGTGGCTCCATTTGAAGCATTATATGGACGAAAGTGTCGTTCTCCAATATGTTGGGATGAAGTGGGTGAAGCAACATTGTTGGGACCCGAGTTAGTACGTATGACTACGGAAAAGATCAAAATGATTTGACAACGTATACAAACGGCACAGGATCGACAAAAGAGTTATGCGAATTTTCATAGAAAGGATATGGAATTTAGTATTGGGGATCATGTATTGTTGCGTGTTGCTCCATGGAAGGGAGTTACAAGATTTGGGAAGAGAGGAAAGCTCAATCCACTAATTTATTGGTTCATTTTAGATTATTGACCGAGTAGAAAATGTGGCCTATAGACTCGCATTATCTTCAAGCATGTCTCATGTTCATAATATTTTTCACATATCTGTGCTTCATAAATATGTGAAAGACCCGAACCACGTTATTGAGTTAGAACCAGAAGAGATAGCCGAAGACTTAACGTACGAGGAGGTACCTATCAAGATCTTGGATAGGAAGGAGCATGTCTTATGTACAAATGTCATACCACAAGTCAAAGTTTTGTGGAGGAACCATGCTATAGAGGAAATGACCTAGTAGTTGGAAACGGAAATGAAAGAGAGGTATCCTCACCTTTTCGAAACTCCAGGTACGTACGTCAATTTCGAGAATGAAATTTCATAAGGAGGCGAGGTTGTAAGACCCCAACTTATAATTAATGAAATTGAATTTTCTCTATTTATTATTTTGAAATAGTAAGGTTTGATTTGATTAATGTGGTTAGTTATGAGTAAAATGCGCAAATATTTTAAATAAGCAAGTGGTTGTAAAATATTTTTGCTGTCTGGGAATATTCGTACGACGGCGCAGCCTTGTGTGGGCCCCATAACGGAAAGCGATTGGATGAAGAAAACGACAAGTATAAGTTGTTTATAATTAACGGCGTAGTTGTTACCGTTAATACTGTTGAAATACTCGGTGGTTAAAACACAGAAACACACGGTATTGCACCAATTATTGATTCTTACGTAAGAAGGCACTACTCAATAATTGTTACAGTAATTACTGTTCAATATTTTATTTTATTGATTCAATAATTGCTATGTTGATATTTTATATTATTGTTGTTTCATTAATTGTCACTGCACAGTATTTTCCTTTATCAAATTAATAATTCATATTATTTGAATAATATTATTATATAGCATTATTAGCAATGACTAGAAAGTTCTGTCTAAGGAGAGGTTTGGTTACCTAATTGCGCGCCCGTAAAGAGAAATTCTTATTGGAAAGCCCCCTGTTTCCTGGGAACTGCTTGGTTGTCAGTATTGTGATTATGTAATATTATTTGTGAATAATTAATTATTGATTTATATGATGAGGAAAATATTTATTTTATGTAGATATAGATGGAGAAAATTTTTAATGTGACAATTGTTGAAAATAAATATTTTATCTTTTTTTGATAAAATAATTCATTTAAATATATTATTATATTATAATAATATAATAATGATGATATCTTTACAATGAATGTGGGAAATATGAATAAATGAGAAGGAAGAGTATTTTTGTCACAATAAATGTTAAAAACATGTTAAACATGTCGGTGGACCCCATTTCTTGACTGAAATTTGATTATAGCCTGCAAAATCGTCCGTATATGGATTTCGGTCAATTTTTATTTGGAATTTGGAAAAACTTTCTTCTGCAAAGTTGTAGAGAATTAAATTTCATATAGAATGGACATAAGATTTGAATTTTTCTAATAAAAGAGCTATTTATTATGAATTATTGAAGTTCTGAAGTTCTGGAATAATTATTTTTTAAAAGTTTTAAATTCTTTTTAAAAGAAAAACATTTTTTACATTTGGGTGGGCCCCACATGAGTGGTAAACATGTTGAATGAGATATAACTGACTAAAGTAATTCAAAATGAGTAACTAAAAAGTCAATGGGGGTAGAAATAATGGGTTGCCTCCCATCCAGCGCTAAGTTATAGTCAATTAGCTTGACTATTTCTGAATCTCACGTCACATCAAGAATTGAGGTGCCTTCTTTATTGTCCACCGCACCCCAAAATTTAATGACTGCAGCTTTCATTAACGGCTCTACCTTCAACTCTGAACTTTTGCCAGTTACACACCTCAACGGTTCATAATTCCTCGGTTTCTGTACCTCATCTTTTAGGCCCCGATCTACCAAGTCCACCAAGAAGCATTCTTCTTCATTAGTTGGGAACTTTATTGTCTTAAAGACATTCAAAGTGACCTCCTGATCATGTACACGCATAGTGTGTTCCCCTTTTTGCACGTCTATCGAAGTCCTTCCTGTGGCTAAAAATGGTCTTCCCAGTATTATTGGTATGCTTTTGTCCTCTTCGTAGTCTATAATGATGAAGTCAGCCGGAAAAATAAACTTGTCCACCTTAACCAACACATCTTCAACAATTCCACATGGATACGCGATGGATCTGTCATCTAGCTGTAGAGAAATGTTTGTCGGCCTTGGAGCCAGAAATCCCAACTGGTTAAACACTGACAACGGTAATCAAATTTATAGTTGCCCCCAGATCACATAAACACTTACTAAAGTTCATCTTCCCAATTGTGCACGGAATTGTGAAGCTGCCTGGATCTTTCAGCTTTGGAGGTAGTTTGCGCTGAAGCACTGCACTGCATTCCTCGGTCAAGGCTACTGTTTCAAACTCATCTAATCTTCTCTTCCTTGACAATATACCCTTCATGAACTTTGCATAGCTTGGCATCTGTTCCAATGCTTCGGTGAAAGGTATATTAATTTGCAGCTTTTTGAATACCTTTAAAAACTTATTGAACTGTTTGTCTTCTTTCTGCTTAATTAACCTCTGTGGATACGGTACTTGAGGGTGAATTAGTGGCTCTGGACTCTTGACCTTCTCTTCTGAACCTTTTTTGTCTTTCTCTTCCTGCTGAACATCAGAATTTTCCAGATTTTCCTCTTTTTTAGTTACCTGCTCTGCCTCGTACGGCCGCGCGGCCTTCTTAGTACTATTAGGTGCGAGCGTGCGACTTGCAGAACCTGTCAAATCTTTCCCTGATCTCAATGTGATCGCTTGAAACTGCTCCTTCCCATCTCTTCTTGGATTTGTCTCAGTGTTACTTGGCAATGAACCCTGGGGCCTGTTGTTAAGCATATTCACCATTTGCCCCATTTGAGTCTCCAAATTCTTAATAGCCACTGCTTGACTTTCGATCATAACCTCTGTGTTTGCCATATATTTCAACATCATCTCCTCCATTTCTAATTTCTTTTCTGGCTGTGGTGCAGCTGGAGTGTGATGTTGTTGTTGTTGAGAGAACCCTGGTGGGAACAGTGGTTTTGGTGTAAACTATGGCTGAGATGACTGTGGTTGAAATTGATGGTTCGACTAAAACTGACTTTGTTGACTTCCTTGGTTATTCGACCAACTAAAGTTTGGATGATTTTCGGTTGTTGGGGTGGTATGTGTTCTGAAATTGACCTTGGTCTTTTCTGTAGTTGCTCACATACTGTACCGACTCTAAGCTGATAGCACATTGATCTGTGGAATGTGACCCCGCACAAATCTCACAAACTAAGGCAACTGTTTTCACTTTACTTTCTGCCAAAGTATCTATCTTCTTAGCCATAGCTGCCATCTGTGCCGACAACTGTGTAATCGCATCTACCTCCAACACACCTGCAACCTTGGGCTGTGACATCTGAGCTGTAGTCTCGATAAGCGTATAAGCCTCGTCATAACCCTTTGCCCATAATCGGTCTCGATTGCCATCCCAAACCATTGTAGAAGGAGTTGATCACCATCCAATCTGGCATACCGTGATGCGAACATTTTCTGAGCATCTATTTATATTTTTCCCATGCCTCATATAAGGACTCACCTTGTTGTTGCTCAAACTGAGAGATAGTTGTCCTCATCTTTGCAGTCTTAGCCATTGGAAAGAACTTGGCTAAGAATTTCTGTTCTAAGTCCTCCCATGTAGTGATTGACCCTGACGGCAAAGAAGGTAGCCAACTTCTAGCCTTATCCCTCAATGAAAATGGGAATAGCCGTAGTCTAATGGCATCCTTTGGCACACCATTGTATCTGAATATATCACAAATCTCGATGAAGCTCAATAGGTGTTCATTCGGATCATCTGTGACAGTACCCCAAAACTGAACCGAGTTCTGCACCATTTGAATAGTGCCCGGTTTGATTTCAAAGGTATTGGCTGCTATCGTCGGCCTGACTATGCTCGACTGTAGTCCATTTATGTTTGGCATGGAATACTCCCTTAGAGCCCGATGCTCTTCTCTTTGCTCAAGTCTCGGTTCTTCCGCCATTCTAGATGTTGTATTATCTAACTGCGCTTGCAAATTTCTCCGTACACTCGCTTTCCAGCCTCTTCCATTTATGTTATCCTGCGCTGGTGTTAGTTCTGAGTTGGATGATCGCGTGTGCATAAAAATCCACAAGTTCCTGAAATGAAAACCGCAACAAAAATAGAAATGAGAAACGATCAGAATTGTCAAAGTCATACAATATAGCTTTAAACTAATGATAATTATTTAAATTCAACGCCTTTCCCCAGCAACGGCGCAAAAAACTTGTTGCCTCTTTTACAGTTCTGATAAAAGAGCTCTAACTCATGCAAGCATACATGTGTCAACAAGTAATACAGAGTAAGTAGAGTATCGGTCCCACAGAGAAAGTTGTTAAATTTAAACTACTATGCATCAATTAACTCACTTTATATATATGCTTAGACTAATGAATATAATTGTTGACTTAAACTAATTGTAACTAACAACTAAAAATAAGTATACTAATGGAATGAATATAATCTGGAAATAATGGGACCCTAACTTCATTTAATATTTCATCTGATCGCCACTATCATACAAGAAGTGTTCACATATCATAGGAAAATAGCCAAGAGCACGAATAGAGTTATAACCATTTTTCAATGCACTATAACCTACTTACATAGCATCCATAAATGATAGACTCCATGTAATCATCAATACAACCAAAATCACTATATGTCTATGTGAAATTGCAATTATATTGATTTTAAGCACAAGCCCTTACTCTAGCTCATACGGTGAAACAATATATGTCTATCTGGTTCACAAAATATGCAAGCCATATACAACAGCCCATATTCGCATGCTATCATGATTGCAATCCATACTTGCATGATCATTGTCAATTCCATACAAGTACTGAGACGAATGGTGATCAGACATTCATACATGTAAAACAATCATGACAAAATTCCCATATGATATGCAAAATAACCCTAGCATTTAAGCATGCAACCAAACTACATATTAAAATCCATTAGAATCCCATAATGGAGTTTAGTTCAAGACTGAACCAAATGCCATTATGGGATCAACGTTAAACATGATTACAAAACAAATAATTGAAAGATGAAAGATAGAACGATCAAACCCAATTGCAGATTTGGAACCAATAATAACATTCAAATCCTTATAAAAATCCAGTAAACGATAATAAATAACCACAATGACAGAGAATCCCAAGAAGAATTGGAGAAGTAGACGTTTTGGCCTCGTTCTATGTTGGAATCTCCCTCACAGTGTAAACCCTAGTTACGATATGAAAAATACGCTAAAAGCATCAATCCTCCTGTCTGACACTAGTCAGAATCGTTTAAAAACCAATTGCAACTCATTTAATTAAAAATTAAAATAAAATAAATACACAGCTTCAGCATCGCGCGCGGCCGCTGCGCTCCTCCAGTACGTTACTCGCTTAGGCGCGAGACTTGCAGAAAATATGCCATGTCCTAACCGAGTCCTCGCGCGGGCGCACTCTCTCAAGGCTCTTATGCCGCGCGGCTGCGCGACCTGCAGTCTGCAAGTTCTGGTTCTAGTTCTGTCATGTTGCTGCTGCTGCGAACTTGTTCATTCATGCTTTGTTTTCTTCCATGCTTGATCTCCTTGCTTCATAGTACCTTCATGTTATGCAAATCCCCACTTGTGCCTCACCTTCATGCATCCATTAACCTCGTGCCCTCTAATACCACCAAAATTAAGCCGATTCCTGCACTTATTCACCGAAAAGGAGTTTTAAGTACATGCAATGCAAAATATCATGAAATGCAACTAAAACACAATAAAATGTATTTGAGATGGGCATAGTTCGCGTGAATTGGTATTTAATAAGTAGGTAAAAATACCATTAATCAGACTACAGTTGAGTGTAGATATTGTCTAGATGACAATATTCTTATTAAAACTCTAAGATTGTGTTTTGTCGTATTTTACACGACTGTTGTATAATTAAGTTGTATTTGAATTTTGTACCATGTATTTGGTGACTCAAGATGGATGATGTATACCAGTTTTGGGGGTGTCATAGTTTGTATCAAAGCTTAGGGAAATGATCCCTGGCTGAGATGTGAGACAAGAACTAAGAGGGGAGAGACGGGGAATTTCTTCGCTAGTATGACCTACTTAAGTTTATTTGGTATTTAATTGGTCGGTCAGAGTATAGGTATAATATGTGATATGTCAATTAACCCTTATTTTGTGGCAGTATTTGAAAATGGCATTTGAAAATATTGAGATAAGCAATGAAGCACATGAGGCCGTTGAGTCACCAACGATCAAAACCCGGGATAAAGTGCAATAGGAAGACAATAATCCTCACGTAAATAACAACACCGATCAGATGATGAATGATGGGATGTTCAAAGGCTTTATGCAATTCATGCAACATCAGGCGAGAGAGACTCCTGTTCAAAATGGCAGGTGAAAACAATGGCAACCCACGGCTGGTCACTGCTAAGCAGTTCAAGGAGCTGGGACCGCCTGGAGTTTTTGGTAAAGCCAGAACCACTTAAGGCGGAGACGTGGTTAAAGCAAATCACCAAGATATTTGATGTCTCTGGATGCTCCGAGGAGCAAAAGGTTCCCTTTGCCACCTTTATGTTGCGTGAAGAGGCAGATTACTGGTGGGAATTTATAAAACGTACCCAGACTGACTGCACTCAAGATGTCTTAGGAGAAGTTCCAAGAGCTATTCAACGACAAGTACTTTCACGAAAGTATTCGTCACATGAAAGAGGTGGAGTTTATCAAGTTTGAGAAAAATAATACGACCATGTCGCAATACGAGGCTAAATTTATGGAGTTATCCCGGTTTGCATCCCATTTGGTTGATAATGAGGCGCGAATGACGTGAATGTTTCTAAGAGGTTTGAAACCTGAAATACGTCAATACCTCATTTCTCACAAACTTTGTTTATATTATGATGTTGTGAATAGGGCTCAGTTATTGGAATGCGATAATGAGTCAGCACAACCAAAAGGTAACGAGCAACAACATGATAATAATCATACAGGTGGCAACAGGCCATCGGAACAATGATAACCATCGTGGGGGAAATTATCATGCCAAGAATGATAACCATTTCGGTGGTAATCATGGCCAAGATAATAGAAGTGGTAAATTAAAGAAGAAAAGATTTAACGATGATGGGAAGACATCGGCAGCAGCACCAACACCAACAACAAATTCTAGGGGAGGAGAAAGACCACCAATTATATGCTTTAAATGCAGAGGGGAGGGATATATCAGTCCAAACTGCGTGATGTAGTCCAAAGTATATTACAATTATGGAAAAGAAGGTCACCTAGCCCGATTTTGTCGTGCACCAAAGTCAAGTCCAGCTGGGACTGTGGCACCAAAGGCGGATACGGACAAAACAAAGTCGGTTATTTCAGGAAGAACATTTTTCGTGACTTCTCAAAAAGCGAGTGACCCGAACGAAGTTAGCACAGGTTAGTTAATTAAAAATTCTTACGAAGTCTATACCTTATTAGATACCGGTTCTACCCATTCTTTTATCTCAATTGTTTGTGCTCAACGTTTAAATTTTACTCCGAAGAAGTTAGACTTTGACTTATTGGTTAAAACTTCGTTAGTAGAAATCATTGTTACCTCCACTGTTTATAAATCTTGTTGATTCAAATTGACACTTTCACATTACCTGTCGATCTTATTTCTTTGAAAATACTTGCATTTGATGTGATTTTAGGGATTGATTGGTTAACTACTCATCAAGATTTTCGTAAGGTTGTTAGCTTTTATATTTCTAACCAGCCTGTTATGCGAATTCAAGAAACCAAACCACTAAAGTCAATCACTGTCATATCAAGCCATAAGTAAAGAGCCCCGATCCTTTCGTTGTTGACTTCCTTGTGTGGAATACACCAAAGCCAGACTTTCTGTAGGCGTCATCGTGAATGACGATGTCAAGTTGATAGGTATCAATGTGATGTACTATGCAAGTCTTGGATGAGAGTCGCAGCTTTGAATGATATTTCTATTGTTAATAAATTCCTGACGTATTCTCGAAGAACTTCCTAGCCTACCCCTACAGCGTGAAATCGAATTTTGTATTGACCTCAGTACAAAACTCATTTCTAAAACTCATAAATATTTCTTCACCTAAAATGAACGTATTATGCGCCAAAGATGTTGGCACGAGCTGTTGAAGATTATGACTATACCATTCAATATCATCGTGGAAGAGCGAACGTGGTAGCTGGCGCGTTGAGTGGAAGATCGTATGCGTTTACAAGTGCGATGTTGTTAACATAAAAACCCATTTTGTATAACTTATAAATGATGAAGATAGAGTTAAATACTCTAGGGACTCACGTGAAGATAATGAATATACGGGTAGAATCGACTTTAATCGATAAAGTTAAAGCCGCTCAATCTACACATCCGAATCTGATGAATGTGAAGAAGAAGTTTGAAGAAGGCGTTATCTCAACCCTCGATTAATTGGTCCATTTGAAATCCTCGATCGAGTAAGAATTGTGGCCTATAGACTCATTTTACCGCCAAGTATGTCGCGTGTTTATAACGTTTTTCACGTATCGTTGTTAGTAAAAACTTAGTCTTGGGGGACTTTGAGTCAAATTTCAGAATAATTAATGAATCTGAAAAATTATGAAATCATAGGGGTTTTATAGAGCATGTTACAAGCTTTCCATAGCCTTGAAAACGGACTAATTCCGATAACGGATGAAGAAGTTATGAAGATTTGAAGTATGTGTGTCAAAAGTAGCAAAATCTGGAAAATTGGAGTTAAGTACCAAAGGTCGATGTGACAACCCGAAAATTTCAAAAATCTTTAATGATTAGAATAAAGGTTAAAGAATAAAACCTAGATGAGAATTTGAGGATTTATTTAAAATTTTCAAGTAAAAACCTATATGGTTTGATATTCGAATGAGAATAGAGAAAATATGGGTTACAAAATTCCTAAACCCTAGAAATGAATTAATATGTACTTGAAGGAATATCAAGAATAAGGTATTACGATACCTGTAAATTCGATATAAACGAATTAGTCTAAGAAGTGTTATATAAGTTCATATGGAAATTTTATTATTGGAGATAAGATTTCACAGGAAGAGATGCTATGAGGTTAAACGAAGATGGGTATATGTATAGAAATATATATACTTAGTAAGGTGCTATATATATTTTAGCAAGAGAAATGATGAATTAAGTTAATGATATAATGATTAAGATAAAACTATGTTAGTAATTAACATAGCTTGAGTGTTGGCCTTGATGGGCAAATAAGAATTTGAATAAGTATAAAATCTGTTAGTTAATACGATTAGCAATAAGAAGGGAGTAATTTAAAACTCAAAATTTGAGTTAGAGATAGAATTTTGAAGTACGGATTGCTCGGTTGCGTCCGAAATGTCATGGTTAGTCAGAAAGGATACTCTAATTAAATATTTAGAGTGGATACCCTAATTGTATATTTGGGGAGGGATAAGATGGGAATTTAAAATCTAAGTGTTTAAAGCTTAAGTGTAATATGTGGGAGAATAATAGTATTTAATTATATACTAATTCTAAGAGATTTATTTTATACATCTCGATTAATTAATTTTATAACCTAATTATAGCAAGTCTAAATTGGGCTAAGGAAATGATTGGGCATGTGAGTAAGGATTTAAGTTATAATTGAGAAAGTGAATACCCTAATTAAATTATTTGGGTTGGAATAGAATTAAAAATAATGGACTATAATAAGGTCATAGCCCAAGAATTTAAAGAGAGTCCAGGAGAATTAAAATTTGATGGACTAAGAAAATTATATTATTTAAACAAGCCCAATTAATTAATTAAGTATGTGACTTGTAGATAAAGTGATTAAGGGCAATTAATTATTTAATCTAGCCCAATATATTATGTATGAGACAAGTATTATAATGACCCAATTAAATTTTGTGTGGAAGCCCAAGTTAGTTTTTGTAAGTAAGTAAAGCAAGTAAAATTGCTAGCTCTATGAAATTAATTAGGGCCCAAACTAAGCCCACTTGTAGGAGAATAATAATAATATTAAGAATAATATTAAGTTAAGAGATATATTTTTATTATCTCAAGATATTAATTTTATAACTTAATTAAAACAAGTTTAGTTGGGTTATAAAATTTAATTTGCTAGAGTGATGATTTTAAATTCTAAAAATTTAGAATGGATACCCTAGTTAAATATTTAGGGTGAGACAAGATCAAAAGGATTGGACTATGTATATATTGCATGGCTCAAAGGATTATTGAAAGCCCAAAAGATTTAATTAGTTGCCCAATTTATTTTTAACCCAATTAGTGATGATGGGCATGGTGGTCATTTAATAAAGAAATTTAATGAAAATAATTAATTAAACCATCATGTGGCAATTTAAAGGCCAAGTGGCCGAATATTGCAAGGGAAGAAGGGAGAAGATCGGCTATTAAGAGAGAGAAGAGAAAGGAAGAAGAAAAAAAAAAGAAAGAGAGAAGAAGGAAGCTCGGCAAAAACCGAGAAGGGAGAGAGAAGGAGATGGACGGCATCCTAGGGAAGAAAGGGGAGAGAGAAAAGAGGATCTCCATGAAGAAGAAGAAGAAGAAGAAGAAGAAGAAGGAAGAAGGAGAAGAAAAGGAAGGTATAATTTATTCCTTTATTATTTTTATGAAATTGATGGAAAGGGGGTTTTTGAGTATGAATCTCAAACCCTATAATTTTTGTGATTTACATGGATTCATGTATGGATTTACTCATTTTAGATGTTGATTTGGGTGGAATCAAAAAGGAAAAGAAAATAAATTTTCTAGTTTTGAAAATCGAAATTTCTATGTACTTTAAATGTTTACCGTTTTAAATCTATGCATTATTTTTGTGATCCGTAAAAAGGGATGTTAGATATATGTGTTTAGTAGTTAACCCAAGTGGTAGCACTCAAAAATGTTGAGTTTTCATGGTGTAGTAACTGTTTAAGCCAAAACAGTTCTGTTTTCGGTAGTAGAAAATGGACAGTTTCGGGGCAGTCTGAAACGGGGGCAATTTTGTCAACTTTTTTACTTTAAAAATTCTAGGATTTTGATATGTTGTAGTACATTAAATAAGCTTTCCATAGACTGTGGAATGGACTAATTCCGACTCCGGATGAGGTAGTTATGGCGTTGGGAAGGTGCACAATCAAAACTGTCCAAAATCCCGAACAGCCTCCTTTGTTTAAATTTTTGGACTGATGTGTTCGGATTCTGGAAAAACGTCGTGAGAAAAAAGTTGTAGACCTGGAAGTTATCTTCACGTGGGCTCAAGAATCGCTCAAAAATGTTTTAAAACGCGAGAGTTATGACTATTTTAGCGAGGCTAGATAAGATCCAAAAATATCGAAAATCAAATTGTCCAAAAATAGGAAAAATGCGATTTATGATGTGAGACCCTTGAGCATGACGTATGCAAGTTTTTAATGAAGTTTTGGGTCGGGTTTAAAGTGTTATGATATTTATGACATTTTAGAATGTTTAAACAAGTTTATTAATTAAGGAATTGAAAACAATTGAAATAAATTGTTTATTAAAGTGATTAATGACATAAATTATTTTTTTATGTGACTAATAATATTGTATTGAGATATTATTAGTAGTATTTGATTGGAATGTTATTAAAAGGTTGATAACCTTAGTGTAAAATATTATTACATATTAATAATATTTGACGGGAGATTAAAATGAGAGAGTTATGTTATTTTCACTATAATTGGTGAATTTGGTATTCAATAAACTATGGTATGCTTGTAATAGACTAAAATGAGAATTCAAGGTGCTGAAATAGGAAGCAAGGTTACTGAAATTGATTTTGGGTTGCTGAAATTTGAATTCAGTTTGTTGAAATATGTTATCGTCTGCTGAAATAGTAATTTCAGGATGCTGAAATGTAATTCGGTTTACTGAAATGATATTTCAGTTTACTGTAAGGTTATCTAGCTTACTATGATAACTTATAAAGGGAAAACTTATAAGTATAAGTTATAAATGATGAATAGATTATTAAAGTATAATGATAGTACTAAGACTAAGGTGTAATGTCTAATACTTAACTTTGTGATTTAAGGATAGACAAGTTAATATAAGATGATGAGGTTATAAGTAAGTAAATGAATATGGTGTTAAGATTATCCAATATTTGACTATGTGATCAAGTGTTAAATAGTATTATGGAATAAGGTATGAATTGCTAATTGAAAGATCAATCTTATATCTGATAGGTCTTTTCAATAAAGAAAATCAATTAAATTGTGTAGCGGTAATCGACTATGCAGGCAAGTTTCCTTAACTCACACTTGAGTTGTTAATTCAAAGCATGTTAGTGGTTAATTATTGTTAATTATACCACGTCAATAATTTATTGATTCGCACATTGTGCATGTTGTTTATGTTCATCAGGTATGAAAGGCTGATCACCTTCATTACCATAGGTTTCAGTTAAACTTGTTTATGTTAATTGTTGACATCCAATATTATTGGTTCAGTCATTCAATCATTGAAACTTGATTCATGTTATTTCACAATTATTATATTATTGAAAACTTGAAAGCTTATTCATTCTTTTCAATCATGATATATATCTTCATTGTATGTAAAACTTGCTGGGCAAATTTGTTGCTCACCCTTGCTATATCATGATAAAACATTGCAGATAAGGCGAATGCGTTCGGATACAGGAAAAGGTTAAGGCCAAGTTCAGCTTGGGATAAAATATGCGGCTATTATGTAATAGTATAGTTTGATAAAGGTGTTATATGTTAGAAAGTTATGAAATGTGTATTAAGTTAAGGTTACTCGACCTTGGGGATTATGTGTAAGTTTAATGTATAAACAATTTATGTTTATATCTTCCGCAAATAGTGATAGTAATAGTATGCCGGATCCGCGGTGATTTGGGGCCCGGATTCGGGGCTATCACAGTCGAGTACCTAGGCACTTGGCACGGTGCTTAGAATCTGTTCTTGGGTGCCTAGACGCTTGCCCAAGGCCTAAATTTGGGTGCCCAGGAGCTGGTCAAGTGTTAAGCCAAAATCTGTTCGGACGTCCTTTAGTAAATTGGTCATAACATTTTCATACAAACTCCGATTGAGGTGATTCAGGATGATTCAGAAAGATAACGAGTAGACCTAAAACTTTCATTCTTTATATTTTGATATTTGAGGTCGATATCAAGGCCTAAAAGGCCTATTTTAGGGACTGGTGTGCATTCAGAGGCAATCTGAGGACATCGGGCATTCACGTATGCAACGTGTAATGTTTTTGACGATAAAGGTATTCAATGTATCCTCACCTCTTTGACATACCAGGTACGTACGTAAATTTTGAGGGCGAAATTTCATAAGGAGGGGAGATTGTGAGACCACAAATTTTATGAATAAAGATTTAAATTTCTCGATTTTTTTTAATATTATGGTGTGGATTTGATATAATGTTATATTTGTGGGTAATATTTATAAATTTTGCAAAGTAAGAAAGTGGTTATATAATATTCGATTGGTCGGGGAATATTAGTTTTAACAGAAAATATTTATACGACGGCACAATCATTGGTGGACCCCACAATGAAAGTATTGTTGTAGTAAGAAAACGACATAATTATTTTTTATTAAAAATAATGGCGAAAGTGTTACCGTTAAAACTGTTGAATTACCCGGTAGTAAAAATACAGTAATACGCTGTGGTTGCATAGTAGCACACGGTATTGATTATTGATGCTTCCATGAGAAGTCAATAATTATTGCTACAGTAATTGATGCATCATATCTCTCATATTATTGATTCGATTATTGTCACAGTATCATCTGCATAATATGATATATTATTAAATCAATAATTGAGACGACAAAGTTATTCATATTATTAAATTGTAATATTTACAATGTCTAGAAGTCCTGTTAAGGAGAGGTTTGGTCATCTAATTGCGTGCCAATAAGGAGAAATCCTTATCGGAAAGACCCCAACTTATTATTAATGAAATTGAATTTTCTCTATTTATTATTTTGTAATATTAAGGGTTGATTTGATTAATATGGTTAGTTATGGGTAAAATGCGCAAATATTTTAAATAAACAAGTGATTATAAAATATTTTTGCTGTCGGGGAATATCTGTACGACGGCGCAGCCTTGTGTGGGCCCCATAACGAAAAGCGATTGGATAAAAAAAACGACAAGTATAAGTTGTTTATAATTAATGGCATAGTTCTTACCAGTTAATACTGTTGAAATACTCTATGGTTAAAACACAGTAGCACACGGTATTGGACCAATTATTGATTCTTACGTAAGAAGTCACTACTCAATAATTGTTACAGTAATTACTGTTCAATATTTTATTTTATTGATTCAATAATTGCTATGTTGATATTTTATATTATTGTTGTTTCAATAATTGCCACTGCACAGTATTTTCCTTTATCAAATTAATAATTCATATTATTTTAATAATATTATTAGATAGCATTATTGGCAATGTCTAGAAAGTTTTGTCTAAGGAGAGGTTTGATCACCAAATTTCGTGCTAGTAAGGAGAAATCCTTATTGGAAAGTCCCCCTTTTTCCTGAGAACTGCTTAGTTGTCAGTATTGTGATTCTGTAATATTATTTGTGAATAATTAATTATTGATTTATATGATGAGGAAAATATTCATTTTATGTGGATATAGATGGAGAAAATTTTTAATGTGACAATTGTTGAAAATAAATATTTATCATTTTCTGATAAAATAATTTATTTAAATATATTATTATATTATAATAATGGTGATATCTTTACAATGAATGTAGGATATATGAATAAATGAGGAGGTAGAGTATTTTTATTACAATAAATGTTAAAAACTAATGTTAAACATGTCGGTAGACCCCATTTATTGACTGAAATTTGATTATAACCTGTAAAATCATCCGTATGTGGATTCGGTCAATTTCTGTTTAGAATTTGGAAAAAAATTCTTCTGCAAAGTTGTAGAGAATTAAATTTCCTATAGAATGGACATAATATTTGATTTATTTTTAATAAAAGAGATATTTATTATGAATTATTGAAGTTCTGAAATTCTGGAATAATTATTTTTTTAAAGTTTTAAATTCTTTTTAAAAGAAAAACGTTTTTACACTTGGGTGGGCCCCACATGAGTGGTAAACATGTTGAATTCAGTTTTCATGGTGTGCGTAGGAAATTTATATAATTATATTAATATTTTATTAAATTTTCTGCTTTGGTGTTCTAAGCAATTTCCTATAAATAGGGTGCTTAGGTTAGAATTGAAAATCACACCAGAAACTGAAATCTTCTCTCTTTATATTATCAAGCATATTCTTATGAGTATTTTCATACTTTGAGTGTTGTTATACGGTGCAAGTTCCCTTCAGCACTATATCCAGTATTTTAGTCAGAAGTACTGTCTTTTCGATGGTAAGGGATGTTATTTTTTTATAAATGATATTATTTCTTCTATTATCATTATGCCGGAATATTGGTAAGATTTTTCTTGTAAAATTCTTGTCTTTTAGTGTCGGGGTTACTATTCACGTATACGGCACTATTTACGTATACAACATTATTCACGAATACGACATTATTCACAAAAAAATTATATTTTCATTTTTTATCCAAAATATTTATTATGGATACTAGCTTTGATTGTATCCATGATTTGATCATTCTTGAATTTTACTTCACAATTGGTTATTTATGAAGTATTTTTGAACTTGGATTGTTTAAAGTACGAATCCTTATTGTTTGTTCTTTTGTTTCACTAGATTCGTTTTCTTTAAAATATTTTTCATCATCCTCAGTCCTAAATGATGATATTACTGAATATCTTTGGCTTATAGTGCAAAGATGGTTGATTTTCTTATGAATATCTTTGGCTCGTAGTGCAAAGATGTACAGGTGTTGAGATGAACTTGACCAACTGATGAATATCTTTGGCCTGTAGTGCAATGATTAATATTTGATTCAAGATGAATATTGATTGGTGTTACAGGAAAAAAATATTGATGATGGACTTTTAAATTCATAGATTATAGTATATTTCATTCTCTACGTAACTCTTCTATGAATTATTATTTCCGCTGCGAATATTGATTTAGAAACTTGTTGTCTATTATATTCTATCAGATTTTTTTCCCTGTTGAGGACTAATGATAATTTGTTCTATATTATTTTTGTCATAATATTCTTTACTGGGCTAGTTGAGCTCACCCTTTTCCATTTTGTTCCATTTTTCTTCTCAGGAGACGAGAATGTAGCGAGTACTAGTCGGGGTATGGAATGAAGGTTCTTGAAACCTTTAACAGTCATAAGATTATGGACTATTCTTCTCGTACTTAGGGGGATCAGCCCTTAGTACCATACTGTGCACAATATCTCAACGCTAAAGCGTAAATAATCCCCTATTAAATGGGTTGTTCATCTCAGTTTAACATCAGAGTCCGCACCAAAGGAAGTTTGGTTTGGATAAGCTCAATAAAATTTATAGAATTTATAACACTCATCAACTATGGACTAGTCGAGTAATTAAGGGATTGCTAGTCTTACAAGGTTCAACAATAATTGATATTCAATTTGAATAATAAAATTCAAGATGTATACAATCGAATAAATATTGTATAGCGGGAATCGTTCTTTTAAAGAATGATAAGATCTAATATGAAATCTTGACTTGAACAATAATAAACAAGATAGAATAATAAACTTGCTTTATGTAAAGAATCAAGGTTTAGGAACTTGCCTCGTGTGTAGGCTAAACGATTACTACTTCGTTCACCATAAGTCCTACACACATACCATATGTATTCACGACATTCATTAGTTATATTTTCACTTAATTATTTAATGTAAACTCCACTTTATTTAACAAATCATTACCCTTCTAATTTAATTACTTAATTAAATTAGAATATTTTCATTCCCTTACTATTATTACACTCGAATAAATTATTTCACAATAATTTCCATCGAATATTTATTTTATTCCATAAATATTTCAACTAAAATATTTATTTATTTTATAAATATTTTAATAATAATTTTCATCGAATATTTATTTTACTCCATCAATATCTCAATTAAAATATTTATTTTATTTTATAAATATTTTAATAATAATTTCCATCGAATATTTATTTTATTCCATCAATATCTCAATTAAAATATTTATTTTATTTATTAAATATTTTAATAATAATTTCCATCCAATATTTATTTTATTCCATAAATATCTCAATTAAAATATTAATTTTATTTTATAAATATTTTAATAATAATTTTCATCGAATATTTATTTTACTCCATCAATATCTCAATTAAAATATTTATTTTATTTTATAAATATTTTAATAATAATTTCCATCTGAATATTTGTTTTATTCCATAAATATCTCAATTAAAATATTTATTTTATTTGATAAATATTTTAATTAATTATTATTATTTAATTTTATCTTTTTTTTGTTTGCCCGCCGGGGCGGGGTAATTTAGTTTGGTAACACCCCGCCGAGGGCGGGGTTACCCAGACTCAGTTTCTGCAGTTTCTGCAGTTCACACGTAATCAAGGTTAGGCCAAAAAAAATCTCCCAAGTTCACTCATATGTTCTTGTGAAGAACACAAACAACATGGCCATAACTTCTAATTTCCTTGTCCATATATTAATTTAAGCATACCTAAATACTATAATTCATATATGATCATTACCCAACCTTTCTAACATGATTTTAACAAGTTAAAACACATAATTTACGAAATCAACACATGTAATTTCACTGTTCTTGATGTTCTTGAAGGTTTTGAACATAAAACATAAAATTAACACTACGGATTCGTTATAACACCAAATCCATCCATTCGAAGTTTGTTTTCTTTGTATTTACATACATAATATATACAAGCATAAAAATTTAGGAGATAATATATGATTGATGCATTAAATTTGTGCGTAAGGGCCATATGGCCATAATTCTACACTTTGTAATTTTAAAACAATTATATACGACATATTTTATGAAATTGATAATATGAGATCATACAATATATATAGTGAAACATACTATCATGACATAAGATCACGTATATATCCACATAGTCAATACAATCTCCAACTACAAAGATTTTACAGAAATTTGAGAACCATATTCATTGAAAATTTTAACAACGTAAATAAAACTGGGTTGAAGAGATTACCCAAAGCGTAGAGTGTAGAGATGAAACCCTTCTCAATTAATTCTTCAATCACACAACTCACAAATTCCCTCAACCTCTCTTTGTGATTTGCTTTGCCAGACTTAGAAAATAAAAGAAGGAAGAAGACGTATATAAAAAAAATAAGAACTGACTGCGTTGTGGAGGTCAGTTGTCCATCATGGGTTAACTGCTCCTAACTCCCATTAGGGCTCCGTTTGGCTAGCCTTAAAAGGCTTATTCCCATTTAATTTTATAAATCTCTTATACTATAGTTTAAATTATGTCACACCCAATTGCACAAAGTATCTTATTTTAGTTTTATTTAATAAAATATAATAATTTCTCATTTAATTCATATAGTCACATAATTAAATTTCTCATTAATTATGTCAAATTATTACTTCTCTAATTAATTAATTAATTAAAATAGCATTATGCTTATTAAATATTTTATTTAATTCAATAAGCTCAAATAATTACATACTTCGAATAATAAAAATTCTCCATATTAATTTAATAAATATAACACATATAATTAAATTAATCTACCACAATTTAATCAATTAATTATTTAATCTAATAATTAATACATCAAAAAATATTTATTCAATTCAATAAATATTTAAAATTAAATTACAAAAATCTTGGTTGTCACATTATCTCTATCTCCATCCTTTGTAAGTCGTACAAAATGGGCCTTCGCGTTGAAAATATCGCATTCGTACCCACATAAGATCTTCTACTCAATGCGTCAGCTGTAAGACCCCGAATTTTATGAAATGAAAGTATTCTATTTTCTTATAATTTTTATTTTATTTAGTAAATGGTTAAATTGATAAAAGGATTAAAACTAAGGGTGATATATGAAAATTTTTGCAAAGTAAAGCAAGTTGTTATAAAATATTCGTTTGGTCGGGGAATATTCTTTTTGTCGGAGAATATTCGTACGACGACATAATCATTGGTGGACCCCACAACAGAATTATTGTCGGAGTTAGAAAACGACAAAATTATCTTTTATAAAAATAACGGCGAAAGTTTTACCATTAACTATTGAAATACCCGGTAATAAAAGTACAGTAATACGCGTGGTTGCATAATAGCACGCGGTATTGATTATTGATGCTTACGTGAGAAGTCACTCAGTTATACTCAATTATTGCTAAAGTAGTTACTGTTCAATATTTTATTTTATTAATTCAATAATTGCTACGTTGATATTTTATATTATTGATTCAATAATTGTCATTGCACAATATTTCAAATTATCAAATCAATAATTCATATTATTTGAATAATATTATTAGATAGCATTATTGATAATGTCTAGAAAGTTCTATCGAGTAAAGGGGTTTGGTCACCTAATTACGCGTCAATAGGGAGAAATCCTTATCAGAAAGCCCCCTCTTTCCTGGGAACGACCTGGTTGTCAATAACTAAATAAATGCAAATCATGCAATAGATAGAAATAAATAACTAAATAAATCTTCCCCTTATGGGGTTACATCATCTGCATGATAAATACAATCACAGGTTACTCTAACCTTAAACAAATGTGCGGAATCATAAACAAATAAAAAGTCTTAGACAACATTAAATCTGAAATTTAAATACATATTAACAACAAGTCTTCTTCATTTGTTAACCTTACCCTTGCCTTTACTAGTGGAAGGCGCGTCAGATCTTTCGTTCTTAACTGTAATGTTATTATTACGCAAGAGTGAGCACGATTTTCCCACAAGTATAACAATATGACAAATGAATAATAACATACAAATAAATCAAAGACTTCTGAAATAAGAAAACTCAGCTTTTGAATCAAGAATGAATAACAAGAAACCTTTAACAGTCATAAGACTATGGACTCTTCTTCTCGTACTTAGGGGGATCAGCCCTTAGTACCATATTGTGCACAATATCTTAAGGCTAACGCATAAGTAATCCCCTATACAAGGTTGTTCATCTCAGTTTGACATTAGAGTCCACACCAAAGAAAGTTTGGTTTAGATAATTCAACAAGAGTTCTGAAATTTAGAACGCTCATCAACTATGGACTAGTCGAATCATTAAGGGTTCGCTAATCTAACAAGGTTCAATAGTAACTGATAATTTAAATTGAATAGCAATCTCAAAAGGTATACAATAGAATAATTAGTGTATAACAGAATCATACTTTGAAAGATTAATACACTTTAATAGAATAAAATGGACTTAATCAATAATAACGAGAATATGCTCGATGTAAAGAGACAACTTATAGGCTCATATAAAGATAACGAGTAAGGTTAGGAAACTTGTCTCGTGCGTAGATTACATGCTAATTATACTCATTCCTTGATTTAAATCCTACATATCATTTACGTTCACAATACCAGTCAATTATAACGTACTAGTCATCACAAATTCATTGATTTTGTCTAACTTGAATTATGATTATACTTAGTCAAACTACTACACTCATTGTCACATAATTTACACTTCATGAACAATAAGCTAAATATACATTCAATAATTCAATTCACACATAATTGTGTTATTAATATATTAAGGATTTATTTTAACATCTCATTATACATCTAACATGTTTTTATGTTTATTAGATTAAGTTACTAACACATTGCTAGACTTGAGCATTTAAAAAATTCATTTCTGGACATTCTGCTAATTGGCGCGGCGGCGCCACTATTATACTTGTTCTTGGAGCTGCGGCTTAAGGCTCTGGCGCTGCGACGCGGGTCTTAGGCATGGAGTTGACGTCGCGGCGCGAGACTCCAGTTTTAGTTCTGCAATTCGCAAAAATTGCAGAACATGGCCAAAAACCTCCAATTAACTTATTTTTACACGAATTTAGACATACCCAAACATTATAATACACAAATAATTAATACTCAACCCTTCTAGCATGATTTTAACAAGTTAAAACATATAATTTACAAAATTAACACATGTAATTTCACTGTTCTTGATGTTCTTGAAGGTTTTGAACATAAAACATAAAAATTTACACTACGGATTCGTTATAACACCAAATCCATCCATTCAAGGTTTGTTTTCTTTGTTTTAATATGCATAATTATATACGAGTGTGAATTTTATGAAACAATATATGTTTGACATATTAAATTTATGTGTAAGGGCCATATGGCCATATTTCTATACTCTGTAACTTTTAAAGCAATAACATATGTTAATATTATGAAACTGATGATATGGAACCATACAATAGATAGTAAAACACATTATAACGACATCTTATCACATATATGCACATAATCCTTACTCTTTCCAATTACACGAATTTAACAGAACTTAAAAGCCAAAACTTAAACAACGTAAATTTTAAATTTGGGGAAGAAGAGATTACCCTTGATTACTCTGCTTGGATTACACAAGGTGATAACAAGTTAACAACTCCCAATTTCCACACTTCTTCTCCTTTAATCTCACTGATTCTCAAAACTCTCTCTCCCCTCTCTGTTTTGCTTTTCCAGACTTAGCAAATAATAAAACAAAAGGAATACGTATATAATAAAGAACTGACGCGTTGTGGAGGTCAGTTACCCATCATGGGTTAACTGCCATCAACTCCCACTAAGGTCATGTTTGGCTAGCTTTAAAAAACTTATACCCATTTAATTTAATTAACTTTTATAATAAAGTTTAAATCATGTCACATCCAATTAGATAATAAATTAAACATCTAGTTTAGTTTAATTCAAATAACATATAATAATTTCTCATTAATTCACATAGTCACATAATTAAAATTTTTCATTTATTAATTATGTCAAATTATTAATTCTCTAATTAATTATTAAATTAAAATAACATTAGGCTTATTAAATATTTTTTTAATTTAATAAGTTCACATAAATATATACTTCGAATAATAAAATTCATCACATTAATTTAATAAATATAACACATATAATTAAATTAATCGATCACAACTTCATCAATTAATTATTTAATCTAATAATTAATTCATCGAAAAATATTTATTTAATCTAATAAATATTAAAATTGAATTACAAAATCTCGGTTGTCACGTCTTTCCCCCTTAAAAGGATCCTGTCCTCAGAATCACGACTCAAATAATTCGTCCCGTTACATTCTCCCCCCATTACAAAGATTCTGTTCTCAGAATCGCTTATAATACTCTAAGTAAATAAATTAGGATAATTCTTCATCATATTCTCTTTGAGTTCCCACGTTGCTTCTTCAGCATTGTGGTTCCTCTCAATTATCCTTAACAGAAGGTATTACTTTATTTCTTAGAACTTGTTCTTTGCGGTTGACAATCTGAATAGGAATTTCTTCGTAAGATAAGTCTTTGTCAAAATGTAGGGGTTCATATTCAATCACGTGCTTGTAATCGGGTTTGTAGGGTCGTAGAACTGAGACATGGAAAACGTTGTGGACATTCTCGAGAGATAGAGGTAAGGCTACCTCATATGCAACCTCTCCGACCCTTCGCAGTACTTCAAAGGGTCCAATGAATCTTGGGCTTAACTTCTCTTTCTTTCGAACTTGATCTTTTCCTTCCAGGGAGAGACCTTTAAAAACACATAACTACCCGATTCAAACTCAACATTTTTACAGTGTGTATCGGCGAATTTCTTCTGTCTATCTGAGCTGCTATCAATCTTGTTCGGATCACTCTGATTATTTCTACTGTTTGTTGTACCAATTCCGGGCCTAGTAATTGTCTTTCGCCAACTTCATCCCAGTATAGTGAAGTTCTACACTTTCTACCGTATAACACTTCATAAGGCGACATGCCAATACTAGCGTGGTAACTATTGTTGTAGCCGAACTCTACTAGCGGTAGATGATCATCCCAATTTCCTTTAAAGTCCATTATACAAGCTCTTAACATGTCTTCTAATGTCTGAATTGTTCTTTCATTCTGTCCATCTGTCTGAGGGTGATATGTCGTGCTCATTCACAACTGTGTACCCATGCATTCCTATAGACGTTTCCAGAAGTTCGACGTAAAACGCGGATCTCTATTTGAGATAATTGACAACGGGACTCCGTGCCTCAAAACAATCTCTTTCACATATAACCTGTCCAACTGATCTAAGTTGAATCTGATTTTGATAGGAAGAAAGTGTGCGGATTTCGTCAATTGGTCAATAATAACCCATACTACGTCGTAGCCTTACTGAGTTGTTGGTAGGCCAACCACGAAATCTATAGTAATATGTTCCCATTTCCATTCTGAAATCTCTAAAGGTTGTAACAACCCACTCGGCCTCTAATGTTCTGCTTTCACTTTCTGACATGTCAGACACTTGGCAACACATTCTGTAACCTCTCGTTTCAAATTCGGCCACCAGAAATACTGTCGAAGATCTTGGTACATCTTGGTACTACCAAGGTGAATCAAATATCGTGAGTTATGAGTCTCGCTCAAAATTTCTTCCTTAATCTCTGGTACTGGCGGTACCCAAATTCTATTCTCAAATCTCAGTATTCCTTCCCTATCCATCTTGAATCTTGATTCGATTCCTTCAGATATCTTCTTTTTAACCGTTTTACATTCGTCATCCTGAAGTTGAGCCTCCTTAACTTTATCCAGTAGAGTTGTACCAGATTGCATCTGAAACAGCTTCTCATCAATCTCCATAGGATACTTTACTTCCAATTCCAGCTTTATCCTTGCTGAAATTAACTCCTTTTGAGTGGTCAACATCATCAGTTTCTCCTGACCCTTTCTACTTAAGGTGTCGGCAACTACGTTTGCCTTACCCGGATGGTATATAATCTCACAATCATAGTCCTTAATTAACTCCAACCACCTTCTTTGGTGCATGTTCAAGTCTTTCTGTGTAAAAATATATTTCAGACTCTTGTGGTCTGTATATATTTCACACTTCTCCCCATAGAGATAGTGCCTCCAGATTTTTAAAACGAAAACCACTACAGCTAACTCCAAGTCGTGGGTCGGATACCCCTTCTCATAATCATTCAATTATCGTGACGCATACGCAATGACTCTACCATTCTGCATAAGCACACAGCCAAGTCCTTTATGCGATGCATCACTATAAACCACAAAATTTCCTGTATCATTCGGAAGAGATAATACATGTGCTGAACTCAACCTCTTCTTTAATTCTTGAAAGTTTTTCTCACACTTCTCCGTCCAAACAAATTTCACCGATTTTCTAGTCAAATTCGTCAACGGAGTCACAAGCTTGGAAAAGTCCTGAATGAATCTTCTGTAATAACCTTCCAATCCAAGAAAACTTCTTACTTCTGACGGCGTCTTCGGCTGATCCCAGTTAATCACTGCTTCGAACTTTGGAAGGATCCACCGAAATTCGTCCCTATCGATCACATGTCTAAGAAATTGTACTCTTTCAATCCAGAATTCACATTTCAAAAACTTAGCATATAACTTCTCTTTTCTCAATGTCTCTAACGTCACCCTCAAATGCTCTTCATGTTCTTCCTTGGTTTTTGAATATACCAAAATATTGTCTATAGATACCACTACGAATTTGTCCAAAAATGGCTTGAACACTCCATTCATTAAGCCCATAAATGTTGTAGGAGCATTCGTTAGACCAAATGACATTACCAAAAATTCATAGTGACCATATCGTGTTCTAAACACTGTCTTCGGTACATCCTCTGGTCTCACATTCAGTTGATGATAACCACTCCTCAAGTCTATCTTTGAAAAGTATCTTGTTCCCTTTAACTGATCGAACAGGTCGTCGATTCGCGGTAATGGATATCTATTCTTTATCGTGACCTTATTCAATTCTCTATAGTCTATGTAGAGACGCATTGTCCCATCCATCTTCTTCACGAACAAAACATGCGCTCCCCAAGGTGATACGCTTGGTTGGATATACTTCTTGTCCAGTAATTCTTGTGGTTGGACCATCAGTTCTTTCATCTCTGCTGGTGTCCATTCGGTATGGTAACTTCGATATTGGAGCCTTTCCTGGAGTCAAATCGATCACGAATTCAACTGTTCTATCTGGAGGAAGTCCTGGCAAATCATCCGGAAATACATCTACGAAATCTCTCACTACTGGCATCTCATCTATTTTTGGATTCTATTTACGACTATCGACTATGTAAGCTAGATATCCTACACAGCCTTGCCTTAACAACCTCCTGGCCTACATCATCTTCAGACAACTCGCTTGTCTAGGAGACTTGCTACCATAAAACACAACCTTTGACGTCAATAACATGGTACAGAAACAACTATAACTTTATTAATACAACCCATAAACTGTGAGTTTAAATACAAATATTGTCATCTAGACAATATGCATATCCAACTAAATTCTCATTACAATTATTGATACAATACTTTACCAAAATGGTGAGGACTACTAAAACAACTTCCTAGAACCTTCATTCCGTACCCCGACTAGTACTCGCTACATTCTCGCCTCCTGAGAAGAAAAATGGAATAAAAAGGAAAAGGGTGAGCTCAACTAGCCAAGTAACGAATATTATGACTAAGATAATATAGAACAAATTATCGTTAGTCTTCAACAGGGAAAAATTTGATAGAATACAATAGACAACAAGTTTCAGATCATCAACGTAAATAATAATTCATAAATGAGTTATGTAGAGAATGAAATCTACAATAATCTATGAATTTAAAAGTTCATCATCAATATTTTATCCCTGTAACATCAATCAATATTCATCTTAAAGCAAATATTCATTTTTGCACTGCAGGCTAAAGATATTTATCAGTCGGTCATGTTCATCTCAACACCTGTTCATTTTTACACTACTGGCCAAAGATATTCATAATAAAATCAATCATCTTTGCACTACAGGCCAAAGATATTCAGTAACACCATCATTTAGGACTGAGGATGATGAAAAATATTTAAAGAAAACGAATCCAGTGAAACAAAAGAACAAAGGTTAAGGATTCGTACTTTACACAATCCGAGTTCAAAAATACTTCATAAATAATCATACTGAAGTAAAATTCAAGAATGATCAAAACATGGATACAATCAAAGATAGTATCCATAATAGATATTTTCGACAAAAAATAAAAATTTAATTTTTCTGTGAATAGTGTCGTATCTGTGAATAGTTCCGTATACGTAAATAGTATCGTATACGTGAATAGTAACCTCGACACTGAAAGACAAGAATTTCATAAGAAAAATCTTACCAATATTCTGGCATAATGATATTAGAAGAAATAATATAATTTTAAAAAAATAATATCCCTTACCTCGGAAAGACAGTACTTCTGACTGGAATACTGGATATAGTGGTGAAGGAAATTGCAACGTATAGCAACACTCAAAGTATCAAAATACTCACAAGAATACGCTCGATAATATAGATAGAGAAGTAGAGAGAAAACTTCAGTTTCTGGTGTGATTTTCAATTCTAACCTAAGCACCCTATTTATAGGAAAATGCTTAGAACACCAAAGTAGAAAATTAAATATATTATTAATATATTTATATAATTTTCCTTAGCCCACCATTTTGACCAAAGAAATCAGCCACACATGTGCCAAAAGCAACAAAAACGTTTTTCTAACAAAAAGCACTTAAAACTCCAAAAATTAATTCAGACCCGAATATACCAAAACTTCAATAATTCACAATAAATAGCCCTTTTATCAGAAAAATTCAAACCACATATCCTTTCCATAGGAAATTTCATTCTCTACAACTTTACAGAAGAAATTTTTTCCAAATTCCAAACAGAAATTGACCAAAATCCACAAACGGACGATTTTATAGGCTATAATCAATTTTCAGTCAAAAATTGTGTCCACCAACACCCAAAATATATGTTAAACATTTTTTTTGTAACACCAAACATGTGTTAAAAATTTAATGCAACAAAAATACTCTTCCTCCTCATATATTCATATGTCCCACATTCATTGTAAAAATATCACCATCAAAATATAATAATAAATTATTTTATCAGAAAAGATAAAATATCAATGTAACAATTATTGAATCAATAAAATAAAATACCGAACAGTAATTACTGTAACAATTATTGAGTAGTGCCTTCTTACGTAAGAATCAATAATTGGTGCAATACCCTGTGCTACTGTGCAATAAAGTGTATTACTGTGTTTTAACCAGCGGGTATTCCAACATTATTAACGGTAACAACTACGTCGTTATTTATAAATAACTTATGCTTGTCGTTTTCTTCATCCAATCGCTTTTCATTATAGGGGCCCACACAAGGCTGTGCCGTCGTACGAATATTCCCCGACAGCAAGAATATTCCATGACCTAAACGAATATTCCCCGACAATAATGAATATTTTATAACCACTTGCTTATTTAAAAATATTTTTGCATTTTACCCATAACTAACCACATTAATCAAATAAACCCTTACTATTTCAAAATAATAAATAGAGGAATTTCCATTTTATATAAAAAAAAATGGGGGTCATACAAAGAACAAGTATAACAGTTAGCGCCGCAGCGCCACTTAGCAGAATGTCCAGAAATGAATTTTTTTAAATGCTCAAGTCTAGCAATGTGTTAGTAACTTAATCTAATGAACATAAGAACATGTTAAACGTATAATGAGATGTTAAAATAAATCCTTAACATATTAATAACACAATTATGTGTGTATTGAATTATTGAATGTATATTTAGCTTATTGTTCATGAAGTGTAAATTATGTGACAATGAGTGTAGTAGTTTGACTAAGTATAGTCATAATTCGAGTTAGACAAAATCAATGAACTTATGATGACTAGTACGTTATAATTGTCTGGTATTGTGAACGTAAATGATATGTAGGATTTAAATTAAGGAACGAGTATAATTAGCATGTAATCTACGCACGAGGCAAGTTTCCTTAACCTCACTCGTTATCTTTATATGAGCCTATAAGTTATCTCTTTATATCGAGCAAATTCTCGTTATTATTGATCAAGTCCATTTTATTATATTAAAGTGTATTAATATTTCAAAGTATAATTCTGTTATACAATAATTATTCTATTGTATACCTTTTGAGATTGCTATTCAATTTAAATTATCAGTTACTGTTGAACCTTGTTAGATTAGTGAACCCTTAATGATTCGACTAGTCCATAGTTGATGAGCGTTCTAAATTTCAGAACCCTTGTTGAATTATCCAAACCAAACTTCCTTTGGTGCGGACTCTAATGTCAAACTGAGATGAACAACCCTGTATAGGGGATTACTTATGCGTTAGTGTTAAGATATTGTGCACAGTATGGTACTAAGGGTTGATCCCCCTAAGTACGAGAAGAAGAGTCCATAGTCTTATGATTGTTAAAGGTTTCAAGTATAAATACTTGACAACCTAGGACATAGTTCAAGGTCTTATGACCCTCAGAAGTTCTTTTGTTTCTTGTTATTCATTCTTGATTTAAAAGCTGAGTTTTCCTATTTCAGAAGTCTTTGATCTATTCGCATGTTATTATCCATTTGTCATATTGTTATACTTGTGGGCAAATCGTGCTCACTCTTGCGTAATAGTAACATTACAGTTAAAAACGAAAGATCTGACGAGCCTTCAATAGTAAAAACAAGGGTAAGGTTAACAAATGAAGAAGACTTGTTGTTAATATATATTTAAATTTCAGATTTGATGTTGTCAAAGACTTTTTATTTGTTTATGATTCCGCACAGATGTTTAAGGTTAGAGTAACCTGGGATTGTATTTATCATGCAGATGATGTAACCCCATAAGGGGAAGATTTATTTAGTTATTTATTTCTATCTATTGCATGGTTTGCATTTATTATGGGTAGATAGATAGATGATATTTGTACGGTGAACACCAAATCCTGCGGAATGGAAGTACATGAATTTGGGAGTGTCACAATATCTACTATCTTCTATGATTTAAAATGTTTTCATCAATTTTTATCGCTAAAATCAACTTAATAAATAAACCACATCATCGAGTCATCCCTGCACTATAGGCCAAGGATATTCATTAAATCATCAATGGTCAAGACTATACCGAATAATTCATGGTCATAATCATACCAAAAATTGTCCATCAATGCACTACAGGCTACTGAGGACTTTTACCACATCATTTATGACATTACAAGTCATGATTATACCGAATAATCTTTTGTCATAATCTAACAAGTCCATCTATGCACGTAAGCCAAAGATGACTTTCATCACAATATAAGCATGAGGATGATGACAATGACATAATTATTAAATAAAACAAGTTCAAGAATAAATTTTAAAGATTTATAAGTTAATTTATCTTGAAATCAATTACGTCCAAATTGTCAACATGATACTGCTTTGTGGAGTAAAATTCAAGAATGCTCAGAAGAATATTTCCATGAAAAGATACCGGATGAAGCGCAAATATCCAGGATATTCTTCTAATTTCATGGAGTATAGAAGCCAAAACTTTAACCAACTGAGTATCATAGAATATATGAAACTGTAAATGGATTTTCACCCACCATGCGGTAATCCACGTAGACAGATCATTTCCACAATTTAATAAGGAATGAATATGAAGGATCATTCACCATGCATGTGATAATCCACATATACAGGTTATTACAATAGAATAATAAAGAATGGAATAACAAAAGAAGTCACCATACATGCTGATAGACCGCACAGACAGGTTATTCCAATAGAATAATAAAGAATGGAACCAGGTCTAGCGTAATCCGAACAGACAGGATATTCCAATAGAATAATAAAGAATGGAATAACAAAGAATTCACCATGCATGCGATAGACCGCACAGACAGGGTATTCCAATAGAATAATAAATAATGGAACCAGGTCTAGCGTAATTCGCACAGACAGGATATTCTAACAGAATAATAAAGAATGGAATAACAGAAGAATTTCACCATGTATGCGGTACTTTGCATAGACAGGTTATTCCAATATAATAATAAAGAATGGAATAACAGAAGCTCTCTTTATGAATACCAAAGAAATAATACCCCTTACCTTAGAAAGAAACTGGATACTAGAGTAGAGAGGTAGCAGACTTCTCTTCTTCTTTCTCTCTATAATTTCTCTCTGTAATAATTGCTCTATAGCTTTAGTGAATTGGTGAGAAATGAAGGAAGAATGAGCTTCAATTTATAGGAAAACATAGTTTCGATAATTGCACATTTTGGGGCTTGAAATATTACAGTATAATACCTTCAACTTTTCTTTCATTTTTAATTTAGTTCCAGCAAGTATTATCAAACTTGCACCACCTCCCCTAATAGTAAATAATGTGAATCAATAGTTCAATCATGTGAATCAATAGTTATAATCATGTAAAAATACGAATTACTGTATAGTACCTCCATCTATACCTCCTATTTTTAACATTAGTCATTCAAGTATTATCAATCTTGCACCAACTCCCCTAATAGTACAAGAATGTGAATCAATAGTACACACATGTGAACAAATAGTTATAATCATGTGAATTAATAACAATTAATTGCTCATTTATCCGGTTAATTACCCGACTGGTCAGTATAACTTCCAAACATCAATTAATATCGAAATAAATGTTAATTTCCACTAACACTAATAATTTTAACACAATGGAACTATCAATTTCATCTTTAATCAACACGAACTTATTCATCATTAATATTATAACTCACAATATTTAACAACCAGGTCATTCCCAGGAAAGAGGGGGATTTTCGATAAGGATTTCTCTTTATTGGCATGCAATTAGATGACCAAACCTCTCCTTGACAGAACTTCTAGACTTTGTAAATATTGCAATTTAATAATATGAATAACTTTTTCGCCTCAATTATTGATTTAATAATATATCATATAATGCAGATGATACTGTGACAATAATCGAATCAATAATATGAGAGATATGATGCAGTAATTACTGTAGTAATAATTGAGTATAATTGAGTGACTTCTCACGTAAGCATCAATAATTAATACCAGTGTGCTACATGCAACCACACGTATTACTGTACTTTTACTACCGGGTAGTTCAACAGTTTAATGGTAAAACTTCCGCCGTTATTTTTATAAAAAGATAATTATGTCGTTTTCTAATTACGACAATACTTCCGTTGTGGGGCCCACCAATGATTGTGTCATCGTACGAATATTCCCTGTTAAAACGAACATTCCCCGACTAATCGAATATTATATAACCACTTGTTTACTTTGCAAAATTTGTAAATATTACCCACAACTATAACATTATATCAAATCCACACCAAAATATTCAAAAATATATTTCGAGAAAATTATTCTTTATTCATAAAAGTTGGGGTCTTACTGATGAGGTAAGTAATCATGTCATATGATTGATGATGTAAGAGATGATGTCATAAATTATGGCAAAAAGACTATTTACCCTTACTCTGCCAAGCCTATAAATAGAAGCTCATTTCTTCATTATTTTTCACCAATTCATTCAAGCTATAGAGAGAGAAAGTATAGAGAGAATAAGAGAGAAAGAAGAAGAGTATTCTGTTACTACACTATTGCAGTATCGAATCTCCTACTAAGGTAAGGGGTATTATTTCTTTCGTATTCGTAAGGGGTATTATTTCTTTCATATTCGTAAGGGTTATTATTTCTTTCGTATTCGTAAGGAGTATTTTTTCTTTCATATTCGTAAGGGGTTTTATTTCTTTCGTATTCATATGGGATATTATTTTTGTTCAATATTCGTATGAAATAATATTTTCTTCCATACTCTATAGTATGTAAGTAATATTATTTTGTTTCATATTCCTAATTCTACACTTATGTTGATAAGTATTACTTCTATACTCCATGAAATGAGTAGAATATCCTTGATATTTGCTCTTGATCCAGTATCTTTGTATGAAAATATTATTCTGAGCATTCTTGATAAGTTTTAACCTTTTCATGCTGAAATACTATTCACAGGGTTACTATTCCCGAAGTTACTATTCATAGGGTATTATTCACTCGGTTACTATTCACCCGGGGTACTATTAATGCAAAATTTGATTCCTTTTCAGTCTAAATCATTTTTGATACAATATTATTCTTGAATTTTACTCCACAAAGCAGTATCATGTTGACAATTTGGACTTTATTGAATTCTGGATAAATTAAATTATAAATCTTTAAAATTTATCATTTGCTTTCATTTAGTTGAATTCTTATATCATTGTCATCATTCTTATGTTTATATTGTTATAAAAGTCATATTTGGCCAGTAGTGCATAAATGGATTGTTGATTGGTATAATTATGACCAGGAATCATTTGGTATAATCATGACCTGTAATGTTACAAATGATGTGGTAAAAGTCCTCATTGGCCCGTAGTGCATTGATGGACAGTTGTTGAGATGAACATGACCATTGGTGATAATAATGAATATCCTTGGCCCGTAGTGCATGGATAATATAGTGATGTGGATTATTTATTAAGCTAAGTCTCAGCGATAAAATTAATGAGGAAACCTTTTAAATCATAGAAGATAGTAGATATCATGCTCTACTTGACTCTTCTAATGGATTGCTTATTCCGCTGCAGTTAAACTTGATGTTTATTATATTTTATCAGTTTAACATTGATGAAGGCAAACGATAATTTATTCTGCATTATCTTATTCATAATATTTCTTACTGGGCTAGTTGAGCTCACCCTTTACATTCATTGTTCTCTTCAGGAAATAAGAATATAGTTGGGACTAGTCGGGGAACGGAGTAACGGTCCAGATGTTTGCATTAGTAGTCCTCACTATTCTGTGAAATAGTATGATAATAAATGTATTGAGGACTTATTTTGAATTTGGATACTGTCTAGAAGACAATATTTGTATTAAAACTCACAACTCATGGTTTATACTTAAGTTTGTATTTGTATTCTGTACCATGTATTTGGCGACTCAGAATGGATGATGTATACCTATTTTGGGGGCGTCACAGTTGGTATCAAAGTTTAGGGATATGATCCTTAGCTGAGATGTGAGACAAGAACTAGGAGGGGAGAGACGGAGAATTCCTTCGCTAGTATGACCTACCTAAGTTTATTTGGTATTTAATTGGTTGGTCAGAGTATAGGGATAATATGTGACATGTTAATTAACCCATGTTTTGTGGTTAGTGTTTGAAAATAGCAGCTGAAAATGTTAACAATGGAGTGAATGAGACCGTTGAGACACCTTTAATCACCAACCAGGTTAATGTGAAGTCAAACAAAGAAGAAATTAGAGATATTGACGTGGTGAGTGAAGAACTAATAGTAGCACCTGAGCTAGTCGCAGAGGTAGCAGTTTAGAGTGAGGAAGAAGAGGAACTTGAAGAGAATTTATTAGAAGAAATTTATGATCAAAATTTAGAATTACAAAATCGTATTCATGAGTTAGAAGAGCATCCTGAAGAACGGCATGCAGTCGTGGAGCAATGAGATGCAACAATTTAAAATTGTGTTATCCGATGTGCGATACTTGAACAGAAGCACTCTTTGTCAGAGTAGAAGATATTAGAGCCGGAATCTAATAATGTTATGATCTAAGTTCTGATGAAAGAAGAAATAACTGAACGAATGAGAATGGAGGATGTATGGGTAAAAGTCAAATGACGAGTTGATATTGTAGAAAAAGACGTCTGATCCAATAAGGCTAAAATATATGAAATGGATTTCACTTTTTGGACATCAATTGGTAGAATCCAACATCGAGTTTCGGAATTACCCTGTGCAGAGCAGTCAACTCCAATTCAATATGGATCAGAGATTAATGATTCAAATCATAGATCAGGAATGCGACGAAGCAATTAAGGGTGGAATGTCCTTTATAGCAAAGTCAAGTCCAGCTGGGATGGTGATGCTAAAGGATGTCCCAGAAAATTCAAAATCGGTAGTTTAAGAGAGCGTTTTTCTTGACGAGGAACCCGAATGAGGTGATCACAGGTAAGCTAATCATAAACTCTAGCAAAGTCTATACCTTATTTGATACCGGTTCTACCCATTCTTTTATTTCTTCTACTTGTGTTCAACGTTTAAATTTGACTCCAGAGAAATTAGACTTTGACTTATCTGTTAAAACTTCGTTGGGGGAAACCTTTATCACATCCACTATTTATAAGTCTTATTTGATACAAATCGGTAACCGCACGTTACCTGTCGATCTTATCTCTTTGAAAATATTTGCATTCGATGTGATTTTAGGGATTGATTGGTTAACCACTCATCATGCTAAAATTGATTATTTTTGTAAGGTTGTTAGCTTTCATATTCCTAACCAACCTATTATGCGAATTCAGGCAACCAAACCATTAAAGTCAATCACCGTCATATCAAGCCATAGAACCATTCGTTTATTGAAAAACGGATGTCAAACTTTCTAAGCTCATATCACAGATTTAAACAAAAATACGTCAGATTTGAATGATATTTCTATTGCTAATAAATTTCCTGGCGTATTCCCTGAAGAATTTCCTAGCCTACCCCAGAGCTTGAAATCGAATTTTGTATCAACCTTGAACCTGATACAAAATCCTCAAATATTTTTTTCACCTAACACAGACGAATTATGCGCCAAAGACATTGGCTCAAGCTGTTGAAAGATTACGTACGATCATACCATTCAATACCATCCTGGAAAAACGAACGTGGTAGCTGATGCATTGAGTAGAAGATCATATGTGGGTACGAGTGCGATATTGAGTAGAAGATCATATGCGGGTACGAAGGCCCATTTTTACGACTTGCAAAGGATGGAGATATAGATAAAGACTCTAAGAACCCACGTGATGATGGCAAATATACGAGTAGAACCGACTTTAATCGATAAAGTTAAAGCCGCTTCAAGCTACAGACTCAGAGTCGATGAATGTGAAGAAGAAGGTTCAAGAGGACGTTATTCTAGAAACAAAAATCGACAAAGAGAGGAAATCTCAACCCTCGATTTTATTGGCCCATTTGAAATCCTTGACCAAGTAGGAACTGTGGCCTATAAACTCGCTTTACCGTCAGGTATGTCCCGTGTTCATAATGTTTTTTACATATCCATGTTACGTAAATATGTGGAAGACCCGAACTACATTATTGAGTTAGAACTAGACAAAATAGCGGAAGATTTAACGTATGAAGAGGTTCCTGTTAAAATCTTGGATAAGAATGAACATATTCTACGCTCCAAGGTTATACCTCAAGTCAAAGTTTTGTGAAGAAACCATGATGTTGAGGAAATGACCTGGGAGTTAGAATCTAAAATGAAATCAAGGTATCCTCACCTCTTCGACATACCAGGTACGTACCCTAATTTCGAGGGCAAAATTTCATTAGGAGGGGAGATTGTAAGACCCCGAATTTTATGAAATGAAAGTATTCAATTTTCTTATAATCATTATTTTATTTAGTAAATGGTTAAATTGATAAAAGGATTATATAAGACCCCAACTTTTATGAATAAAGATGAATTTTCAATAAATATCATTTTTGAATATTATGGAGTAAATTTGATATAATGTTATAGTTGTTGGTAATATTTAGAAATTTTGAAAAGTATGCAAGTTGTTATATAATATTCGATTGGTTGGGGAATATTCGTACGACAGCACAATCATTGGTAGACCCCACAACGGAATTATTGTTGGATTGAGAAAACGACAAAAATATTTTTATGAAAATAACGGCAGAAGTTTTACCATTAACTGTTGAAACACCCGGTGTTAAAAGTACAGTAATACGCGTGGTTGCATAGTAGCACACGGTATTGATTATTGATGCTTACGTGAGAAGTCACTCAGTTTTGTTCAATTATTGCTACAGTAATTGTTGCATAGTATCTCACGTTATTTGATTCAATTATTGTCGATATTTTATATATTATAAAATCTATAATTGAGATAACAAAGTTATTAATATTATTATTTGTAATATTAATGATGTCTAGAAGTTCTGCCAATGAGAGGTTTGGTCACCTAATTGTGCGCTAATGGGAACGACCTGGTCGATTAATATTGTGAATTATAATAATGATGGTAAATGTTGTTAAATATATTAAGGTGTCTTTTTATGAAGTTACGGAAGGTTATATATATATATATATATATATATATATATATATATATATATATATATATATATATATATATTAAAATTTTGTTTTATTAGTATTATTAATGTAATAAAACAGAAAAGCTTTTTATATAAAATAGAATACTTTTATAAAGTTATTTATTTTATTAGACAATAAATAGAATATATTATATTTTATTATGCATAGTGCTTGTATAGTGTTTTGCATAGTAAAATCTTTTTATATAAAACAGAATACTTTTATAAAGTTATTTATTTTATTAGACAATAATTAGAATATAATATATTTTATTATGCATAGTGTTTGCATAATACCTACATAGTGTTTGCATAGTAAAATCTTATTATATAAAATAGAATACTTTTATAAAGTTAATTATTTTATTAGATTTTAAATAAAATATATAAATATATATATATATATTATATTTTATTGAATAGTATCCTTTCTATTTTCCTATAAATAGGATGCTTAGTTAGAATTGAAATCACACCAAAAATTCAGAGAATTCTCTTCTATAATCTTGAGCGTATTTCTTTAGAGTTTTAAGAAGCTTTGAGCGTAGTGCAAATTTTCTTCGTATATCCCCACCCTACCCATCGGATTACTCTTCTTTATAAGGTAAGGGGTATTATTTCTTTCGTATTCATGAAGAGAACTTCTGTTATTCCATTCTTTATTATTCTGTTGGAATAACCTGTATATGCGAAGTACCGCATACATATTTAAATTCTTCTGTTATTCTATTCTTTATTATTATGTTGGAATATCAAGTCTGTGCGTATTACGCATGACCTGGTTCCATTATTTATTATTCTATTGGAATAACCTATCTGTGCGGTCTATCGCATGTCTGGTGAAGTCTTTTGTTATTTCATTCTCTATTATTCTGTTGGAATATCCTGTCTATGCTTTTACGCATGACCTGGTTCCATTATTTATTATTCTGTTGGAATATCATGTCTGTGCGTTTACGCATGACCTGGTTCTATTATTTATTATTCTGTTGGAATATCTTGTCTGTGCGTTTACGCATGACCTGGTTCCAATATTTATTATTCTGTTGGAATAACCTGTTTGTGCAATCTCTCGCATGCATGGTGAATTCTTCTGTTATTCCATTCTTTATTATTCTGTTGGAATAACCCGTCTATGTAGATTACCATATTGCATGGTGAATGACCCTTCGTATTCATTTCTTATTTAATTAAGGAAATGTTCTGTCTACGTGGATTACCGCATGGCGGGTGAAAATCCATTGCAGTTTCATATATTCTATGATACTCATTTGGTTAAAATTTTGGCTTCTATACTTCATGAAATTAGTGGAATATCCTTGATATTTGCGTTTCATCCAGTATCTTTTTATGAAAATATTCTTCTGAGCATTTTTGAATTTTTCTCCACAAAGCAATATCGTGTTGACAATTGGACATTATTGAGTTCAGGATAAATTAACTTATAAATCTTTAAAATTTATTCTTGAACTTGTTTTATTGAATTATTATGTCATTGTCATCATCCTCATGCTTATATTGTGATGAAAGTCATCTTTGGCTTACGTGCATAGATGGACTTGGTATGATTATGACCAAAGATTATTCGGTATAATCATGACCTATAATGTTATAAATGATGTGGTAAAAGTCCTCAGTGGCCTGTAGTGTATTGACGGACAGTTTTTGGTATGATTATGACCAGGGATTATTCGGTATAGTTATGACTATTGATAATTTAAGGAATATCCTTGGGCCGTAAAGCAGGGATGACTCGATGATGTGGTTTATTTATTAATCTGAGTCTCAGCGATAAAAATTGATGAAAACATTTTAAATCATAGAAGATAGTAGATATCATGCTCTACTTGACTATTCTAATGGATTGCTTATTCCGTTGCAGTTAAACTTGATGTCTATTGTATTTTATCAGTTTAACATTGTTGAAGACTAATGATAATTTATTATGCATTATCTTAGGTCATAATATTGCTTACTGGGTTAGTTGATCTCACCTCTTCCTTTCACTGTTCTCTTCAGGAAATAAGAACGTAGCCGGGACTAGTCGGGGAACGGAGTGACGGTCCAGATGCTAGTATTAGTAGTCCTCACTATTCTGTTAAATAGTGTGACAATAAATGTATTGAGGACTCCTTTGAGTGTGGATATTGTCTAGATGACAATATTCTTATTAAAACTCTCAATTTATGTTTTGTCGTATTTTACACGACTGTTGTATAATTAGTTTGTATTTGTATTCAGTACCTTGTATCTGGCGACCCAAGATGGGTGATGTATACCTATTTTGGGGGAGTCACAGATTAAAACTAAGGGTGATATGTGAAAAATTTTGCAAAGTAAAGCAAGTTGTTATAAAATATTCGTTTGGTTGGAGAATATTCTTTTTTGTCGGGAAATATTCGTACGACAACATAATCATTGGTGGACCCCACAACAGAATTATTGTCGGAGTTAGAAAATGACAAAATTATATTTTTATAAAAATAACGGCGAAAGTTTTACCGTTAACTATTGAAATACCAGGTAATAAAAGTACAGTAATACGCGTGGTTACATAGTAGCACACGATATTGATTATTGATGCTTACGTGAGAAGTCACTCAGTTATACTCAATCATTGCTACAATAGTTACTGTTCAATATTTTATTTTATTGATTCAATAATTATTACATTGATATTTTATATTATTGATTCAATAATTGTCATTGCCCAATATTTCAAATTATCAAATCAATAATTCATATTATTTGAATAATATTATTAGATAGCATTATTGACAATGTCTAGAATGTTCTGTTGATGAAAGGGGTTTGGTCACCTAATTGCGCGCCAAAAGGGAGAAATCCTTATCAAAAAGCCCCCTCTTTCCTGGGCGTTCTGGTTGTCAATATTGTAGTTTTGTAATATTATTTTTGAATAATAAATTATTGATATATATATGATAAGAAAATATTTATTTAATATGGATTTAAACAGATGAATGTTTAGCATGTGACATTTGTTGAAAGTTGGTATTTTATCTTTTCTGATAAAATAATTCATTCAAATATATTATTATAATATTACATTATAGTAGTACGATGTGATTATATAATAGTATGATTTTAATTTGAATGGTAGCATTATTATAGTAAATTCATGGTATAAAAGTAAAAGGAGATGGAAGTGAACAAATTGAATTTGAATTCAGATGATGTAAGCAATGATGTCATCGGAACGATGAGGTAAGCAATGATGTCATCAAAACGATGAGGTAAGCAATGATGTCATATGATTGATGATGTAAGCGATGATGTCATAAATTATGGCAAAAAGACTATTTTACCCTTACTCTGCCAAGCCTCTAAATAGAAGCTCATTTCTTCATTATTACTATTTTTCACCAATTCATTCAAGTTATAGAGAGAGAAAGTATAGAGAGAATAAGAGAAAAGAAGAAGAGGTATTATTTCTTTCGTATTCGTAAGAGGTATTATTTCTTTCGTATTCGTAAGGGGTATTATTTCTTTCGTATTTTTTAAGAGTATTTTTTCTTTCATATTCGTAAGGGGTGTTATTTCTTTCGTATTCGTAAGGGATATTATTTTTGTTCAATATTCGTATGAAATAATATTTTCTTCCATACTCTGTAGAATATAAGTAATATTATTTCATTTCATATTCCTAATTCTACACTTATGTTGATAAGTATTGCTTCTATACTCCATGAAATTAGTAGAATATCCTTGATATTTGCGCTTCATCCAGTATCTTTTCATGAAAATATTATTCTGAGACTTCTTGATAAGTTTTAACCTTTTCATACTGGAGTACTATTCATGGGATTACTATTCCTGAAGTTACTATTCATGGGGTAATATTCACTCGGTTACTATTCACCCGGGGTATTATTCATGACAAAAATTGATTCCTATTCGGTCCAAATCATTTTTGATACAATATTATTCTTGAATTTTACTCCACAAAGCAGTATCATATTGACAATTTGGACTTTATTGAATTCTGGATAAATTAAATTATAAATCTTTAAAATTTATCCTTTCTTTTCATTTAATTGAATTCTTATATCATTGTCATCATCCTCATGTTTATATTATTATGAAAGTAATCTTTGGCCCGTAGTGCATAGATGGACTGTTGATTGGTATGATTATGACCATGAATCATTCGGTATAATCATGACCTGTAATGTTACAAATGATATGGTAAAAGTCCTCATTGGCCCATAGTGCATTGATGGACAGTTGTTGAGATGAACATGACCATTGGTGATAATAATGAATATCCTTGGCCCGTAGTGCATGGATAATTCAGTGATGTGGATTATTTATTAAGCTGAGTCTCATCGATAAAATTGATGATAAACCCTTTAAATCATAGAAGATAGTAGATATCATGCTCTAATTGACTCTTCTAATGGATTGCTTATTCCGCTATAGTTAAACTTGATGTTTATTATATTTTATCAGTTTAACACTGTTGAAGGCTAACAATAATTATTCTGCATTATCTTAGTCATAATATTTCTTACTAGGCTAGTTGAGCTCACCCTTTGCTTTCATTGTTCTCTTTAGAAAATAAGAATATAGCTGGGACTAGTGGGGGAACGGAGTGACGGTCCAGATGTTTGCATTAATAGTCCTCACTATTCTATGAAATAGTGTGATACTAAATGTATTAAGGACTTATTTTGAGTTTGAATACTGCCTAGAAGACAATATTTGTATTAAAACTCACAGCTCATGTTGTATACTTAAGTTTGTATTTGTATTCTGTACCATGTATTTGGCGACTCAAAATGGATGATGTATACCTATTTTGGGGGCGTCACAGGAACCCTTACAATAAGACTAGGGAAATCTCAGAAATAGCGACAACTCAACACTGGGGCATTTATCAACCATCCTAAAGAGGAAAATACGCCAGTTAGCACCATCTGCATGGTACATCATCATCAGAGCTTCCCTCACATCATCCCACTTGCGATTTGGATATTACTCACTTGCGACTTCATCAACAAAGAGAGTTTTGTGACGCCCCCAAAACAGGTATACATTACCCATCTTGAGTCGCCAAATACATGTTACAGAATACAAATACAAACTTAATTATACAAACGTCGTGTAATATACGACAAAATATATGCTATGAGTTTTAATACAAATATTGTCATCTAGACAATATCCACACTCAATGGAGTCCTCATTACATTTATTGTCACACTATTTAACAGAATAGTGAGGACTACTAATGCTATCATCTGGACCGTCACTCCGTTCCCCGACTAGTTCCAGCTATATTCTCATTTCCTGAAGAGAACAGTGAAAAAAAGGGTGAGCTCAACTAGCCCAGTAAGAAATATTATGACTAAGATAATGCAGAATAAATTATCATTAGCCTTCAAAAATGTTAAACTGATAAAATACAATAGACATCAAGTTTAACTGCAGCGAAATAAGCAATCTGTTAGAAGAGTCAAGTAGAGCATGATATCTACTATCTTCTATGATTTAAAATATTTTCATCAATTTTTATCGCTGAGACTCAGCTTAATAAATAAATCACATCATCGAATCATCCCTGCACTATGGGCCAAGGATATTCATTAAATCATCAATGGTCATGACTATACCGAATAATCCCTGGTCATAATCATACCAAAAATTATCTATCAATGCACTACAGGCCACTGAGGACTTTTACCACATCATTTATAACATTACAGGTCATGATTATACCGAATGATCCATGTTCATAATCATATCAAGTCCATCTATGTACGTAAGCCAAAGATGACTTTCATCACAATATAAGCATGTGGATGATGACAATGATATAAACATTAATCAAACGAAAACAAGGATAAATATTAAAGACTTTAAATTTATCCAAATATTATCAATCACTTAATAAACTCATCATCTAATATTATTAATATTATAATAATATTTTAATCACTTCTTAAACTTATAAACAATTTATTTCAATTGTTTACACTTTACCAAATAATGCATTTAATCATTCAAAAATGTCATACTCATAAGAGTTCATCACCAATGATCAAATCCCACATCAAAAATCTGCATATACCCTATATAGGATTCCCAAGCCATAAAATGCTATTTTCCAATTTTGTTACTTCACATAACATATTTAATTCATTTACTCATAACTAGTTCATTTTCATGAAAAAATACCAAATCAGTCCCAAAAATATTTCTTATCTGAGATTTAGCAAAATATAGTCCCATATTGAACATATATTTTTCTCAGAATTTTTAAAATTCATTTACTATTTTTCATAAAGCCAAAATTGCCGAATATTTAGACATTTATCATAAATTGTACTTTTGTCAAAAAATTCCGAAATTTACAGGGTATAATCCTGTTATATACATGTACTCCTAATAAAAATTTCACCTAATTTTGGAGTTAACCACAAAGAGTTATAAGGGTTTATTTTTAAAATAGTCTTTTCCCATAAAATCCATAACTCTTAATCTATACATCCAAAAATCGCCATTTTAGAACACAATCTAGAAAACTCATCAAATTATCATTTCAAATTTTTCTAGAATTTTTGAGGGTCAGAAAAATTATGAAACTGTCCCTGGCAGAAACCTCTTTTGAATGAAAATACTATTCATATGAATACAAAAGATCATTCACCATCCATGCGATAATCCACATAGATAGGTTATTCCAACAGAATAATAAAGAATGAAATAACAGAAGAATTCACCATGCATGCGATAGACCACACAGACAGGTTATTCTCAACAGAATAATAAATAATGGAACCAGGTCATGTGTAAACCGCACAGACAGGATATTCCAACAAAATAATAAAGAATGGAACTAGGTCATGCGTAAACCACACAGACATGATATTCTAACAGAATAATAAAGAATGGAATAACAACAGAATTCACTAGGCATGCGATAGACCGCACCGACAAGTTATTCCAACAGAATAATAAAGAATGGAACCAGGTTTAGCGTAATCCGCACAGACAGGATATTCCAACAGAATAATAAAGAATGGAATAACAGAAGAATTTCACCATGTATGCGATACTTCGCATAGACAGGTTATTCCAACATAATAATAAATAATGGAATAACAGAAGCTCTCTTCATGAATACGAAAGAAATAATACCCCTTACCTTAGAATAAAGCTGGATACTGGAATAGAGAGGTAGCAGACTTCTCTTCTTCTTTCTCTCTATAATTTCTCTCTATAATAATTGCTCTATAGCTTTAGTGAATTGGTGAGAAATGAAGGAAGAATGAGCTTCTATTTATAGAAAAATATAGTTTCAATAATTGCACATTTTAGGGCTCGAAATATTACATTACAATACCTCCAACTTTTCTTTCATTTTTAATTTAGTCCTGCAAGTATTATCAAACTTGCACCACATCCTCTAATAGTAAATAAAGTGAATCAATAGTTCAAGCATGTAAATTAATAGTTATAATCATGTGAGCATACGAATTACAGTATATTACCTCCATCTATACCTCTATTTTTAAATTAGTCATGCAAGTATTATAAATCTTTCACCAACTCCCCTAATAGTACAAGAATGTGATTCAATAGTATACACATGTGAACAAATAGTTATATAAGCATGTGAATTAGTAGCAATTAATTGCTCATTTATCCGATTAATTACCTGATTTATCAATATAACCCCCAGACATCAATTATCATCGAAATAGATGTCGATTTCCACTAACACTAATAATCCCAACACAATGGAACTATCAAATTCATCTTTAATCAACACGAACTTATTCATCATTAATATTATAATTCATAATATTTAACAATCAGGTCGTTCCCAGAAAAGAGGGGGCTTTCCGATAAGGATTTCTCCTTATTGGCGTGCAATTAGGTGACCAAACCTCTCCTTGACAGAACTTCTAGACATTGTCAATATTATAAATAATAATATGAATAACTTTGTCATCTCAATTATTGATTTAATAATATAACATATTATACAGATGATACTGTGACAATAATTGAATCAATAATATGAGAGATATGATGCAGCAATTACTGTAGCAATAATTGAGTATAACTGAGTGACTTCTTACGTAAGCATCAATAATCAATACTGTGTGCTACTATGTAACCACGCATATTATTGTACTTTTTCTACCGGGTATTTCAACACTTTTAACGGTAAAAGTTTCGCCGTTATTTTTAATAAAAGATAATTATGTCGTTTTCTTACTACGACAATACTTTCGTTGTGGGGTCCACCAATGATTGTGTCGTCGTACGAATATTCCCTGTTAAAACGAATATTCTCTGACCAATCGAATATTATATAACCACTTGCTTACTTTGCAAAATTTGCAAATATTACCCACAACTATAACATTATATCAAATCCACACCATAATATTCAAAAAAATATTTCGAGAAATTTAAATCTTTATTCATAAAATTTGGGGTCTCACAAGTTTCTCATATGAATCCCCGGCAACAACATGCGAAAGGACTGGGGCATTTTCCGATTCCTAGAAAGGGAAGGAGTTCAAGGCGGGATCAAGCTTCTCATCAAAAGAAAGGAGAGAACTCCTGAAAGAAATCATAGCGACATAAGCTTGCCCCTACAAATTAAGGGGAAAATTCTTAAGAAAGTCCTTAACTCAAAAGCAAAAGCCAATTGACAAAAGGTCTTATAAATGAAATCTTCATCATCAAATGTGCCAACCAACGTCAAGTCCTTACAAGTCGACGCCTCTACACCAAAGTTTAAATCTGGGCAGCGAAAGAATGAGTTGTACCTTCTGGGGATGTCAGTGGCATTCAGGTCATCAGTTTAGCTGGGTTGTGAATCAAACGCTCAAGGAAATGGGGCACAAGCACCCAACAGCGAAAGAAAACTCCAAATCACCTCAAAAAGGGTGAGCGTAACATCAAGCGGAGTCTGGTGAAGTAATTCTTGGAATATTACTTTAGTGGAGGTATCAGAAGATCTGGTATTCTAAACCATTGGCATCAATTCAACTTAACATCAAGACAGTTCAGGGATACCACCGCTTGAGTGGAAACCGAAACAATTTGGCGATGTCAGTGTAGTCAACTACCAGCAGGGTAGGCACTACTTTCAAACTACCATCAGGGTAGGCACCGTTAGTAAACTACCAGCGTATGCATCGGGAAGGTCCGGTGATTTCAGAATGTCATCCCTAGTAGAGATGCAAAAAATATCTCGACTTATCTTCATCAAACAAGCATCGGTAACACCGATAAAATGCCAAACCGTTGGAGTCAACACCAGCATAGGCATCAACAATGATCGGTAAAGGTAAAGCAATTTATGAAAACCTTTTAACGTTCATCATAACATTTATTACATTACGATTTACGATATGTGAAATGCGATATGCGAGTTGCGAAGTGCGATAGGCCAAATGTGAAAAGCGAAGTGCGAAATGCGATGTGCGATTTGTGAACTGCGATTTGTGAAAATATTTTAACATTCATCATAACATTCATTACATTATGATTTGCATCCTTAGAAATACCTTATCATATTTCAAGTGTCTAGTAGTCTTTATCATGTCCATTCTATTACATTGCATGAACATGATAAAGAGGGACATCTATAGACACTCAAAATTTCGTTTTCCTGTTACTAACTATGTAGGAGGAAAAAAACGACTTTTTCACACTCCAGAGATAACACTGAAGGACCACAACATTAATTATAACCCCGAAAATAGCCCCAGGAGATCTAGTTTCTAACCCTGGAGATAACCCCGGGAAATCAATTTTTAACCCCGGAGATAACCCCGGGAAAATCAGTTCCAACCCTAGAGATAACCCCAGGGGTGCAAGTTCAAAGCCTAGATATAACCCCAGGAAGTCAAGCCAACCTCAGAGATAACCCTGAGGACAATCAGATTCAACATCAAGCTAACCTCAGAGATTACTCTGAAAAAAGACTGCTATAGCTATGCGAAAACCGGAGATAACCCCGGGAGAGGAAAAATGGTTATTTTGTCAACTCAACTTCAACTCAAATCAAATCAACTCATTTTAATTCAAAATAAGTCCCACAAAAACCATATCTTAACTTCCAAGCACAAACTACGCAAAACGGATCAACGGACTGCCTGACGAAAACCGGAAATGCCATTTCAGTAATGGACCCATCTTCCCGAATTCAAAAAAGGGAAAATCCTATGTCATTGCATAGCCCTCAGAAAGAGATTTCTGGAAATGTATGACATGCTTCTATCGGACTCCCAGATTAAAAGTTATGAAGGTTCGAGCGAACAGTACGTTGTCCGAGTGCACATACTTCGAGACAGTGGGACCTACATTACCCGGGGTATCCTGGGTAGCCATAAGTACACCCGCTACTGCCGCAGGTAGACCTGTGGCTCCCCCTCTATAAATAGAGGGCTTAGGGTGGCCATTTTGTAAGAAAAAAAGGCGAGGAAGCCCTGTCCAATTTGCTCTGTACACTCTATAAATTGAGTGCTTTCTCATTTTAAACACTTGTGAGCTTATATTTGGCTACTCTTTATCGGTTAGAACCGAGTGTTCATCCATTTAAAAATATTGAAGTCTTCTTTGATAGTCTACTGTAAGCCTTCTTACATCACTTAAAGCCTTTTCTACACTTCTTGCACACACTGTTATTCACGTTGAGAGTCGTGTGGCATGCGTATGCCCGGACTTCGGTCCGTGGCTTTTTATTTCTTTTATATATATATATATTATATACATACTAACATTATCAGGTTATGCCTTGATTGAGCCTGGATTTATATCCGGAGCGTTTATTGTTTTCATATATATGCTTATATATAAACTGTTGTCGAACTCTGTTCGATGAGCCTAGATTTACATCTGAAGCGTTTATTGCTTATATATATATATATAAACTGTTATCGAACTTTGTTCGATGAGCCTAGATTTATCTCCGGAGCGTTTAATACTTTTATATATATATAAATACTTATACATATATTGTTACCATCAAACTCTATTTGATTGAGCCTGGATATAACATCTGGTGTGTTTACCACTTTTATATATATATTTACATTTCTATCAGGCCTGGAGTTTACTTCGTGGCCTTTTATTTCTTTATTTACATTTCTGTCAGACCTGGAGTTTACTTCGAGGCCTTTTACTGCTTTATTTATATTTAGTCCCGCCTGGAGTTTACTTCGTGGCAGTTGATTGATTTTTACTGCTTTATTTACATTTCTAATCCCCCATGGAGGTGCTTCGTGGTGGTTGATTATCTGTATATATATATATATATTTACAGCTTTTATATATATAATTGTTATAACTTTCATACAAACTGCACATCATGTGAGCCTAGGAATCATGTGATCATAGATTCAGTCTCCTGAATCTAGATTCGATTCCCGTGATGGACATTTTCAGCTGTACATGACTTGTAAATTATTCACGGTGTTTGAATTTCCATAGACGGCTCTCATGCCCACAAGGAGTTCGGCACTGCTATGTATCTTATTTTCTCGAAGATACTTCGAATCTCGAAAATAAAAGCAATTAAGCTGAACATATAATAAAATAGAAGTATCAAAGACCTCAATTACTATTGAGCATAAGGGTTTAAAAAACCTCATTTACAAAACGTCATTGCTATATCTTGTTAAAACTAAACTTTTATACAAAATTCAAACAATTTGTATATAGGTGCAAACGAGGCATATTACTGCTTCTAGATAATTTAACATTGACCCACGCACACACGCGCATTCATATAACAGTTTAATTGAAAAGTGGCGGTCGCCAGTGGTAACACGGATGTCGGGAAGTGCCTAACACCATTCCCTTCGCATAATCAAGCCCATGGACCCTAACTGTAAGATCCCAACTTTTATGAATAAAGATGATTTTTCTATAAATATCATTTTTAAATATTAAGGTGTGAATTTGAAATAATGTTATAGTTGTGGGTAATATTTATAAATTTTGTAAAGTACGCAAGTTGTTTTATAATATTCGATTGGTCGGAGAATATTCATTTTAACAGGAAATATTCGTATGATGGCACAAACATTGGTGGACCCCACAACAAAATTATTATCGGATTGAGAAAATGACAAAAATATTTTATGAAAATAACGGCAGAAGTTTTATCATTAACTGTTGAAACTCCCGGTGTTAAAAATATAGTAATACGCGTGGTTGCATAGTAGCACATAGTTTTGATTATTGATGCTTACGTGAGAAGTCACTCAGTTTTGTTCAATTATTGCTATAGTAATGGTTGCATAGTATCTCACGTTATTTGATTCAATTATTGTCGATATTTTATATATTATTAAATCAATAATTGAGACGACGAAGTTATTAATATTATTATTTGCAATATTAACGATGTCTAGAAGTTCTGCCAATGAGAGGTTTGGTCACCTAATTGCGCGCCAATAGGGAGAAATTCTTATTGGAAAGTCCCATCTTTCCTGGGAACGACCTGGTCGATTAATATTGTGAATTATAATAATGATGATAAATATTGTTAAATATATTGAGGTATCTTTTTATGAATCACGGAAGTTTATATATATATATATATATATATATATATATATATATATATATTATTTTATTAGTACTATCAATATAATAAAACAGAAATTTTTTTATATAAAACAGAATACTTTTATAAAATTATTTGTTTTATTAGACTATAAATAGAATATATTATATATTCTATTATGCATAGTATTTTGCATAGTAAAATCTTTTTATATAAAATAGAATACTTTTATAAAGTTATTTGTTTTATTAGACAATAATTAGAATATATTATATTTTATTATGTATAGTATTTGCATAGTGCCTGCATAGTATTTGCATAGTAAAAAAATTTTATATAAAACAGAATACTTTTATAAAGTTATTCGTTTTATTAGATTATAAATAGAATATATTATATTTTATTTAAAAGATTTTATTTTATTAAAATATTTTATTTATACTGCATGGTAAATCAATATGGACCGTCCGTTTAAAAGTAAATTAATCTGGACCGTTCATGAATTAGTTACTATTCAGTCCATTCTCCTATAAATAGAAGCTCATTCCTTCATTATTTCTTACGAATTCACTGAAACTCTAGAGAGAAAAACTATAGAGGGAAAGAAAAAAAGTATTCTGCTACTTCACTTCAAGTCAATATTTTGTGGAGAAACCAAGATGTTGAGGAAATGACTTAAGAGTTAAAATCTGAAATAAAATCAAGGTATCCTCACTTTTTCGTCATATCAGGTATGTACCCTAATTTCGAGGACGAAATTTCATAAGAAGGGGAGGTAGTAAGACCCCAACTTTTATGAATAAAGTTTAATTTTCTCTAAAATATTATTTTTGAATATTATGGTGTGGATTTGATGTAATGTTATAGTTGTGGGTAATATTTATAAATTTTGCAAAGTAATCAAGTTGTTATAAAATATTCGTTTGGTCGGGGAATATTCTTTTTGTCGGGGAATATTCGTACGACGACTCAATCATTGGTGGACCCCACAACGGAATTATTGTCGGAGTTAGAAAACGACAAAATTATTTTTTTATAAAAATAATGGCGGAAGTTTTACCGTTAACTGTTGAAATACCCGGTAATAAAGGTACAGTAATACGCGTGGTTGCATAGTAGCAAACGGTATTAATTATTGATGCTTACGTAAGAAGTCACTCAGTTATACTCAATTATTGCTATAGTAATTGCTGCATTATATCTCTTATATTATTGATTCAATTATTGTCACAGTATCATCTGTATAATATATTATATTATTAAATCAATAACTGAGACGATAATTTATAATATTAATAATTGTTGAAAGATTAAATATGTGTTGATTAAAAATAAAATGATTTGTGGTAATATTTATTCCATCCTTGATGTAAATAAGAAGTCTATTATGAGATGTTTGTGGTAAGTTTGGTTATTCTATGGGGGGCCCATATGTCATCATCTAAGAGTCTCTTTCGCCAATAGTAATTACCTTTACCAGACGTCAAACCACTTGCCGTTTCATATTACAGGCGTCGAACCAATTGTCGTTTCACATTACAGGCGTCAAACCAATTGTCGTTTCATATTACAGGCGTCAAACCACTTGGTGTTTCATATTACAGGCATCAAACCACTTTTCTTTTCACATCACTAGTCGTCAAGCCACTTGCCTTTTCACATTGCAAGAGCTAAACTAGAAATCTTCTATAAATAGAGGCCTAGTTCTTAATTATTTTTCACAAAATTCATTCAAGCTATAGAGAGAGAAAGTATAGAGAGAATAAGAGAGAAAGAAGAAGAGTATTATGTTACTACACTACTGCAGTATTCAAACTCCTACTAAGGTAAGGGGTATTATTTCTTTTGTATTCATGAAGAGAACTTCTGTTATTCCATTCTTTATTATTCTGTGGAATAACCTGTATACGCAGACTTCCCTATACTTGGTGAAATTCTTCTGTTATTCCATTTTTTATTATTATGTTTGAATAACCTATCTATGCGAAGTACTGCATACAGGGTGAAATTCTTCTATTATTCTATTCTTTATCATTCTGTTGGAACAACCTGTCTGTGCTTTACGCATGACCTGTTTCCATTATATATCATTCTGTTGGAACATCCTGTATGTGCTTTACGCATGACCTGGTTCCATTATTTATTATTTTGTTGGAATATCTTGTCTGTGCGTTACGCATGTCCTGGTTCCATTATCTATTATTCTGTTGGAATAACCTGTCTGTGCGGTCTATCGCATGTTTGGTGATTTCTTTTGTTATTCCATTCTTTATTATACTCAGTTGGTTAAAGTTTTAATTTCTATACTCCATGAAATTAGTGGAATATCCTTGATATTTGCGCTTCATCCAGTATCTTTTAATGGAAATATTCTTCTAAGCATTCTTGAATTTTACTCTACAAAGAAGTATCATGTTGACAATTTGGACTTTATTGGTTCCTAGATAAATTATTTTTGAACTTGTTTTATTGAATTCTTATATCATTGTCATCATCCTCATGCTTATATTGTGATGAAATTCATCTTTGGCTTACGTGCATAGATGGACTTGGTATGATTATGACCAGGGATTATTCGGTATAATAATGACCGTAATGTAATGAATGATGTGGTAAAAATCCTCATTGGCCCGTAGTGCATTGATGGACAGTTATTGAGATGAACATGACCAACTAGTGATAATAATGAATATCCTTGGCTCGTAGTGCATGGATAATTCAGTGATGTGGTTTATTTATTAAGTTGAGTCTCAGCGATAAAATTAATGATAACTATTAAATCATAGAAGATAGTAATGCTCTACTTGACTCTTCTAATGGATTACTTGTTCCGCTGCAGTTAAACTTGTTGTCTATTATATTCTATCAGTTTAACACTGTTGAAGGCTAATGATAATTTATTTGCATTATCTTAGTCATAATATTTCTAACTGGGCTAGTTGAGCTCACCCCTTTTCTTTCATTGTTCTCTTCAGGAAATGAGAATACAGCTAGGACTAGTCGGGGAACGGAGTGACGGTCCAGATGTGTGTCTTAGTAGTCCTCACTATTCTATGAAATAGTGTGATAATAATTGTAATAAGATTGAATTTGAGTATGGATATTGTCTAGAAGACAATATTCGTATTTAAACTCTCAGCATATGGTTTGTCGTATTTACACGACAGTTGTATTAATTAAGTTGTAATTGAATTTTGTACCATGTATTTGACGACTCAGAATGGATGATGTATACCTATTTTGGGGGCTTCACAGTTGATATCAAAGCTTAGGGATATGATCCCTGACTAAGATGTGAGACTAGAACTAGGAGGGGAGAGACGGGTAATTCCTTCGCTAGTATGACCTACCTAAGCTTATTTGTTATTTAATTGGTCGGTCAGAGTATAGGGATAATTTGTGGAATGTCAATTAACCCTTGTTTTGTGGCAGTATTTGAAAATGACATCCGAGAATGTTGAGATAAGCAATGGAGCACATGAGACCGTTGAGTCACCAATGATCAATACCCAGGATAATGCGTATCAAGAAGGCCATAATCCTCAGATAAACAACAATACCGATCAAATGACGAACGATGGGATGTTCAGAAGCTTTATGCAATTCATGCAACATCAGGCGAGAGTGGCTCCTGTCCAAAATACAGGTGGAAACACTGACAATTCTCGGACGGTCACCGCTAAGTAGTTCAAGGAGCTGGGACCACGGGAGTTTATTGGAGAGCTAAAACCACTTAAGGCGGAGACGTGGATAAAGCAAATCGCCATGATATTTAATGTCTTGGGATGCTCCGAGGAGCAAAAGGTTCCCTTTGCCACCTTCATATTGCGAGGAGAGGCAGATTACTGGTGGGAATTTGTAAAGCGTACTCAACCTGCCGCACTGAAGATGACTTGGGACAAGTTCCAAGAACTGTTCAACGACAAGTACTTTCCCGAAAATATTCGTCACATGAAAGAGGTAGAGTTCATTAAACTGGAGCAAAACAACATGACTGTGTTGCAGTACGAAGCCAAGTTTACCGAGTTGTCCCGATTTGCGTCCCACTTAGTTGATAACGAGGAGAGAATGACGCGGATGTTTCTAAGAGGTTTAAAACTCGAGATATGTCAATACCTTATCTCTCACGAACTATGTTTGTATTCTGATGTTATAAATAGGGCTCAGTTATTGGAGCGTGATAATGAGTTAAACCAAATAAGAGAGAGCAGCCGACAAGTCGATAATACCAGTGGCAGTAGTCATCGAAGCGGTGACAATAAACGCGGAGAAAATCAACATGCCAGAAATGGTAACCACTTCGGTGGTAATCATGGCCAAGATAATAGGAGTGGAAATTTCAAGAAGAGGAGATTTAATAATGATGGAAAGACTTCAGCACCAGCACCTGTTGTTAAAGAAGGAGAACGACCACCGGTCGTATGTTTCAAATGAGGACAGGAGGGACACATCAGTCCAAACTATACGCAGCAGTCCAAAGTATGTTACAATTATGGAAAAAAAGGTCACCTAGTCCGATTTTGTTGTGCACCAAAGTCAAGTCCAGCTGGGATGGAGGCATCAAAAGCAGTCCCAGACAAGACAAAACCGGTAGCTCAAGGGAGAGCGTTTGTCGTAACCTCCCAAAAAGCGAGGAATCCAAACGAGGTGATCACGGGTAAACTAATCATAAACTCTAGCGAATTTTATACCTTATTTGATACCGGTTCTACCAATTCTTTTATTTCTCCTACTTGCGCTCAACGTTTAAATTTGACTCCGGAGAAATTAGACTTTGACCTATCTGTTGAAACTTCGTTGGGGGAAACCTTTATTACATCCACGGTTTATAAATCTTGTTTGATTCAGATAGGCCCCCTCACATTGCCTGTCGATTTTATTTCCTTAAAAATACTTGCATTTGATGTGATTTTAGGGATTGATTGGTTAACCACTCATCATGCTAAAATTGACTGTTTTTGTAAGGTTGTTAGCTTTCATATTCCTAACCAACCTATTATGCGAATTCAAGCAACCAAACCATTAAAGTCAATCACTATCATCTCAAGCCACAAAGCCATTCGTTTATTGAAAAACGGATGGCAAGCCTTCTTAGCCCATGTCACGGATTTAAATAAAAATACGTCAGAGTTAAATGATATTTCTATTGTTAATAAATTTCCTGACGTATTCCCTGAAGAACTTCCTGGTCTACCCCCAGAGCGTGAAATTGAGTTTTTTAATGACCTTGAACCTGGCACAAAACCCATTTCCAAAGCCCCATATCGAATGGCTCCTATTGAACTTCAAGAGTTAAAAAGCCAACTACAAGAATTGTTAGACATCGGTTTCATTCGTCCTAGTACGTCTCTATGGGGTGCTCATGTTCTATTCGTGAAGAAGAAAGATGGAAGTATGCAACTTTGTATTGATTATCGGGAGTTAAATCATGTCACCATCAAAAATAGGTACCCATTGCCTCGTATTGATGACCTGTTTGACAAGTTTCAAGGAGCAAAATATTTTTCAAAAATCGATCTTCATTCCGGATATCATTAGTTGAAGATTAAAATTGATGACATTCCATAGACTGCTTTCAGAACTCGGTACGGGCATTATGAATTCCTAGTTATGTCTTTTGGATTGACTAATGCTCCTCCAGCTTTCATGGATATGATGAATTCAGTATTCAAGGAATATTTGGATCAGTTCATTGTTATCTTTATTGATGACATCCTCATCTATTCCAAAAGTCTTGAAGATCATGAGCACCATTTGAAGCTGATACTTGAAAGGCTTCGTGAAAACAAGCTATATGCCAAGCTGAAGAAATGCGAGTTTTGGCTTGAGAAAGTAGCATTCCTTAGGCACGTGGTGTCAAAATATGGAGTATCTATTGACCCAACAAAGATTAAAGCAATACAAAGTTGGGAGCAACATAAATCAGTGACCAAAATACGTAGCTTTCTTGGCTTAGCTGGTTATTATCGGAGATTCGTAGAAGGGTTTTCTCGAATCGCTACTCCATTAACTCAGCTGACTCGGAAAGATACAAAATTCGGTTGGACTGAGGAATGTGAGAAGAGTTTTCAAGAACTCAAGAGGAGACTCATTTTGGCACCTGTTCTGGCAATACCATCTGGATCGGAAGGATTTGTCATCTACAGTGATGCTTCAGGCAAGGGTTTAGGATGTGTTCTCATGCAACATGGGAAAGTCATAGCCTATGCCTCACGACAACTTAAAGAATATGAGAGGAATTATCCTACTCATGATCTAGAGTTGGCAGCTGTCGTTTTCGCACTTAAAATCTGGAGGCATTACCTGTATGGGGAGAAGGTGGAGATTTTTACGGATCATAAAAGCCTCAAATATTTCTTCACCCAAAAGGAACTCAATATGCGGCAACGACGTGTGCTTGAACTATTGAAAGATTATGATCATACCATTCAATACCATCCTGGAAAAGCGAATGTGGTAGCTGACTCATTGAGTAGAAGATCATATTCGGGTATGAGTGCGATATTGTCAACTCGAGTGCCAATTTTATATGACTTGCAAAGGATGAAGATAGAGATAAGGACTCCAGGGACCCACGTGATGATGGCAAATATAGGAGTAAAACCGACTTTAATTGATAAAGTTAAAGCTGCTCAAGCTACAGACCTGGAGCTGATGCGCATAAAGTAGAAAGTGCAAGAAGGTGTTATTCCGGAAGCAAGAATCGATGAAGAAAGAATACTTAGATTCAACTACAGACTTTGTGTTCCTAACGACTCTGATTTGAAGTATAAGATCATGATGGAGGCGCACAACACACCGTTTGCAATCCATCCTGGGAGTACCAAAATGTATCGTGATCTTCGACATACATTTTGGTGGAGCAATATGAAGAAAGAGATAGCGAAGTTCATCTCAAGGTGTCTAACTTGTCAACGAGTCAAGGCGAAGCATCAAGTACCAAAAGGTTCATTGCAACCACTTGAAATTCCAGAATGAAAGTGGGAGCACATTACCATGGATTTCGTTACTGGTCTTCCCAAGGTTTCTCAAGGAATTGATGCAATTTGGGTCATTGATTGACCAAGTCTGCTCATTTCTTACCAATACGAGAAACTTATACACTTGAACGTCTTGCTCGTATGTACATAAACGAGATTGTAAGACTGCATGGTATGCCAGTATCCATAGTTTCTGATCGAGACCCAAGATTCACTTCACGATTTTGGGTTAGTTTGTAAAAAGCTTTGGGAACGGATTTACGATTTAGTTCGGCATATCATCCTCAGACGGATGGACAATCAAAGAGGACTATTCAAACTCTGGAAGATTTATTAAGACTCTGTGTCCTTGACTTCAAGGGAAGTTGGGATAAGTTCTTACCATTGGTGGAGTTTTCCTACAACAACAGTTATCAAGCAAGTATTGGCATGACTCCATTTGAGGCGTTGTATGGAAGAAAGTGTCGTTCCCTAGTATGCTGGGATGAGGTGGGTGAAGCAACGTTGTTGGGACCAGAGTTGGTACGTATGACTACGAAAAAGATTCAAACGATCCGGCAACGTATAAAAACCTCACAAGATCGACAAAAGAGTTATGCTGATCTTCATCGAAAGGACGTGGAATTCGATATTGAAGATCATGTGTTGTTACGTGTTGCTCCATGGAAAGGAGTTACGATATTTAGAAAGAGAGGAAAGCTCAATCCTCTATTCATTGGCCCATTTTTAATCCTCGATCGAGTAGGAATTATGGCCTATAGACTCTCTTTATCGCCAAGTATGTCTCGTGTTCATAACGTTTTTCACATATACATGTTATGTAAATATGTGGAAGACCCGAACCATATTATTGAGTTAGAATCGGACGAAATAGCGGAAGATTTCACGTATGAAGAGGTTCATGTTCAAATCTTGGATAAGAAGGAACATATTTTACGCTCCAAGGTTATACCTCAATTCAAAGTTTTGTGGAGAAACCACGATGTTGAGGAAATGACCTGGGAGTTAGAATCTGAAATGAAATCAAGGTATCCTTACCTCTTCGACATATCAGGTACGTACCCTAATTTTGAGGGAGAAATTTCTTAAGTAGGGGAGGTTGTATGACCCCAACTTTTATGAATAAAGAGGATTTTTCTATAAATATCATTTTTAAATGACTAAAAGACAATTTGCACCCCAAATTTTATACCATTGTTGACTTTTGCACCCCAAACCAAAAAAGGTGTCTAAGTACACCCCCAAACTTCATTATACGTAACAAAACACACACTTTCTTCACTTAACCGGTCAAAAGTGACTGGTTAAAGCTATAACACAAGTTTGGGTGCAAATTGTCTTTTAGTCTTAAAAATTGGCAAAAATAATTAATTTTAAATAAAATAAAATAATTTTAAAATAAATAATTTTAAATAAAATAATTAGTTTTAAAAATAAAAATAAAATAATTAATTTAAAATAAAATAATTAAAATAATAAAATTAAAATAAATATTTGGAATTAATGATTAATAATTAATCATTAACTTGTAAAATGATTATTTTATTTTTATTTTTAAAATTAATTATTAATCATCCCGGTTAAAAAAATCATTAACTTGTAAAAAAAATATTTTTGCCACATAAAAAAAATTTGTTTTTATTTTTAAAAAAAATTGTAAAAACAAAATTTTTAAAAACAGAATTTTTAAAAAATAGAAATTTATTTAACTTGTAAAAAAAATCTATTTTTTACAAAATTATGTTTTTAAAAATTTTGAAAAAACATAATTATTTTTAAAACAAAATAAAATTTTGTTTGTAAAAAATTTTGTTTTAAAAAAATATGTTTTTACAAAATACTCTTTTTGAAAAATTCTATTTTTAAAAATTTTGTTACTCATAATAATTTCTAATTTTATTTCTCATATTAAAGTCATCAGCTTAATTAATATAGTTTAGCTTTAATTTATTTTTATCTGTATTTCTCGTTTAGCGGTTTTTTGAGTTGATAGACTTTACACATAATTATTTTTATTTTAAAATAATTAATTATAAGTTTTAGTCTTGATATTTAATTTTAAGGAAAAATGTCATTATCATTTTGAATTCTGTTTTTTACAAAATTCTGTTTTTAAAAATTATGTTTTTGTTTTTAAAAACAAAATTTTTTTTAAAACAAAATAAAATTCTGTTTTTAAAAATTTTGTTTTACAAAAAAATCTATTTTTACAAAATTCTGTTTTTGAAAAATTCTATTTTTACAAAATTTTGTTTTTAAAAACAAAAACAAAATTTTTTTATGTGGTAATAATGATTTTTTTACAAGTTAATGATTTTTTTAACCAGAATGATTAATAATTAATTTTAAAAATAAAAATAAATTTATCATGTTACAAGTTAATGATTAATTATTAATCATTAATTCCAAATATTTATTTTAATTATTTTATTTTAAATTAATTATTTTATTTTTATTTTTATTTTTATTTTTAAAACTAATTATTTTATTTAAAATTAATTATTTTAAAATTATTTTATTTTATTTAAAATTAATTATTTTTGCCAATTTTTATGACTAAAAGACAATTTACACCCCAAACTTGTGTTATAGTCTTAGCCGATCACTTTTGATCGGTTAAGTGAAGAAAGTGTGCGTTTTGTTACGTATAATGAAGTTTGAGGTGTACTTAGACACCTTTTTTCGATTTGGGGTGTAAAAGTCAACAATGGTGTAAAATTTGGGGTATAAATTTTCTTTTAGTCTTTTTAAATATTAAGGTGTGAATTTGAAATAATGTTATAGTTGTGGGTAATATTTATAAATTTTGCAAAGTACGCAAGTTATTTTATAATATTCAATTGGTCAGGGAATATTCGTTTTAACAGGGAATATTCGTACGACGGCACAATCATTGGTAAACCCCACAACGGAATTATTGTCGGATTGAGAAAACAACAAAAATATTTTATGAAAATAACGGCGGAAATTTTACCATTAGCTGTTGAAACACCCAGTGTTAAAAGTACTGTAATACGCGTGGTTGCATAGTAGCACACGGTTTTGATTATTGATACTTACGTGAGAAGTCACTCATTTTTGTTCAATTATTGCTATAGTAATGGTTGCATAGTATCTCACGTTATTTGATTCAATTATTATCGATATTTTATATATTATAAAATCAATAATTGAGACGGTGAATTTATTAATATTATTATTTACAATATTAACGATGTCTAGAAGTTCTGCCAATGAGAGGTTTAGGTCACCTAATTGCGCGCCAATAGGGAGAAATCCTTATTAGAAAGACCCCTCTTTCCTGGGAACGACCTGGTCGATTAATATTGTGAATTATAATAATGATGATAAATGTTGTTAAATATATTAAGGTGTCTTTTTATGAAGTCACGAAAGTTTATATATATATATATATATATATATATATATATATATATATATATATATATATATATATATATATTATTTCATTAGTATTATTAATGTAATAAAATAGAAAAGTTTTTTATATAAAACATAATACTTTTATAAATTTATTTGTTTTATTAGACTATAAATAGAATATATTATATTTTATTATGCATAGTATTTTGCATAGTAAAATCTTTTTATATAAAACAGAATATTTTTATAAAGTTATTTATTTTATTAGACAATAATTAAATATATTATATTTTATTATGCATAGTATTTGCATAGTAAAATCTTTTTATATAAAACAGAATACTTTTATAAAGTTATTCATTTTATTAGATTATAAATAGAATATATTATATTTTATTTAATAGATTTTGTTTTATTAGAATATTTTATTTATACTGCATAGTAAATCAATATGGACCGTCCGTTTAAAAGTAAATCAATCTGGATCGTTCATGAATTAGTTATTATTCAGTCCATTCTCCTATAAATAGAAGTTCATTCCTTCATTATTTCTTACAAATTCACTAAAACTCTAGAGAGATAAACTATATAGAGAAAGAAGAAAAATATTATGCTACTTCACTACTCCTATATCCCGTTTCTTCTAAGGTAAAGGGTATTATTTCTTTCGTATTCATGAAGAGAACTTATGTTATTCCATTCTTTATTATTATGTTGGAATAACTTGTATACGCGGGCTACCCGATACTTGGTGAAATTCTTCTGTTATTCCATTCTTTATCATTATGTTGGAAATATCTGTCTATGTGAAGTACCACATACATGGTGAAATTCTTCTATTATTCCATTCTTTATTATTCTGTTGGAACATCCTGTCTGTGCGTTTACGCATGACCTGGTTCCGTTATTTATTATTTTGTTGGAATATCATATCGGTGTGTATTACGCCTGACCTGGTTCCATTAATTATTATTATGTTGGAATAACCTGTTTGTGCGGTCTATCGCATGCATGGTGATTTCTGTTCTTATTCCAATCTTTATTATTCTGTTGGAATATCCTGTCAGTACAAATTTTGCCATACCTGATTCCGTTATTTATTATTCTGTTGGAATAACATGTCTGTGCGGTCTGTCTCATGCCTGGTGATTTCTTTTGTTATTTCATTCTTTATTATACTCAGTTGGTTAAAGTTTTGACTTTTATACTCCATGAAATTAGTGAAATATCCTTGATATTTGCGTTTCATCCAGTATCTTTTCATGAAAATATTCTTCTGAGCATTCTTGAATTTTACTCTATAAAGAAGTATCATGTTAACAATTTGGACGTTATTAGTTCCCTGGATAAATTAATTCTTGAACTTGTTTTATTGAATTCTTATATCATTGTCATCATCCTTATGTTTATTTTATATTGAAAGTCATCTGTGGCCTGTAGTGCATAGGTGGACTTGGTATGATTATGACCAGGGATTATTCGGTATAATCATGACCGTAATGTTATAAATGATGTGATAAAAGTCATCATTGGCCCGTAGTGCATAGATGGACAGTTGTTGGCATGATCATGATCATTGATGAATACAAGAATATCCTTGGCCCGTAGTGCATGGATAATTTATGGTTGTGATACTAATGAATATCCTTGACGTAGTGTAGGGATGATGTGGATTATTTATTAAGCTGAGTCCCAGCGATAAAAGTGATGAAAACCCTTTTAAATCATAAAAGATAGTAGATTTTATTCTCTACTTGACTCTTTTAATGGATTATTTGTTTCGCTGTAGTTAAACTTGATATTTGTTATATTGTATCAATTTAACACTATTGAAGGCTAATGATAATTTATTCTGCATTATCTTGGTCATAATATTTCTTACTGGGCTAGTTGAGCTCGCCCTTTCTTTCACTGTTCTCTTCAGGAAATGAGAACGTAGACGGGACTAGTCGGGAAATGGAGTAGCGGTCCAGATGATAGCATTAGTAGTCCTCACTATTCTGTTAAATATTGTGATAATAAATGTATTGAAGGACTCCATTGAGTGTGGATATTGTCTAGATGACAATATTCTTATTAAAACTCTTAGATTATATTATGTCGTATTTTATACGACTGTTGTATAATTAAGTTGTATTTGTATTCTGTACCATGTATTTGGCTGACTCAGAATTGGTGATGTATACCTATTTTGGGGGCGTCACACTAAAGAAACTCAATTTCACAAACCAGTCAAATAGTGTCACATCACTAGGTCAATGGGCAGACTTTTTCTCGGTTGAGTTGGTGCAACCATTTAAAAATATCAATTGGCGACTCTTACAGTCCAATCGTCGACATATACATGTCTAGCCTTTTCACAACTTATTTTTTCAAACAAATCTCACCTAACATGATAACACTAAAAGACAAGAACAAAAAAGGGACAAATAAAAATTCTGACGTCGACAGGGTCGACAATGTATTTTACTCAATAAATAAATTTACAGAAAACACCAAACCTTTTGTTTTAAGGTTTTTGTCATTTTCAGTGACATAAATCCACTCCATTAAATGTGTAAATGAACCGAGTCGAGTCGAGTCGAGTCGAGTATTGAGTTGCTCAGATTTGATTCACAAAATTTATCAAGTATAAAATTATAAGGTTTGATTGAGATTCATTTAGCTACCGAGTCGAGTACGATCTCGAATCGAATCCGGACAATTTGAACTTTTCGAACGAATATGATATGAGTATCAATAGAAAATTACAATTTGAGGAGATTCGAGTAATTTATCAAACTTTAAAATTTGTTCATATTTGAATCATTTATATTTTGAGTCGAATTCGAATCGAACTTTTAGTCGAGTAAGTACGAATCGAGTCTTAGTTATGAGATTTTTGAAAGTTAAAAGAATATGAAAATTATTTACTAAGACACAACTTATTTAGGTTCAAAAGCTAATTAACTTTTAAGTTAAGAGCAAACTTTTTCAATTGTGTCAAAAAAAAAAAGAGAAGGGAATTATCAACTTATTAACTCCGTGGATTTTAAAATTAGATATATATTTTTTCATTTTAATTCGTTCTAACATTAAGATGTATTTTTTATTTTAGACTTCTAAAATGACATGATATTCATAAATTATTATTATTTTATTATTATCATTTTCAATATTAAACCATTACAAATATAATTTTAAGGGGGAGGAGGAGGAGGAGGAGGAGGAGGAGGGGGAGGGGAGTATTATACAACTGGATTAATTTGACACCCCCTCCCCCCACTAGACCCCTCCCTCTAGATTAGGATAAATTATTGTAAAGATTGAGACATTAAAAAAAAGAATGAATACGTTTGTGCCAAAGAAATAAATATTTTGTCGACTAGAAGTGATAACTTTTATTGTGCATAATCACGAGTTTGAGTTTATTCAGTATAAAATTAGCATAACACTCCCTAATTACCTTCATGATCCCTCTTAAAATAAATCAGTGTAAGAAATATTCATATCTCTAAATTAGACCTGACAAAATATGGTTATGGGTTGGTTTTGGTTTTCAAAATATGGTTAACCAACTATTTAAGAACCTAAAACCATATTAACCATTTTTAATATGGATAATGTGGGTTGGAACCATATGGTTATGGTTAAAAATCATATTAACCATTTTAAGATGTTTTGACTTTTAAACAAAATTTTTAAAAAATAAAATTAATATATACTATAGATAGAGAGACGGGATATAAAGGGTGGACTAGGGGCAGAGGGTAGGGGTAGAGGGAGGGAGGTATATACATAATCGCTTAATATTAATTTTTTTGGGAGTGGTGGGGGTGGGGTGGGGGTGGGGGTAGGGTGGGGTGTATGGAGGGTAGGGGTGGGGTAGGGGTGGAGTAGGGGGTAGGGGTGGGTGGGGTGGAGCATATACATAATCACATAATATTATTTTTTTGTGGAGGTGAGGGTAAGGGTGAGGTGGAGGTGGGGGTGGGGTAGGTGGTGGGTGGGATGGGTGGGGTGGGAGTAAGGGGTGTATACATAATCACATAATATTTTTTTGGTGGGGATGGGTGGGTGGGTGGGTGGGTAGGGAGTAGGGGTAGGGGGTGGGTGGGGTAAGGGTTGGGTTGGGTGGGGTAGGGGTGGGTGGGGTAGGAGATGGATTGTATACATAATGACAATATTTTTTTATGGAGATGGAGGTGGGGGTGGGGGTGGGTGGGTGGATGGGTGGGATAGGGGGTGGGTAGGGGTAGGGGGTGGGTGGGTATAGGGGTTGGGGGTGTATACATAATCACATAATATTTTTTTGTGGGTGTGGGTGTGGGTGGGGTGGGGGTGGGGTGGGGGTGGGGTGGGGGTGGGTAGGGGTTAGGGGTAGGGATGGGTGTGGGGGTGGGTGGGTGGGTGGGTGGGTGGGGTAGGGGTGGGGTAGGGGTGGGGTGAGGATAGGGGGTGTATACATAATCACATAATATATTTTTTTGGTGGGTGGGTGGGTGGGTGGGTGGGTGGGGGTGGGGGTGAAGGTAGGGGTGAGGGTGGGGTGTATACATAATTACATAATATTTTTTTTGGTGGGGTGGGGTAGGGGTGGGTGTGTGGGTGTGTGGGTGGGTGGGTGGGGTAGGGGTGTATACATAATCACATAATATTTTTTTGTGAGTGTGGGTGGGGGCGGGTGGGGTGGGGGTGGGGTGGGGTGGGGTGGGCGGGTGGGTGAGATGGTAAGGTGTGTATACATAATCACATAATATTTTTTTTGGGGTGGGGTAGGGGGGGTAGAGGTGGGGTAGGGGTGTATACATAATCATATAATATTTTTTTGTGGGAGTGGGGGTGGGGGTGGTGGTGAGGGGGTGGGGGTGGGGTGGGTGGGTGGGTGGGGTGAGTGCCCTGGGAACATTCTAAATTATGATGATGCAAAATTGCAAATTAAGAATGAGTTTATGTGATGTTTAAGATTTAAAATTCAATTATTATCTTTGTGAGCCTAATTTTTGATTTGGAACAAAATATGGGTCGAAAAATGGTTAACCGAATTGGAACCATAACCAAACTGAATAAATATGGTTCTAAACTTTAGCCAACCTGAATAAATTAAAATGGTTAACCAACCCATTTAGTTCCAGTTAATATAAGTTGACCCGACAGTTAACCAACTATATTGCCAGGTCTACTCTAAATCAACATGTGTTTTTACAAATATATAAATAAATTAGGGTCTATTAATTCCTTTATTTGGCGGCCTTCCTATCTTTGCAATCTAATTCGGGGTAATTTGGTCTTTTTGGGAAAGTAAACAAACTAATAGTCAAAGGTTTATCTTATCATTATATAAAAATTATAAGAGTCCTTCTCCGGCAACCGGCCAGTGGTGACCGGCCAAAATTTTTTATTTTTTATTTTATTATTTTTTTAAAAATGTATAATATTTATTTTAATTGAAATTTTTACAGAATACAATAATTTAGTTATAATTTGGATACATATAAAATATATATAAAATACATAGTATATATTTTTTGAAAAATAATAAAAATAAGAAGAAAAAAAATTGGACGGATAGCTAGACCGATGAGCAGTGGCCGGTTAACCCAGGAAATTTTGAACTATAGTGGGAAAGGAACCAAAAAGTCCTGCTTGTTACAACAAAGTAAACAAAAAGTTTCAATGAGCTTTTGGATTTTAGTGATTACTTAATAATATTAACCCTAAATCCTATGTACACGTACACCTGTTTTTTTTTCTTTTTTCTTTTTGTTTTAAGAATAAGTCTTGACGGACAAATCCAATGGACTGAAAAATTGGATCGGTCTCAATTTTTTTTTCTATTTTTGTTGTGACTCCTAAAAAATGTATTGTATTTATTTCAACTGAAATTTTTACAGAATACAGTAGTTTTAAGTATAATTCGGATATATATACAAGAACATGACAGAGTTGTACCGACTGTACAACTATGTTTTGTATATGTATCCACATTATACATAAAAATACTGTATTCTGTAAAAATTTCAATTGAAATAAATACTATACATTTTTTTAGAAGTCACAAAAAAAAATTAAAAATATCCAATAATCCGGTCCCGACTCTTTTTTTAATAGTTCTTAGGTGGAGAACATTGGCACTTCATGAGTAATCTAGTTACAGATAATCAGATGAAAGGAAATACATGGCTGTAACTAAACAGAAACTAGTTCAAGGAAATACATGGCTGTAGAAGTGCACAAAAGGCCTGAGGCCCGCGGTCTGGCCTTGGTCTGGCCTGGGCCTGGCTTGGTCAAAGTCCGACCTAGTCAAGGCCTGGACCGGCCTGGCCCGGTCTGAAAGGCTTAAAAAGGCTGCCATTTGAGCACAAAAATCTGGCCTGGCCCGACCTGACCCAAAGCCCGATCTGAACTGGCCTATGGCCTGAATCCGGCCTGGTCCTGGCCTGGTCCGACGCAACAGGCCTGGCCTGCTTGCTAGCTTATTAGTTGTTGTCCAATTGATCATAAAATAACAAATGGCACAAATGATGTTTATTATCACGCCTAACAGACTAACACTGTGCAAACATACATACCAGTTGGCTTAACAGTTATATAAAAAAAGAAAAGAAAAGCAAAAGACAAGTACTAGCTCACTGTGACTCACGGTTTTGATTTTAAACTTTGCAAACCTCCCAAAATAAGTGATTTGATTGATTGTTCACTAGCTTTCTAGCTCATTGTCCAAGGTAACAAGGCATGCTATTATATATAATCTATATATATATATATATATATATATATATATATATATAATAGTGACAATTTAGCAATGATCAACGAGGAAAAAAAAAAGGCTGACACGCCTTCTCATTCATCTATCAATCCATCACATCTATGAAATTTCATCAAAATTTGAATTTCAAAAATTAAATAAAATTTCATGTACCAATCGTATTATTATAACAGCTATAATTTTACTAACGACTATTTTTTTCACTATAAAATCATATAATTTACTCCACAAAAATTACAACTCCTCACATCTCTCTCTCTATTCTCTGATATAATAATAACATCATACTGCAAGCTCAAATTCTAAATTTGTATATTGTTATAATTTTTATAATTAATTTTATATAATATATATTTACAATTTATTATACACATAAATTATAACATTTATTTTATTAGTACATTTATATTATTACAATGGATTCTTCCAACATTCCACAAGTGTCATCATTTATTCAAAATTATCCAAATATTATTATTCCCGAAAGTGTCGTTCCGGGTTCGAGTACAATATTTTCACGTCCTACCGGCGAGCAAACCAAACGTAAAGCGGCTGTTTGGGATCATTTCATCGAAGTGTGGATTGCGGAAGGTGTTAAAAAAACCCAATGCAAAATATGTAACAACTTCTTCGGGGTTAAAGGAAATAACACATTACTCCGTCACTATGAGTCGTGTTTGAAGAAGTACAAAATAACTGATGAAAGCTTTCAATCACAAATTGATCGTTCTGGTCACAGTTGGAGTTACGATCAAATATTACAATAGGAGTGGCAAGCTAAGTTGGTGATCGAGAAGGAGCTTCCATTCAATTTTTTTGATGATGCGCGTTGTACCGACTACATTCAAGGCGCATTGCAACCAAAATATAAACAAGTAAGTAGAATGACTACTAAACGTGATACAATTAAATTATATAATAAAGCTAAAAATGAATTAATTGAATATTTTGATAATTTTGATGGTAAAATTTGTTTAACTAGTGATACTTGGTCCACTAATCATCAACCTAGAATTAGCTATATTTGTATTACAGCTTATTGGATAGATTATGATATGTTTATGCAAAAAAGAATTATAGAATTTGAATATTTTGAATTACCACATAATGGTCAATCAATATATGCTCAAATTATGTCCATAATCCGTACTTTCAAAATTAAAGATATAATAATGAGTATTAGTTTAGATAATGCAACAAATAATACTAGTTCTATTAATATGTTAAAAAATGATTTAAAACCTGTAGTAAATGGTGTATTTTTTCATGTTAGATGTGTATGCCATATAATAAATTTGATTGTACAATCCGGATTCACTTACTTGCAAACCGACAATAAATAAAATTCATTTTATGATTGGTTATATATATGGTTCAAATAGAAGAATGCAAGATTTTAGAACTTTTTGTCATACAAGAGGTGAAAATTTTTAAAGAGTAAAATTTGATAATAACACTAGATGGAATAGTACATATGATTTATTAAGTGGTAAAAATATTAAGTGGTGTTTATTATCCTACAATTCATCATGTTCTATTTGCATGTTTGGAAATAACAAATATGTTTCAACAATATAAATATGATCCGTTTTGGAGTAACCTTATTTTTTAGTATGGAAGAAAAATTTTAAAAATATTTTGAATACATGCCTACTGTTATTACTTGTGCAGCAGCATTAAACCCCTGTTATAAAATTAAAAGATATGGAAAATGTTTTAGAAGATATAGTAGAAAATATAGGTACTGAAAATATTGATTATATTAAACTAAATTTTAATAATACATTTGCTGAATTTTATAGACAATATGAGTCTATATATGCTACATCTATACGTGCACCACCCCCTGCCCCTTCATCTTCTAAGTTTTCATCATTATTAAAATCATTATCAAAAAAATCAAAAACTTCATCACACACAAGCAGTTTAAACGAACTTGGTTTATATTGTAGTACTGATTTTAGAAGTTTTATGACCGATCAAGAATTTGAAAATTTTGATATACTTGCATTTTGGAAAAATCATAACCGAAAATATCCTACTTTGGCCGCCATGGCCCGTAATTTACTAACTATCCAAGCTAGTACCGTAGCTTCAGGATCTTGTTTTTCTTTATCTGGCAGGAAACTAGATGAAAAAAGAAGTAGACTTAGTCCAGATTCGTTGGAGATATGTATTTGCTATAGAGATTATCTTGCCGCACAAAGAAGAATACAAGACGTAATAGACGATCAAGATAGCTCGGAAGATCTCAAAGTCAGAGCAGGAACTGCCCAAAATGTACATCCATAAAGATTGAAGATATATTTTTTGAAGATTTGAAGATATATTTTATGAAGATTCAAAGACAAATAATTTTTGAAGATTTGAAGACATTTTTAAAAATTTTGAAGACAAATATTTGTAACCGATTCATTTTTTATTATTGTTTAAGTTATACTTTAAAGTTACAAACTTATAATTATTCATCAAATTAGTGATTCAATAAATTATTACTTATTCATTGTTGTAATTTGTTAGTTGTAAGTTTGTAATACATTATTTTTAATTAATAAATTAATCAAGTTTAAAATTTTAATTATTCATTTTTGATTTATTGTAAATAGTAATTATATTTAATTAATATATTAATTAGTTTATTTAATATTAATAAATTAGTTGCTTAAATTTTAATATTAATACACTAGTTAGTGTATTAATATTAATAAGTTAGTTGAAAATTTTAATATTAATGTACTACTTTTAATTACTTTTAATATTAAATTGTAATAAATTACTTTTAATTAGTACATCAATCAAGTTTAAAGTTGGTTTATTTAAGATTCATATTAATAAGTTACTAATATTAATAAGTTAGTTGATTAAATTTTAATATCAATATAATAGTTGATTTATTTAAGATACATAAGTTGGTTAATTAAAATTTAATATTAACATACTAGTTAGTTTATTTAATATTAATAAGTTAGTTGATTAAAGATTTATTAATATTTATAAATATAATTATATAAATAATTAATTAAATACAATAATAGGTACAATATTAAATAAACTAATAGTTGTGACTTGTTAGTTATTTCTTTTTAACCGGAGAGATTAGAGATGGATGGTTGGTGACTTCATTGGCTTGGTATTTTGACTAGTTGGTGGCTTGGTGCACATCACTAACATGAGACATCAGTCATCAGTGGCATAATAAGGCATTAGCCATTAAGACATAATAAAATAAAATAATAACAATCCTCTCTCTAGTCTACTAATAACAAATTAACAATGCTATAGCCAGCAGCCTGCACAACATGTCAATAGCCCTTTAACAGTACAAATTGTCAGCTGCCAAACGTCACACTTCATTACCCGCCCAGGCCCCCTAGCCACTGCCCCAAACCCCCAGCAGTCAGCCACATGCACAAGAAAATTTTTAAAAAAATTATACCGGACCAGCCTTGGCCTGGCCCAAGGCCTGGTCTGGCCTACAGATCTCTTTAAACCACAATTTTGTTGCATAAGACTGGTCTGGCTTGGTCTGAAGCCCAAAAGTCAAAGCCTAGGCTGGCCTGGTCAACGACCAAAGCCTGGCAGGCCCAGGCCGGCCTGTTGTGCAACACTACATGGCTGTAACTAAACAAAATTGTTTTTAGCTAAACAAGGACTAGATAGGAATCATAAGAAATTATAGGAAGCATTTAAATGGATATTTGAATATTTGAATTGCAGAAATGTAGTATAAGATTTCACAAACAACTTGAGAAGACATAAAACATAAAATGCAGCAACATTCCACATGGATGCATATGCCATTCACAAACAGAGACGAGAATAGGTATAAGACTATGGGATTTTTCTACCCTAACAAATACACAGATAACTACAGGGTGAAAAAGGTATAGAGTTTCAATATCATGTCAAAAGTTTTATATCAAGTAATATTCACAATTAATATTTATGTCATCATCATATATAAGAATTTTGTAAACTTTTCTTTACTCATTTCATTCTTCCACTCAAAAATCACAACAAACGTGCAGACAAAAACCATAGAAGGAAAAAAGCACCACCAAAATTATGCCATCAGGGTAAGTCGAGAACATACCAATTACCAAGTTCTTAGAGTCTTAGAGACTTAGATTTAGAAAGACAGCGACTTAGCGAGACGGCGACGACGAGAGGCGTGAAGAGACAGACAGTGACCACTGACCAGTGAGTCAGAGTCAGTGAGGGTCGAGGCGAGAGGCGGAGACCGCGCCGGAGACTGAGACGGTGAGAGGTGGAGGCCGCGCCGGAGATTGAGAGTTGAGACTGTCGAGAGTCGAGAGTCGATCGAGAGAACAAGAGGATGAGGAGTGACTAGTGAGGACTGAGGAGTGAGGAATCGAGAATTCGAGATCTCATATCTGGCGAGTGGCGAGCGGGTTAGGGCAAAATGGGGGGAAACTCAGAAAACAAAACATACTGAATACTGATGTCTGATAGAATAGAAGTTATAGATAATATGATTAATAATTAATTTTTTTTAAGTATTAAAGTTTAGTTATTCGGGTATCCGAATAACCTGTTTTTTGAAAACCAGAACCGGAACCGAATATTGAATAATAATTCGGATATAATCGAAATTCTAAAAAAAACCGAAATTATTCTATTAAAATAATTCGGTTCGATAATTCGATTTTATCCGTTTTTTGCTCACTCCTAGATGGAACTGTGTTTTTATAGATTAAGCCCTTGTATACATTAAGCACGTATGTTTATATTTAAAAGTAATCATTTATTAATCCTATAAGTGATGACAAAATAATAAATTATAGTTAAAATTTTGAAATCATTATGTCATTTTATAATTTAATAAAAAATAACACCAAAAGTAAATAATAATATAATGAAATAGCAAGAAAAATAATGACAATTGACAAATTAATTAATTAATTTTGACTAATCCATATAAAAATCAGAACCTTCAATTGACTAAGCATGTTCAAGAGGCAGTAGGATCCGAGTTAGTTTCATGATAAGTTGGTCAATTGACCAATACAGTGCTGACACAGGAGAAGATCACCTCCCAGCCTACGTGTCGACAATGTATTGGTCAATTGACCAAAGTTAACTTCATGTTAACCGCTAGCCAAGAGTATATTCTGGTGTTATGGGGGAGAAAATGTGGCCAAGAATCAAGGGAAAGCAAGATCAAATTCACTTGTACCTGGAAAAAGACTGGCAACTTTATAATGAAAAAACAGTTGCAGGTTGATCAGAACAGTTGAGGTTCTAATTCTTTGACATTTTTGTCATACTTGCTCCGACAAAATGAATGCTACTTAAGCAATTATTATTGAGAAAAATGTTACAGTAGAACCTATCATCGTCACAAACTTAAGCCGATTTCTTGCAGTAATTCTCAAGCCACTCCATTGTAACACTCTTTGGTCTTTCAAGTGGCAACCCAAGTGCTCTGTCCCATATGAGCTGAACATCAAAAATATGAGCAGAATAAGGACAAGTAAACATATACAAAATCAATTGACTTAACTAATATGAGATAGCATAATGTACCTGAGAGCAAATACCCATGGCCCTTGACACTCCAAAGAGAACCGTAAAATATCTGACCAAAATTTTAATATCATAGGTTTTTTCATAATATAGGAAGGAATTAGTAAAAAATAAATAAATAAAAGTTAAAATCAACTGTTTCCAGTAGAGTATTCCTACCTTGCTTCAGTCAAACCATAATGATTCAGCAATACCCCACTGTGTGCATCAACATTGGGCCAGGGGTTCTTCACCTATAAGCATCAGAAACCCAAATTAAAATTATGCTTGCTCTTCGCCATTGAAAATGAGTCTAGAACATCAATTTGAAGAACACATTAATAACATATTTGATGGCTTGCTACTTAAAAATCTAAACCACTATAAACATATTGCAGTCAAGATGGAAAATGTGATGACAATAATTGGGACCAACCGTTGGCCATTTAATTCAGAACCATATTCCACCGACACTTCTGATAAAATATTTCCCAAGTTTATTCAAAATTATCATTGTATTCTTACCATACAAGAACTTAAAGTACTATTTCCTTTCAATGATTGCATGTAAATAATTAACTTACCTTGCCCAGTTCTGTAAGAATAGGAGGCACCACTTCATAAAGCTTAGAAACCTATAAAAGTAGAAACCAGGTAAGACCATCATATGAATTGGACTGCAGAATATTCCAGTGTCCTAAAATCCTTCTAATAGCCCGCCTATGCTTAATCTGCACCCAACCGCTCGATTTTTCCCTAACTAATCCGACTAGGCGCTCTTGGAAGTCTAAAGTACCCATAGTATGCTTTATTAACAAATTAGATATATTGAGTAATTGTATACCTAAGAATTTGTCTTTACCTTCTAGGATTGTTAATTTTCATGTACAAATAAGAATCTTCACATCTAATACATGCTTTATATAGTTATAAAAATATAAAAATAAATAAATAAAACATCCTAGGAAAATGGTTAGGCTCTGCTTAGGTGCTACTTGCTAAGTGATTTTTAGGACACTGGCTTATTCACTTATTTCTGCCATCAGAAGGTATTTATCATGAGCAGTGCTTAAGGAGGTAACCAGTTGGAAGAGTGGATCATCGGGTAAATGCTTCAATGCAAACTCTCTCTGACATGTATATCTTGGATCTGTATTACGCAGAACTCCATGTCCAAATCCAGGAACAACCTGCAATTTCAAAGAAAAGGACGTGGAGAAACATAAAGAGTATCAGAATGCTTGTTCCTGGTATGAACACATGTATCCAGCCATAAGATTATGTTGAAAAAGTTTGAGTCAAGCCCACAATCTACATTCAAGTAAGGATTCAGTAAAGAAAAAGTAAAATTAATTTCAAGCTGTAAAGAAACTTGACCATGTAATTTATTAACAAAAAGAAAAAAGCCACTGCCATGGTTCTTCAATAGTAAGCCTCAACCATGTAAAGGAAGAAAAAATGATAAAGGGAACTTAATAAAGAAAATTCTGAAAGATCACATTAACACATTCAAGCGTGAGATTGGATTTATTGAACAATATTGAAACAAGACCTTTCCACTGTTCAAGGTTTTCCAAACATATTCTTTCAACTGTTCGGTGGTCATATTTTCTCCGCACTCAGAAACCACAGATTTGATCCACAGCAAAACTTCCTGCACCAACAACATGGTAAACAGACGTAAGTATGACAGAAGCAATTTACGTCGTAGTCTCAAATCATAACAATTGATTATGCAAGTTCAGAACAATAAAAAAAGCAGTTCATACATGTTTAAGCAACTAAAGTTAAAAAGACAAAAAGTGAAGTAAAAAAAATTGTTGTAACCTCTGAGAAGACTGAGATCCTATATTGTTCGGTTAATTAACAATTCAAACGTGTATAATGATAGCACCACAAAATCAAGATAGATACTCTTTGGGGAGAACCAAGGGTTTTATTTTCTAAAATTCTAGCAAGTGTGTCCATAAGCAATTGTTGATAACATATTCATACATGTAAAAGCCACCAATTTCAAGTAAATCTAGTATATTCTCTGCTGAGAGCGAAAACAGCAGAAAATGAAAAACAGTGAAAAGGGACATGGTACCTGATTTGCCAAACCATGGAGTGGTCCAGCTAAACCATTTAATGCAGCTGCAAAGGAAAGATACGGATCTGAAAGAGCACTAGCAACCTGAATTAAGCATGAAGCCAATTATCAGGTTCTTTTCTTATAAACAAATTGGTCATACTATGTCTTTATACAGTCAAGAACAGTGAAGATAAAGGAAAAACAAATGGCATTCTTATATACAACTTCAGGAAGGAAAAAAGAAAAGGTCAAGTAAAGCAACAGTAACTGAAAAAATGAAGACAGGCATGAGGAGAAAGGCTATAGCCTATATAAGTAACTTACTAGATGTCCAGTATGAGCGCTAACATTTCCACCTTCATGATCACTGCAACATATTATAATATACAAGTCTGAGTTATCCTTTGATTAAGGAAGTGTTCCTCTAAAGTCTATACATACTTAGAACTTTTAGCAAAACTGGAACAAGTTTACAGCCCAACACCACATAATATTAACAACAATATTTCCACCGAGAAGAGCACAAACTCACGTATGGATGGTAAGGTAAAGCCTCATAAGCTCTTGCATGCTGGGACTATCAAAACCAAGCATGTGGGCGAAATTTGCACCGTAATCTAGGGAGTCATCTGTTGATATAGTTTGTCCATTCTTGTAAATCCTTCAAAATATAAGGAAGAAGTCAACGCAAACATAATCCAAGCCTGTCCAGACACAATACCACAAAAAGCCACCAAACATACATAACCTATGTGGTGGGGGGGGTGTCCTTAATCAGCATTGGAAGGAAAATTTTGTTTACTCAGCAAGACTTGTGCATACTGCATACTGCATACTGCATACTGCATACTGCAAGCATTTACACTACAAACACACATACACTCAACATAAACACAGATTAATCTAATGTCATGTCAAACCATAGGAATAACTACTTCTTAAAAGAAAAAATGTTGGACAACATATTATTATATACTCACTCTGTCCCAAATTAAGTGTCATAGTGAAAATTGTGAATTTAGCACGGACTGTAAGGCCTTCAAACAATACATTTAGAGATAATATTTTTGTAATAGTTTATTCAAAATTATTCTTTACCATCAATATTTAAAAGAAAAATTACAAAAATATTGCATCAAAAATTCTAAATGTCTCACCAGCAATTCCTAAAATTCATGCCAAATATAATTTTTAAACATGACAATCATACTGAGATGTAGTATGTACAAGAAATTAATCCCCTACTATTGGACAGTACCAGGTAACATCTACAAGAAAAATTAGTCAGCCCTAATGGGAAAATTATTCTGGAAGTTAATGACAGCACAAGACATGTTATTAGTGACTGATCTTTCATATAGTTCACCGACCTGCGATAGACATATGCTGCTACAATTGGTACTTGAGCAATCAAAGCTAGAGAGTCCTCATATGTTGGCTCCCAATACCTAAAAGAGAATAATCTTAACAATTTGTATAGTGGTGAAAAGGCATGTTCTCATCAAATAACTGCTAAGAAACAAACTCACTTTGATTTGTGGATCCCCTTCTCATATGCCTTCTGAAATTCACTTTGAACCTGAAAGCAAAAACTGATGTGTGAATAAATCCCCAAAAGTGACAAAAAGGTCAAGTATAGGATAGCAAGTATCAGTGTATACCTGTATCACTACTTACTCCCTATTTTAACATGCTCCAGTGGAATAGTTTGCAGTAGAACTGATAGAAGAATAATTTAAGGTCAAAGCACCAATTGGGTCACTGAAAACAGAAGAACTAGATCCACTATACCAAACAATATTAGGCCCCAAAACTAATGGAATTTTTCGATCTCTTAGAAGCTTTAAGAGTGTGAATATGCTTAGATGAATGAATAAAGTAAGTAATTAAGTCACCCACTGATAAAGGTAGTTGGCTCATTTGAGTTCAAGGGAGCAAAACATTTACCTTGAACATTCAAAGGCAAATCATGGTAACCTGGATAGAGAGTCCAGGAGAAAAATTCGCACATAAGGTTCTTGTTGGCTGTGGAGGAGACGTCATTGAGGGTTTGAAGAGGGGAATATAACGGACAAGAAACACTCAAGGCAATCAATGGCATATCGTCGTAATGTGCATTCAGTGAGTGTAGGAGAGCAATCATCCAAAAGTCCAAGATTCCAAGACTCCTCTAGAAATGAGATGGGTAGTATAGAGGACGGGTGTCTCTTAATAAGTAGTCATGTACAATCATGTGAACTCAATTCACTATCTAAAAGAACCCAATCCCTTCTTGTTACTTTAAGTGAAACCTAAATCACTTCGGTCGTCTAGCCACCAAGCTAATTCCCTATACCCAGTCCCAATAGAAGGTGCATCTCTAAGTCTTTTACCATGAAACCTAAAGAGATCATTTCAATATTCTATGTTTCGTTGATCATGTTTCTGATGTCTGGTCTTTCTGAAAATGCATCTTGAAATGATCATCAAAAGAAGAAGAGTTCAAAGCTTCAACAGGAGGCCAAACCTAGGGTGGCCGAAGGGTAGGTCAAGTCCTTTGGATTAATCTTGTCCTCCATTTTCTTAATTTCTTATCCCGGTTATCTGGTTCTCCATTCTTTGTCCAGCAAATGATCCGTTATTGTAGTTGGGGAGTTCCTTCTCGTTGGTGCTTGAACCTTGGGATGCATCGTAGGGTGGTCGAACCAAAAAGAGACCATTCCATACTTGACCAAATTTTGTTTTCCAAATGTTCTTAATTAAGAGGACTCCTTTGTCACAATTGGGAAAGAATTTCCCCTAGGGTGGCCAAACCCTGGGGCGATCAAAACTAGGGTGGCCACCATAAGTGATCATTTCCAAGACTTGGGTCGATTTTTGGTCGTTTGGTCTTGTAAACTCAATTTTTTGTCAAATGATCAACACAAGGCAAAAGTTATCTTTTTAGGCCTCTCCCTAGTGTGGCCAAACCCAAACCCTAGGGTTTGGCTTTATATTTCTAGAAGGTTCCTTTGATTCACATGCACGTGTGAAGTTCATATTAATACCCATTTTACATTAGAAGATCATGCTCATGACGATGCATGGTGGAATATTAAGCTTCAATGGATAAAAATATGAAGATCTGACCAATTGAAAATCCTAATGCAATATGCAAGATGGGGTGTCCCCAAATATACATTTAATTGTGTCAGAACATGAAAAGGTTTCTCTAGTAGCGTGTTTAAGAAGTTCCATTAGGATCCCTTTTTTGGGTGCAAAAAATGGGAGGTAGGTAAAGTTACAACAACTACACACATCTAAAAGAACCTCCCACCGCACCTATGTCAAGGCCGAAGCTCAGGGATCTTCCGCGAGTAGCGTATAGGACGTAGAGTTGCAAACAACCATCTGTTGTGGGTGGGAATTGAGTGAGGAAATTCGACCCACTAAACCAACGAATGATTGGTGTTCCATTAGTATCCCGCAACATCACATGACAATAATTCCCCTTAAACAGCTAAACATAACAGAGATGATATAAAAAGATCACATAAGCTATAATTCTAAAATACAAAGCAAACAAGACCATTTAAGTATTCCCTGTCAGACGTCTATGCAATACAGACTTGAAAGAATTCATTGGCCAGCATTTTCCAGTGACCATGACTAAACATGAAAAGAGTTATACCACCAAGAACAACAATGAAGAAATATTATCAGTTCAACAATCAACCTGAAGAGCCATAACACCAGTTGCAAATTGAGTCATAGGATGAGCTGTAACAGGTAAGGCATCGATGGCTTTATACACATGATCTGCAACCACAAATGGAGCTTACCAATAAATTCACTTGCATGGCTAAATCAAAATGGGCAAGAAGCAGTTATATGTCAAGTTAACAATCACATAAATCCTCTGTTTGAACCTACATTTCCAATATACAAAGCCCTTTCTAAATGGAAACAGAAAATATCTACTGAACTAGTATCAAGTGCCCTACTTAATCATTCATTTGAGGAGATGAGGTGCAATTTTTTTTGTAAGTTTGGGTGAAAAGTAAAATTGGAGTGTTAAAATCATTTGGGAAAGAAACTGATTGAAAGTAAGTTAGCTTTCCTTCCTTTTGTTTTGAGTTTAGGAGGGAAAGAGTAATTTATTTTCCCAGCTTTTGCTTGCAAGAATGAGAGAAAAATGAAAAGAGCAAATCACTACATAATTTCATAGATTCGCCCTCAGTGTTGAAATTAGGGAAAAATTCAATTAATCTAATTTACTTTCTATCCAAAACTTTCCATTTGGGAGGGGAAAGTTTTGGTTCTTTTCTACCCTTTTCCATTCTTTTCTAACCTTAAAAATACTTACAAATAGGAGACTGTGACTTTCCTTCTTTAACTTTTTACCTTTTCTTAAAACTCACAGAGTTAATTATTAAAGCCAACCACCTTAAGAGATACACATAAATATCTCAAATAGAGGGATCTTAATACCGCCCAAAATGAAGAGACTGAGAAATAAACAGAACATATGAACTGAATTCAGTATCTATGGTGTTTGGTTCAATTCACAGCAATAATAGTATTAATACAATATCATCAAAACCATCCAGCAGGTAAACAAGTTACAGATAGTTAAATCTTGAAAAAAACAGAACCTGGTACAGCGGCACGACTTCGTAATTCCTTTGATAATGCATCAACTTGCTCTTTAGTTGGTACCTGCATTCCGAAAGGGAGAGAAACTGAAATTTGAGTTTGCCTGAGAGACCAAAAGGATTTTTAATTGTTCTTGAAATAATATAAATACATCATGCCAATAAACAGCAAAACAGAAAGAACAAAACAAAGAGGACCTAAATAAACCAACAAAAACAGAAGATTTTTTCTTTAATTAATTGCACATACCCAAACTAAGAAGGAAAGGCCTGGTCTATACCATTAGCCAGGACTACATCTGTATCGAAATTCAAGCATAACCCCAGATATGACATTTTTCACAATATAAACAATTTCGTCCTTTTTATTTCTCTCCAAACAGGTTCTAAATTCACTATGTACTATTAATTCCTAATCTCTTCAGACATCATGATATCTACCTTTCCAGTTAAGAGAAGCCAGAGGAGACCTTCAGGCAATGGCTCTCCATTAGGCTTTGCTCCTGGTAATAGCTTCTGACACTCAGGTATAGACAGCCCACGAAAGCGAATTCCCTGGAAAGATAAAAGAAACATCTCAGCTTTTAAAACACTAAAGTACTGTACTTTCCTCCATAATGTGCATTTACCAACTGAAATCCTAAAGCACAATTATCCGAACGAGTTAATTGGCAGGTATTTACCTCCTCTGGATCAAGTAATGAGGTTTCCCAAAGTAGTCCTGTCATTCCTCTCATTCCACCAAGTACCTTTGCATATTTAGAAACAGGATACAATAAAATGAAGTGTGCCCAAATGTTGAAAAAACAAAGAATTAAATAATATATGATCATCCACTTCTGCATCTATATATTAGAAGAGAAAAGTTGAGTAACAAGAACTTCTTTTACCATATCAACAGTAATGGTCCCCAGTTGAACCTTTCCATGCTCTTTTTTAAGTTTTTTAATGCGCTCCTGAAGAAAAATCAAATACCGTGAGGTTCATTTAAAATAGAATATATTGCTACATGCCTTTACACAAATGCCAGAGAGGAAATTCAGACATAATGATTATAGCAAACATGCCTCCAGTGCAACTGAGAGATTGATCATAGAAGAGTATGACAACTAGGATGTAAACCTATAACAGCTTGTTATTTGTGTTAATTCAGGGAGGAAGGGAGTGGCTAGCTTTTTTACTCTAAAAACATGTTTCACTTGTAAAACTACATCCAAAATCTGTCCACAACCTCTTTAAATTTGCTCTACATTCACCTTACGACAATTAAGGCCAACTATTAAAGCAATGAGTACAACAATGCAATAAGACAAACAAGGCATACAAGGATTACTCCATTATCCAATTCAAAAACTATCATAAAGGAGACATTGATGATAAACTATGATACAAGTTGAACCAAATGGAGGCATGAAAAAGGTAACAACCAACCTAAAACAGTTTATCTACCATTACTAGTCAACTTTCAATGCTAATAAAATGTACCTGCTGTTCTGGAATCAATTCCTTAATCTGAGAATGAAGATCCTACACAAAGAGTAATATAAGCAAAAATAAGAGTACAAATCGTTTCAACAAAGATTAAAGTAAACTGTACAGTAATGAAACAATAATATATTGACTTTCTTGTTTATATGACAAACAGGCGAATGATTAACACTGTCCAAATTTTAATTTGCTTAACTGCAAAGTTGAAAACTATGTCAGAGCTCTCGACGAAGGTATCGTATTTCAGAGATGGTAAGTTAACTCGCCAAGACAAATAACATGTTGCCCAAGTGAACTGAAAAGTCTGATGTATAGCTGATATAGTAACATCTCATGTTAAACATGAAGGGTCTTGGTTTCGTCCAATAATTAATAACTTGATTATTTTTAGATAATAGTAGATAGAAACAATGCTTGTAAGGAGTACTATTAAGTATTAAAACCAAGAAATATAGGCCAGCCTGCCATCTACACTATAATAAACAGAGTTTTCCGAACAAACTGCTAGGGGAGGAAGACCTCCTAGGGATAAGAGACATAGGGCTAAAGAGAGAGCCAAAAAAGGATCTTTCGTGTGTGTGTGTGTGTGTATATATATATATATATACACACAAGTACATTTCAAGTATACTATGTTTTGAGTGTGTGAAAATGACATTTCTAAACAACCAGAACAAGAGAGAAGAATTACAAGATCAGAAGAGGTTTGGACTTGAAGCCACCGTATAGAATTGCTAATATTAGGTTGCTGAACCTGTCAAGTAAATTCAAAGTAGAAAAATTATATAAAATGAAGCATTATATACACACATAAATATAAATAGAAGTGTACATATAAAGCAGTATATATAACTTACAGCACGAGTACGTAGCTTTGAAAGCATCGAAACGCTTCGAAAGAAAACCATTGCTCACTCAAATTCCACTGCAGTAGTTCATATATTCATATCAAAATCCAATTACAGATCTGGTACTTCAATTTAGTATACATCGAAATTCTATATATGATATACAGTAGCATAATGATTTAATACTCATATCCAGCAAATACAAACGAAATAAAAATTTCAAAAAAAATTATAAGACAATCAATCAATTTCGCCAAATAAAAACATTTTACGTTTGATCAAATCTTTTGAAATGATTATAGCTTAGGACGTTATAACGATTTAACTTACAAGTTATCAACGAAAAATTATAAGTGAAATCAGTTGAATATTGAAGGATTGTACCTTAAACTGAGGTGAGAGAAAGAAATTACGAGCGAGAATTGATTAGAGAGGGAGAACCGAGAAAATGGAGAAACATTGGCTGCTGGACGCCTGTGCTTGGGGTTTGTTTTTTCATTGCCGGAGTCTGACTATTCTATGATTTGTAGCTAAATAAAATAAAATGTAATTGAAATATTGAATTAGACTAGTATAATACCTATTCGATAATGAAAATAACAGTAATTTTAAAAAATCACTAATTTTTAGTCATGCTATATAGAAAAAAAAAATCAGTCAAATTATGATTTTTGATTTACGTGTATACGTGGGATAGATAGAAATTAAAAAGAGTGTAATTTTAATTTATTTTATTTTATCGCATACACTATTATGTTGATCTCAATCTAATTTCCTCAAATATTTTGTCGACATGTATATGATTCTCCTAATTTTTATAATAGTGAAAAGTAAAAACTATATTTTAAACATGTATCTAATGACAAGGATATGCGGTGAAAAGTTTTATTTGGCCTGTAGTGTAAAGATAGACGATTGATGGACATGATCATTATAATTAGTGCTACAATTAAATATCTTTGACTCGTAGTGTAAAGATGAATAGTTGATTTGCATAATTATGATCAGTAAATATTGATTGGTTTTACAAAAATAAAATATTGTGGACATCATGATCTATTTTACTCTCCTAATTTTTATTTCTGATGCGGTTGTTGATTTAAAACTTGTTGTCTATTATATTCTATCAATTTTTTACTGTTGAATGATAATGATAATTTATTATTCATTATATTAGTTATGATATTATTTACTGGGATATTATGAACTCACCCTTTTTTTATTTAATTATTCTTCTCGATAAATGAGAGTGTAGTTGGGACTAACCGGGATGTGGAGTGATGGTTCGAGATAGTTACTATAGTAGTATTTACTATGTTGTAAAATAGTGTGATAATAATGACGTTGAGTACTTGTAATATGCGTTGTCGTATTTTTATATGGTATTATAATAATTTGAGTGTGATTATTGTCGTATTATATACGATACTGTAATAAGAGAACGTCTTGATTGTAATATGTATTTTGGCGACTCAAATTGAGTTATGTGAACTCTATTTTGAGAGCGTCACAATGTGTATAGTGATTTCAGATAATTTTGACTTGTAAATTGTTCAAAAGGCGCAACTAAAATGCCAAACTTTAAGACTATAGTGCAAGGGAATACGTTTTGAATGTTAGGGTACAAAACTCACCCGACACAAAAAGTCTAGGATGTAATACGTATTTCAATTTTAATATAATAAAAATTATGAAATTATGTTATTCTATTTAGTTTTAATAAAAATAAATAAATTAATAAAATAAAGAAAATAACAAATGTCGTTCTTTCTTTTCCCCCTAATATTGTATATAAAGAATATATATTTATATCTATATATATACATATATATATATATGGCTTCTCATCCAAAGCAATTGGTTGCTATAGACACTATTTCAGCAACCAACTTGTCAGTTGTATATCAATTAAATATAAGGTTGAGATGGAAACAAATATATTTGCTAGCTGCTACAAGCTGTTGCGGCCCAAACAACACACTTTAGCTGCTTCTATTTTAATAAAAATCAAATTAATTTAATTTGCTAATGTGAGCCCATATTGTCAGATATAAAGATAAAAAATTAATATATTTTTTTATATATCAACCGCTACAGCTTCTAGCGGCTTGGCCTTAATATTTTTTTATAACGTGGGCCCATTTTTGAAAAATAGAATGATAAAAAGAGAATTTATTTTTTATATATACCAACCGCTGCAGCTTGTAGCGGCTTGGTCATAATTTTTTTTGTGTCATCCGTTGTCCCACTTTGTTGGTAATAGTGTTATTACTTGCTTTTTTATTATTAATACTAATATGAATTAAATGAGAATTAAAAAAGTAAAAATAGGCAATTAATATTACAATATTATCTTTCTATCTCTCAATTTTCTTACAACGGAAGTCATTAAAAAAAACCAAGCTGCTACATCTTGTAGCAGTTGGTAATAGTGTTATTACTTACATTTTTATTACAAATACTAATATTAATTAAATGATAATTAAAAAGGTAATTACTATTAATATTAGTAATAAAAAGGCAATTAATATTAGTATTACTAATAAGAAGACAATTAATATTAGTAATAGTAATAAAAAGGTAACTAATATTAGTAATAAAAATGCAATTAATATTAGTATTACTAATATGAAGGCAATTAATATTAGTAATAGTAATGAAAAAGCAATTAATATTAGTAATGATAAAAAAGACAATTAATATTAGTATTAATAATAAAAAGACAATTATTATTAGTATTACTAATAAGATAACAATTAATATTAGTAATAATAATAAAAAGACAATTAATATTAGTAATAGTAATAAAAAGGCAATAAATATTAGTAATAGTAATAAAAAGTCAAATACTAATATTATTACTAAAAAGGCAATTACTAATATTAATTAATATTTGTATTAGTAATTAAAAGGTAATTAATATTAGTAATAATAGTATTAGTGTAATATTAGTATTAGTAATATTACACTAACACTAATACTAACACTATTACTATTATTACACTAATACTAATATTACTAATACTAATACTAATACTAATATTACTAATATTATTACACTAATACTAATATTACCAATACTATTATTACTAATATTAACTGCCTTTTATTACTAATACTAATTGCCTTTTTAGTAATATTAGTAATAATATTAGTAATTGCCTTTTTACTAATAATATTAGTAATTGACTTTTTATTACTATTACTAATATTAATTGCCTTTTTATTATTAATACTAATATTAATTGCCTTTTTAGTAATATTAGTAATTGCCTTTTTGGTATTAATACTAGTAATTGCCATTTTAGTATTAATATTAATTGCCTTTTTTTACTATTACTAATATTAGTTGTCTTTTTATTACTATTATTAATATTAATTGCCTTCGTATTAGTAATACTAATATTAATTGCCTTTTTTATTACTAATAGTAATATTAATTGCTTTTTTAATTCTCATTTAATTAATACTAGTATTAGTAATAAAAAGGTAAGTAATAACACTATTACCAACCGCTACAAGATGTAGCGGCTTGATTTTTATTTATTTTTTAAAGTTTTTAGTGTTGCCTTTAGTGTTGTCTTTAATAATAAAAAAAACATAAGTAATAACACTATTACCAACCGCTATAAGATGTTGTGGCTTCTTTTTTTTTTGTGTTTTTTTAATGACTTTCGCTGTAAGAAAATTGAGAGATAGAAAGATTATAAGACCCCAAAATTTATGAAATGAAAGTATTTAATTTTTTTATAATTATTATTTTATTTAGTAAATGGTTAAATTGATAAAAGGTTAAAGTTAAAGTTGATATGTGAAAATTTTTCAAAGTAAGTAAGTTGTCATAAAATATTCAGGGAATATTCTTTTTGTCGGGAAATATCCGTACGACGACACAATCATTGGTGGACCCCACAACGGAAGTATTGTCATAGTTAGAAAACGACATAAATATCTTTTTATAAAAAATAACGGCGAAAGTGTTACCGTTAAACTGTTAAAATATCCGGTGGTAAAAGTACAATAATACGCGTGGTTGCATAATAACACACGGTATTAATTATTGATGCTTACGTGAGAAGTCACTCAGTTTTATTCAATTATTGTTACAGTAATTGATGCATAGTATCTCACGTTATTTGATTCAATTATTGGCAACATTTTATATTATTAAATCAATAATTGAGATGACAAGTTATTCATATTATTATTTGCATAATTAACAATGTCTAGAAGTTCTATCAATGAGAGGTTAAGTCATCTAATTGCGCGCCAATAGGGAGAAATCCTTATCGAAAAGCCTCCTCTTTCCTGTGAACGATCTGGTTGTTAATATTACAAGTTATAATAATAATGAATGAATGTTATTAAAAATTGAATTTGAGTTCGGAGTTAAATCTGGAGACGTGGACGTGATATTTGAGTCCGAAATGATGAAATTAGTATAAATAGACTATAAACACGAAATTTGTCGGGCTTGACTTTCTGGTAAAAAAGTCAATAGTTGACTTTTTTGGGAAAAGTCAAACTTCAAAAATTCAAAAATAAAAATGTCGTTACAAATATTGAGGGTATTTTTATGAAGTATTTAATGTAAATTTTACTTATTTTATGATTCCCATTTGTAAGACCCCAACTTTTATGAATGAAAATGAATTTTCTATAAATATCATTTTTGAATATTATGGAATAAATTTGATATAATATTATAGTTGTGGATAATATTTATAAATTTTGCAAAGTACGCAAATTGTTATATAATATTCGATTGGTCAGGAAATATTCGTACGACGGCACAATCATTGGTGGACCCCACAACAGAATTATTGTCGGATTGAGAAAACGACAAAAAATATTTTTATGAAAATAACGGCGGAAGTTTTACCATTGATACTGTTGAACTACTCGGTAGTAAAAGTACAGTAATACGCATGGTTGCATAGTAGCACACGGTATTGATTATTAATATTTATGTGAGAAATCACTCAGTTGATTCAATTATTGTCGATATTTTATATGTTATTAAATCAATAATTGAGATGACGAAGTTGTTAATATTACTATTTGCATTATTAACGATGTCTAGAAGTTCTGCCAAAGAGATGTTTGGTCACCTAATTGTGCGCCAATAGGGAGAAATCCTTATTAGAAAGTCCTTTATTTCCTGTGAACGATCTGGTCGATTAATAGTGTGAATAATAATAATGATGATGACGTTTTGTTTTATTCGTATTATTAACGTAATAAAACAGAAAAACTTTTTATATAAAACAGAATACTTTATAAGTTATTCGTTTTATTAGGCTAATAATAAAATCTTTTTATATAAAACAGAATACTTTTATAAAGTTATCTGTTTCATTAGACAATAATTAGAATATATTATATTTTATTATGCATAGTATTTACATAGTGCTTGCATAGTATTTCCATAGTAAAATCTTTTTAAAAGTTATTTGTTTTATTAGATTATAAATAGAATATATTATATTTTATTTAAAAGATTTTGCTTTAAATATGGACCGTCCGATTAAAGTAAATCAATCTGGACCGTTCATGGATTAGTTACTATTCATTTCATTCTTCTATAAATAGAAGCTCATTCCTTCATTATTTCTTACGAATTCACTGAAACTCTAGAGAGAGAAACTATAGAGTGAAAGAAGAAAAGTATTCTGCTACTTCATTACTCCGATATCAAGTTTTTTTTACGATAAAGAGTATAATTTCTTTTGTATTCATGAAGAAAACTTCTACTATTCCTTCTTTATTATTCTGTTGGAATAACCTGTATACGCGGGCTACCCTATACTTGGTGAAATTCTTCTGTATTCCATTCTTTATTATTTTATTGGAATATCTTGTCTGTGTTTTACGTCGGACCTGGTTCCATCTTTATTATTCTGTTGGAATATCCTGTCTGCGCTTTACGCCGGACCTGGTTCCGTCTTTATTATTCTGTTGTAACATCCTGTTGGTGTGAATTTTACCTGACCTGGTTCCGTCATTTAGTATTCTGTTGGAATAACCTGTCTGTGCGAAGTACCGCATGTATAGTGATTTCTGTTGTATTCCATTCTTTATTATTTTATTGGAATATCCTGTCGGTGCATATTACGCCTGACCTGGTTTCGTTATTTATTATTCTGATGGAATAACCTGTCTATGCGAAATACAGCATGCATGGTGATTTCTTTTGTTATTTTATTCTTTATTATACTCAGTTGGTTAAAGTTTTGACTTATACACTCCATGAAATTAGTGGAATATTATTGATATTTGCGCTTCATCCAGTATCTTTTCATGAAAATATTCTTCTGAGTATTCTTGAATTTTACTTTACAACGAAGCATCATGTTGACAATTTGGATGTTATTAGTTCCTGAATAAATTAATTCTTGAACTTGTTTTATTGAATTCTTATATCATTGTCATCATCCTCACGTTTATATTATTTTTGAAAGTCATCTGTGCCTGTAGTGCATAGATGAATTTGGTATGATTATGATCAGGGATTATTCGGTGTAATCATGACCGTAATATTACAAATGATGTGGTAAAAGTCTTTATTGGCCCGAAGTGCATTGATGGACAGTTGTTGGCATAATCATGACCATTGATGAATACATAAATATCCTTGGCCCGTAGTGCATGAATAATTTGTGGTCGTGACCCTAATGAATATCATTGGCCGTAGTGCAGGGATGATGTGGATTATTTATTAAGCTGAGCCTCAGCGATAAAAGTGATGAAAAACCTTTTTAAATCATAAAAGATGGTAGATTTTATTATCTACTCGACTCTTTTAATGGATTGCATGTTCCGCTGCAGTTAAACTTGATGTCTATTATATTTTACCAGTTTAACACTGTTGAGGACTAATGATAATTTATTCTACATTATCTTAGTCATAATATTTCTTACTGAGCTAGTTGAGCTCACCCTTTCTTTCATTGTTCTCTTCAGGAAATGAGAACGTAGCCGAGACTAGTCGGGGAACGGAGTGATGGTCCGAGATAGTGTCTTAGTAGTCCTCACTATTCTGTTAAATAGTGTAATAATAAATGTATTGAGGACTAAATTGAGTGTGGATATTGTCTAGATGACAATATTTATATTAAAACTCACAGAATGTATTTTGTCGTATTTTACATGACGGTTATATAATCAAGTTATATTTGAATTTAATACCATGTATTTGACGACTCAAGATGAGTGATATATAACTATTTTGGGGGCGTCACATCATTTACCTATTTTTCAAAATAATCGGTAAAAGTTATTCAATATAATAAATATGGGCCACATGTGGGGCCCACTAAAAAAAACTGACTTGGGGGGAGGGGAATTGGAAAGTTCATGGGGAAGTAAACTTTTGTTATATATATATATATATATATATATATATATATATTATAATAAATTTTATTTTATAAGAAAAATAGAATATATATTATATTTTATTATGTATAGTATCTGCATAGTGACTACATAGTAAAATTATAAAAAATTTCAAATGAAAGTAGCGCCCGTGATTTGTTTCCCCTACTGTGCGCTCAAGTAGTATCCTTTTCATTCTCCTATAAATAGGATGCTTAGTTAGAATTGAAAATCATACAAGAATCAGAGAATTCTTCTTCTATAATATTGAGCGTATTTCTTTAGAGTTTAAGGAAGTTTTTAGTATAAAAAATAGTGAAAGTTTTCTTCAAGAATATATCCGCTATACCAGTTGAAATACTGTTCTTTTTAAGGTAAGGGTTATTATTTATTTCATATTCTGAAGAGATATTATTTTTCCTATTCGTATGAATATTATTTTCGTTCATTATTCGTAAGGGTTATTATTTATTTCATATTCTGAAGAGATATTATTTTTCGTATTCGTAATGAATATTATTTTCGTTCAATATTCGTAAGGAATATTATATTCGTTCAATATTCGTAAGGGGTATTATTTATTTCATATTTTAAAGATATATTATTTTTCGTATTCGTAACAAATTTTATTTTCGTTCAATATTCGTAATGAATATTATTTTCGTTCAATATTCGTAGGGATATTGTCTTCATTTAATATTCGTAAGGAATATTATATTCGTTCAATATTCGTAAGGGGTATTATTTATTTAATATTCGCTTACGATATTATTTTTCGTATTCGTAAGAAATTTTATTTTCGTTCAATATTCTTAATGAATATTATTTTTGTTTAATATTCGTAAGGAATATTATTTTCGTTTAATATTTGTAAGGAATATTATTTTTCGTTTAACAGTTGTAAGAGATGTTATTTTTGTTAAATATTCATATGAAATAATATTTTCTTCCACACTCTGTAGTATGTAAGTAATATTATTTTTTTTCAGATTTCGAATTCTATACTCATTTTGTTAAAGTTTTGACTTCTATACTCCATGAAATTAATTGAATATCCTTGATATTTGTGCTTTATCCAGTATCTTTTCATGAAAATATTATCCTGAACATTCTTGATAAGTTCTAACTTTTTCATGTCGGAGTACTATTCACAGGGTACTATTCTCGAATAACTATTCACGGGGTACTATTCACTCAGGTACTATTCACCTGGGGTACTATTCATGACAAAAATTGATTTCTTTTCGGTCCAAATCATTTTTGATATAATATTATTCTTGAATTTTACTCCACAAAGCAGTATCAAGTTGACAATTTGGATATTATTGAATTATGGATAAATTAAATTGTTAAAATCTTTAAAATTTATCCTTGATCTCGTTTGATTTAATTATTATATCATTGTCATCATCCTCATGTTTATATTGTTATGAAAGTTATTTTTGGCCCGTGGTGCATAGATGGACTTAGTGTGATTATGACCACGAATTATTCGGTATAATCATGACCGTAATGTTACAAATGATGTGGTAAAAGTCCTCATTGACCCGTAGTGCATTGATGGACAACTTTTGGTATGATCATGACCATGGGTTCTCTTAAGCCAAAGGTGCAAAGGTGAATTGCTTTATGGCGTGATCATGACTGTTGATGAAAACACGATTATCCTTGGCCCGTAGTGCATGGATAATTAGTGGTCGTGATACTAATGAATATCATTGGTCTGTAGTGCAGGGATGATTCGATGATGTGGTCTTTCACTGTTATCTTAAGGAAATGAGAATATAGCTGGGACTAGTCGGGGAATGAATTGACGATCCAGATGGTTGTTTTAGTAGTCCTAACTATTATGTAAAATAGTGTGATAATAAATGTAATGAGGACGATATTTGAGTTTGAATACTGTCTAAAAGACAATATTCGTGTAAAAACTCTCAGCTACGCTTTTGTCGTATTTTACACGACAGTTGTATAATTAAGTTATATTTAATTTCTGTACCATGTATTTGATGACTCAGAATGGGTGATGTATACCTATTTTGGGGGCGTCACAATGATAATATTGTAATATTAATTAGTTTTTTTATCTTTTTAATTCTCATTTTATTAATATTAGTATTAGTAATAAAAATGCAAGTAATAACATTATTACCAACAAAGTGGGACAACAGATGACAGAAAAAAAAAATTATGACCAAACCGCTACAAGCTGTAATGGTTGGTATATAAGAAAAATAAATCCCCTTTTTTATCATTCTAGTTCTCAAAAATGGGCCCACATTATAAAAAAATATTAAGACCGAGCCGCTACAAGCTGTAGCGGTTGATATATAAAAAATTTATTCATTTTATATCTTTCTATTTGACAATATGGGCCCACATTAACAAATTAATTTGATTTTTATTAAAATAGAAACCGCTAGAGTGTGTTGTTTGGGCCGTAACAGCTTGTAGCGGCTGACAATATTTTTTCCATCTCAGCCTTCCATTTAATTAATCTACGGCTGACAAATTGGTTGCTGAAATAGTGCCTATAACAACGGATTGCTATGGATGATAACCCTATATATATATATATATATATATATATATATATGAAGCTATCTATCTATATTATATAAAAGGCGGTCCGGATCTTAAGCTCATCCCTTATTTAATATACCTTGCTCACCCCTCTTTAGTACGAACCGGACGACGATTCGGTTCGTCGCTATATATAGAACCGTCGTCTTAGCTTTTAGCGACAGACAACATATAGCGACGAACTGAACATATAGCGACAGACTGAATCGTCGCCCGGTCCTTCGCTAAATGGGGGTGAGCAAGGTATGTTAGATAAGGGGTGAGCTTAATATCCGGACCGATATAAAAGGTATTATTATATACAACAATAAATTCATGTCTATAATATATAATATATATTGTGACGCCCCCAAAATAGGTATACATCACCCATTCTGAGTCGCTAAATAAATGGTACATAATACAAATACAAACTTAAATATACAGCATGAGCTGTGAGTTTTAATATAAATATTGTCTTTTAGACAGTATTTAAACTCAAAATAAGTCCTCAATACATTTATTATCACACTATTTCACAGAATAGTGAGGGCTACTAATGCAAATATCTGGACCGTCACTCCGTTCCCCGACTAGTTCCAGCTATATTCTCATTTTCTGAAAAGAACAATGAAAGCAAAAGGGTGAGCTCAACTAGTCCAGTAAGAAATATTATGACTAAGATAATACAGAATAAATTATCGTTAGCCTTCAATAATGTTAAACTGATAAAATATAATAAACATCAAGTTTAACTGCAGCGAAACAAGCAATCCATTAGAAGAGTCAAGTAGAGCATGATATCTACTATCTTCTATGATTTAAAAGATTTATCATCAATTTTATAGCTGAGACTCAGCTTAATAAATAATCCACATCACTGAATTATCCATGCACTACGGGCCAATGATATTCATTATTATCACAATTGGTCATGTTCATCTCAACAACTGTCCGTCAATGCACTTCGGGCCAATGAGGACTTTTACCACATCATTTGTAACATTACAGGTCATGATTATACCGAATGATTCCTGGTCATAACCATACCAATCAACAGTCCATCTATGCACTACGGGTCAAAGATGACTTTCATAACCATATAAACATGAGGATGATGACAATGATATAAGAATTCAATAAAGTCCAAATTGTCAACATGATACTGTTTTGTAGAGTAAAATTCAAAAAATAATATCGTATTAAAAATGATTTGGACATTAAAAAAATTAATTTTTGTCATGAATAGTACCCCAGTATGAAAAAGTTAAAACTTATCAAGACTGTTTAGAATAATATTTTTATGAAAAGATACTAGATGAAGCGCGAATATCAAAGAATTTCTGATCATTTCAGGAATTATAGAAACAATACTTACCATAGTAAGTTTAGAGTTAGGAATCTGAAATAAACAATATATGAAACTACAAATGGATTTTTAACTTTCGTGCGGTAGTCCGCGTAGACAGATTCTTTCCATAATTTAATACCAAATGAATACGAAGGGTTATTCACCAGGCATGCGGTAGTCCGCGTAGACAGGTTATTCCCATATAATAATAAAGAATGGAATAACAACAGAAATTCACCATACATGCGGTAGTCCACGTAGACAGGTTATTCCAATAGAATGATAAAGAATGGAATAACAACAGGATTTCACCATGCATGCGGTAGTCTGCGTAGACAGGTTATTCCAACAGAATGATAAAGAATGGAATAACAACCTTTACGAGTATTGAAATAAATAACTATCTTCATGAATACGAAAGAAATAAGACTCCTTACGAGTATTGAAAGAAATAACTCTTCATGAATACGAAAGAAATAATACCCTTACCTTAGTAGGAAATTGGATATTGCAATAGTGTAGTAACAGAATACTCTTCTTCTTTCTCTCTTATTCTCTCTATAGCTTGAATGAATTGGTGAGAAATAATGAAGAAATAGACTTCTATTTATAGAAGATTTCTAGCTTAGCACTTGCAATGTGAAAAGGTAAGAGGCTTGACGACTGGTGATGTGAAAAGAAAAGTGGTTTGACGCCTATAATGTGAAACAACAAGTGGTTTGACGTCTGCAATGTGAAATGACAATTGGTTCGACGCCTGTAATGTGAAACGACAATTTGTTCGACGCCTGTAATATGAAACGACAAGTGGTTTGACCTCTGGTAAAGGCAATTACTATTGGCGAAAGTGACTCTTAGATGATGACATATGGGCCCCCATAGAATAAACCAAACTTACCACAAACGTCTCATAACAGACTTCTTATTTATATCAAAGATTGAATAAATATTACCACAAATCATTTTATATTCAATCAACACATATTTAATCTTTCAACAATTATTCATCATTAATATTATAACTCACAATATTTAACAAATAGATCATTCCCAGGAAAGAGGGGGCATTCCAATAAGGATTTCTCCCTATTGGCGGGCAATTAGGTGACCAAACCTCTCATCGACAGAACTTTTTAGACATCGTCAATATTTCAAATAATAATATGAATAACTGTATCGTCTCAATTATGGATTTAATAATATATAAAATATCGACAATAATTGAATTAAATAACGTGAGATACTATGCAGCAATTACTGTAGCAATAGTTGAACAAAACTGAGTGACTTCTTACGTAAGCATCAATAATTAATACCGTGTGTTACTGTGACGCCCCCAAAATAGGTCCATTCCACCCAACCCATTCTGAGTCGTCAAATACATGGTACAGAAAATAACTACAACTTTATTACAACAATTGTCATACAAAATACAACAACACATATGCTGTGAGTTTGGATACAAATATATACCAAATGTGACACATGTCCCAACCGTGGACAACACCTCACAGTGACACCTTACATAAAGGTATAGTCAAAAACTATTTTAGAAACTAAAATCTTTGGGAAGTGCTCAAGGAAACCTTCGTACATGGGAGACCATGCGTCTAGGTTATGATAGATATCATATGGCCACATAATTATCCTTGGTTGACCCAATAGACCCCAAAGAAAAATGAGAAGATTACTATCATATTCTTCCCAATGGTGAGTCTTCTCTTGACTTATCACTATCTCCACTGTCTCAAATTGAGAATTATACTTCAAACAAACACCAAGATTATATAGGTAGTGCTTGTAAATATACTCAGAAAGTGGATGAGCACATCCCTGTCTTATGATGACTCGAGGTTGTATGTCATTAGATATTTTGTATGACAAAACACCCTTCCAAAGTTGAATTCACCTCACCCTCAACATCTATAGACCACCGTTCTATTCCCCTGTTATTCCCCGCTCGACAGCTACACTTTTATTACCTGAAAGGAATTTTGAAGCAAAAGGGTGAGCACAACTAGCTCAGTAAAGAATATCATGACTAAAGATAAATATATTATCAATAGTCTTCAACAGTAATACATCAGAGATTTAGAACATATGGTAGATGATAAAACTTTTCAACCATAATTGCAGCGGAACGAGCAATCCATTAGAAGAGTCAAATAGACCATAAAATCTATTATCTTCTTCATGTTAAAAGTCCACCAATAATATTTTATCCCTGTAACATCAATCAACAATTCCTTTCCACAATCATATGAATAACTCATAACCATAAGTGTGTTTATAAATTCCTCTTCTCATCTAGGACGAAGATAATTTACATCACCTGAAACATCAAAGATCATGGTTATACCAAATCACAGTTCCTGTTCATAATCATACTAATAAATTCATCTTTGCACTACGGTCAAAGATATACATCAACAAGTCATCTTTGCACTACAGGCCAAAGATATTCATCAACAAGTCATGTTCATCTAAACACATGTTCATCTTTGCACTACGGGCCAAAGATATTCATCAACAAGTCATCTTTGCACTACGGGCCAAAGATATTCCTCAACAGTTCATATTTATATTCAAGACCAATAAAACTTTCATCACTTATTTTCACCTGAACCACCAAAGATGTTAGTTAAGTTCACAATTCATATTTATAATAACATGAATTAATAATTCCTTCTTGCCACAAGGCTTAATAGATCGTTTACTCAATATCCTTACCCCAAAGGCTGAAGATATTCAAGTGTAATGACAATGATCATAACAATCAGTTGTCTACCTTTGCACTACGTGCCAAAGATATTCAACTATAAAACCAATCGCTGAGATTCAGCTAAATAAACCATCCCCGCACTACGGCCAAGGATATTCATTAGTATCACCAATGGTCATGATCATGTAATACACCTGTCCATCTTCGCACTACGGGTCAAGGCTATCAAACAACAGATCAATAATACTTCATAACAACTGATTTTGAAGCAGAACTCAAAAATAACGATCAAAACATGGATACAATCAAAGATAGTAGCCAAAATAGACATCTTGGACAAAAAGAAGAAATTTCATTTTTCGATGAATAGTGCCGTATTCGTGAATAGTGCCGTATACGTGAATAGTGCCGTATACGTGAATAGTAACTCCAACACCAAAAGATAGAAATTTCACAAAAACATCATCACGCTTCGTGAATAGTACTCGTGAATAGTAACTCATGAATAGTAACTCATGAATAGTAACTCGTGAATAGTAACCCCGACATAAAAAAGTTCCAAATTTGATTAAAAAGTTCACCAATATTTCGGTATAATGATATTGAAGAAAAAATATCATTTAAGAAGAAAATAATACCCCTTACTATCCCTTATAATCCCTTACCTCAAAAGAGCAGTACTTCTGACTGGAATAACGCTGAACAAACTTGCACCGTATAGCAACACTTAAAGTATACTCACAAGAACACACTTGATATATAGAGAGAGAAGTAGAGAGAAAACTTATGTTTCTGGTGTGATTTTCAATTCTAACTTAGCCCTCTATTTATAGGAAAATGTTAGCACGCCGAAGCAGACTTAACCTGCAACTTGATGGCTTTACCTGCTACTATTCCCACCCACCACATTTGAAAATTCAATTGAGCACATTTCTCACCAACCAAAAGTGGAGCCCACCAATTCTAGAATTTTCCACCAAAATCATTTATAACCTAATTTCCGAATCAGTCACCTCTTAAAATTCATAACAAATTATACGCTCATTTTTAACGGTTCAAAATTTGTGAACATATACTCAACTTATATATGTATAACATATCCAAAAATTACAACGATCCAACGGTTGGATTAAAAATTATAAGTCATGCAATAGAGCTTTAAGAACACCAAAGTAGAAAATTTAATAAAATAATATATTTTTTTTAAATTTTCAAGCCCACCATCAAGGAATCAGATTTTAGCATTTCCCACATGCCCATCTTCTAGAAAAAAAAATAAGAACACGTTTTTGTTAAAAAATAATAATTAAAACTTCAAAAATCAATTATTTCGGAACTCCAAAACTTCAATAATTCACAATAAATAGCCCTTTTGTCAGAAAATTCGAATCACGCGAGTTTTTATAGGAAATTCAATTCTCTACAACTTTGCAGAAGGAAGTTTTTCCAAATTCCAAACAGAAATTGACCGAAATCCACAAACGGACGATTTTACAGTTTATAATAAATTTTCGATCTAGAATTGTGTCCACCAACACACAAAACATGTGTTAAACATTTAATGCCACAAAAATACTCTTCCTCCTCATATACTCATATATCCCACATTCATTGTAAAAATATTACCGTTAATATATTATAAAAATAATATATTTAAATGAATTATTTTATCAGAAAAAGATAAAATATTAATTTTCAATAGTTGTCACATTAAAAATTTTCTCCATCTATATCCACAATAAATATTTTCTTTATCATAATAATCAATAATTAATTATTCACAAATAATATTACAGGCTCACAGTACTGACAACCAGGCAGTTCCCAGGATAGAGGGGGATTTCTAATAAGAATTTTTCCTTACTGGCGCGCAATTAGGTGACCAAACCTCTCATTGACAGAACTTTCTAGACATTGCCAATAATGTTATCTAATAATATTATTCAAATAATATGAATTATTGATCTGATAATGAAAAATACTGTGCAGTGATAATTATTCCAACAACAATAATATAACTATCAATGCAACAATTATTGAATCAATAAAATAAAATATTGAACAGTAACTACTGTAACAATTATTGAGTAGTGCCTTCTTACGTAAGAATCAATAATTTAAAAATACTGTGCAATACCGTGTGCTACTGTGCAACAACGCGTATTATTGTATTTTTAACCACCAGGTATTCCAACAGTGTTAACGGTAAAAACTCAAACTTGTCGTTTTCTTCATCCGACAATTATTCCGTTATGGGGCCCACAAACGGACCACAAATGACTGCGCCGTCGTACGGATATTCCCGACAAAAAGAATATTCCACGACTAAACGAATATTCTCCGACAACAATGAATATTTTATAGCCACTTGTGTGTTTTGTAAAATTTGCATATTTCACCCATAACTTTAAACTTTTATCAATTTTAACAATTACTGAATAATAATTATAAGAAAAATTGAATACTTTTATTTCATAAAATTCGGGGTCTTACAGTTACTATGCAACCACGCGTATTACTGTACTTTTATCACCGGGTATTTCAACAGTTAACGGTAAAACTTTCGCCGTTATTTTTATAAAAAGATAATTTTGTCGTTTTCTAACTCCGACAATAATTCTGTTATGGGGTCCACCAATGATTGTGTCGTCGTACGAATATTTTCCGACAAAAAGAATATTTCCCGATCAATCAAATATTATATAACAACTTGCTTACTTTGCAAAATTTATAAATATTATTCATAACTATATCATTATAATAAATTTATATTTTAATATTTAAAAATAATATTTATAGAAAAATTTATCTTTATTAATAAAAGTTAGGTTCTTACATGACACATAAATACATGAGAATTAAGATAAAAAGAAATTAAGAAGAACCTTACACACGTATCTAATTAGTGTGAGTCCTTAATTTTTTGTTATCTAATTAATGCGGGTCTCTTTTCAGTTTTCTCCAATCTTATGATACTATTTTCGTTTGTTCTTCTTCCTATATTGCAAACTTAGACTCTCGACTATATATTTACATACATTTATATTTATTATCCACATAAATTCATCATCTATATTAATTATTGACAAATTTATAGTTGTATAGAGCGAAACTCTTTTCCATACTATTATTTCCTCCCATGTTTTTATTATTTATGAGCTCTCATAAAGGATATAAATTTTGAGAATTAATATTTTTACAAATAAATTTGATACTTTCACAACCTCCTCCTCACATGAATATTAAACATGGTCTACCATCGTGTGAGACTAAAGTTATAAACTAGCTAAACAGTCCGGGCTCGATTCGGGTTCAACTTGAAAAAATACGAATTAGACTCGGATTTGTTAATAATATGATTCAAATTTAAGCATAAAAATAGTTTGAAAAAATATGAGTATAAATTTAGCAATGTTATACTCGACTCATTTAAGATTCAAACCACTCGAATTTTCGATTGTGATTCAATACATATTCGATTGATACAGATTTGATTAGATACTCGATACATTCTCTTATAATATATACAAAATCAAATCAAATAAATTATTATTATTTACTTTTATTTTTATTTTTGTAAAGTGTAATAGTAAATATATTTTATCATTTCTAAGTAAAATAACAAATTCAATTTATAATTATATTTATTATAAAACTAATTATTATGTGAAGATTCTAATTCGAGCTTAAATTTGAAGCTCGCGAGTATTTTGAATATAATTCGATCAGAGTCGGATCGAATTTGAGTTGAATATTAGTAAATTTTTTAAATACAATTTGAATTTGAGTATGAATTTAATTTTTCGAGTCGAATTCGAGTAGCTCTCTGTTCATTTCGGTTTAACTCGTTTACATTCTTATGCGAGATAGTACCTTGTGGAACTAACAATTTCAATCGTAAAAATATCAAATTCCTAAATTTTTTATTTTCTTTGTTTGTTTTGGGAACGAAAAACACTTGCCAAAATACATGTTGTTAACTTTAATTAATACTCTCACACTTTGCCAAAATAGTCCTTCTACAAGGATTTATTTATTGGACCAGATAATTGGACATTTATAATTTTTTTTGTGACTCTCAAAAAATTTATAATATTTATTTTAATTAAATTTTTTATAAAATATAATATTTTAGATGTAATTTAGATATATATACAAGAAAATAATAGAATAAATACTTTATATTTTTTTAAAAGTCACAATAAAAAAATAAAAAAATTATAAATGTCCGATTGTCCAGTCCAATAAAAATGACTAGACTTATTGCTGCCAAATTAGTCACATGAAAGCCAGGTCTCTATCCTCTCATCTTAATCATACATATATAGAAAAGAATATACTGTATGTACGTATATCTTTTAACTTAAAATATCTAGGGTTTCTCAATTGTTCTGCTGTTTCAGCTGTGAGCATGTTGCGCAATTCCTCCAGAGCTTTAGGATGGCAACTGGGTTTCCGAAGATTTGACTCTGTATGTACTATTTACTTGGGATGGTTTCTATTTAAAAAAAACTTTTTTTTTGAATTTTATACAGTTGTGTTTTTTGCATTAATGTGTGTGTGCTCAATTATAATGAAGAGGAGTCTTTAGGTCAATTAAGTTGTTCTCAGCACCGATTCCTGATTATTGATATACACAATTTGTTTCACAAATTACCAGTTTTACATTTTAAAAAATAAAAAAAAGTGCTCGCTAGAGTTAAAATTTAAAATGACTTATAAGTCATTTTAAGTAGGGACTTGTAAATAGAAGTGTTCGACACTTTTTGACTTGCAAGTCAGAAATTAAGTTAAAATAAAATGTGAAGGTGTTTGGCTAAAATGGCTTATAAGTAAGATGTAAAGACAATTAAAATAAGGGCAAATCCGTCTTTATATTTGATCAAACTTACTTATTTTAAAATGATTTATAAGTCATATTTTAATAAGTCAAAATTTGTTACTCATCAAAAATAACTTATAAGTAAAAAAATAAGTCATCCCCAAACACTTCAACACGTTTGACGAACTTATAAGTTATTGCCGAATAGGCAGCATGACGGAAAAGTAAAAGATGAGGTAGGAATTGCTGTACATTTTGGTATTTTCTTGACACCAAGAAGATATGAAGGAAATTCTAAATATATGGTTAAAGGTAGTATTTGTGCTACTTCTACACGCTTAGTAATATTCCCTGCCGTGAAGTGAAAAGTGTAGATTTTCTCTCTAATAATGGATCTCAAGAAAATGTATGTCTAGTAATTCTAATGTAATTAGGTACTTTTAAGTGTTCAACCATTTTTTTGATGTTCCTCTCTTTAGCCATTCTTTTTAGGACAGAGGGGACCTCAAGAAAATGTTTGTCTAATAATTCTAATGTAGTTCGGTACTTTATATGGGGTATACAAGTTTCATATGTTTGACTTATGAAGTTCAAGTGTTCAACCATTTTTTTGATTTTCCTCTCTTTAGCCATTCTTTTTAGGACAGAGGGAGTACGTCTTAAATAAGTCTCTAATAAAATTTAATTTGCATTAGAAAAAGAAGTCAAAATTCAAATGAGACTCATTTTTTGGGCGGAATTAGTAAGAGAAGGCTGTTGTTTCTGAAAAAGCGCAACAACAAATGTTCTTCCTAGGAGGCTGGTAGGTAGGTAATATGGAATTTTTTTACTATGACTCGAGTAGATTGTGCAATAAGGGGCATTTGCTAGCATGTGGGTACTGTTATTCTTCTCCAAAAAGGCAAACTGTAGAGCAGGCTTCTCAAGACAACCCCATACTTCTTGTTTTTATTGTTGTTTCAATTTTCTTTACCTATTGGTCTGCGGGAGAAAGCAAGGGTTGAGGATGCACCTAGGGTGTAGGTGAGGAAAAAAGCTAGGAGCTTGAGAGAGCTTGAGAGACTGGCGTGTCTTTTAATTATGATTGGCCTAATTGCATGGGGGCTGGAGGGAGCATAGATCAAATTTAGAGGAGTTTTGAGTCTGATTTGCTTACTTTTATTTACTTTCTCTTTTTCTTTTTCCCTTAGTCCTTATTGACATCTTAGTGTTCATTCTCATCTTCTCCATCCATAGAATACTTCTTTAGACCTTTTGTTAATAAAGCGTCAAGGCTTTGCTGAAGAGTGCAGTTGTTTCACTTTATCTAGCATGTATGAAGTTATGAACAGATAATCAGTCTGTTATTCAACTAATAAATAACTAGTCAATTGTATAAATGTGTAATCACACCAATTACTATCCTATTATATCTCTAGGAAGAATAGACAATGAACCCGCTTTTTGATGGAAAAAATTTCACTTTCAAAGTTCAGCCTAGGACAGGGTCTCGCAGATGGTAATAGGAATAACTGCATAATAAAGTTTTTCTCTCCCACCCACCCCAGGTAGATAAGAATTCTATTCTATTATTCTATAATGTGGATTTTTTTCCTGAAGGACCCAACTAAAATTTGTTCCACTTAATCTTCTTCTCCCTAACTACAAAATTGAGCAAACCAATATTTTCTGCTTGTTTTACCATGACTTAAGGATAAGAATTGATTAACTCAAAACTTCACCTTATGTTTGCATGAACCTTGGGATTGTTCAATATTGGCCGTTATTCTGAAATATCATTTCGGTTAGGTATTGGTGGGTGTTGAATTGCAACCTTGACACGAATCGCAAAATTAGAAAATTTTCATGTAAAGAGTACTTTTCAGGGAAAATTCGGCAACTTGGCATAATGTAACGGTTTCGGACCAAATAAAGGAGAAATCACGGCGTAAATGAGAGAAATGCCATAAAAAAATAAAATAAAATTGAATATGCTAAAAACTATAAAATGGAGACGACAAGAGAACCTCTCTATAAGTTATACTTAAATAGTAGTAAGTATACGTTAAAAAACTAAAAAATATTGTACTTAAAAATTAAAATATACTTAGTTAAGTTAAATACTTAAATTGTACTTAAATTTTACCTATATATGCGCCAAGTTAATTATAACTTAGAAAAATATAAAAAAAATGTACTTAATATATAATTAATTAAGTTAAATTGTACTTAAATTATAATTAAATTGTACCTATATAGTACCTAGTTAAAAACAACTTGAAATATTTAAATTGTACTTAAATTCTACAGAACATGTGTGCTCAACCGGTTAAAAGTATATCAATATCAACTTTATTCAAACGTAAAATTAATTAAACATATCTGCGAGATGTCTGTTTTATCATTTGAACAATGCTATGTACACTAGATAGTGTTTTTTGTGAACTTAATTGATTCATCTTGTTCTTATTATTTAGAATTTTTCCACAATTTTTTTTTACTTTCCTTGAAGCTCCTAACTAGCTAACGGTGCATATCACCCGAAACTGTTAATGAATCTGATACGTAGGCAAAAAATGACCTTCCGAAACATAGGTCGCTACCGTGACTTTGAACCATGCTTGGGAGTGGTTTTAATTAGCATTGATGCTTGCTGTTTGTTTGACCTTCATGTTTTATTTCTTTATGTGATAATGTTACTATGTTCATTTTTCATAACCAGGTCAAATTCGAATACAAATCATATTTCCATTCAGCTGACCACTATGATGAAGGTTTGATAAGTAATCATGTTGATGGTTCCATGTCAAAGATGTATGCAACTTCATGTGAAAAATTTTCTGAAGATGCTCCAAAATTTAACCCTGTTTCTGATATGTTGATTGACTCATTTGGAAGGCTGCACACTTACTTGAGGATCTCCTTGACAGAGCGTTGCAATTTACGGTGCCAGTACTGTATGCCAGCTGAAGGTGTGGAGCTCACTCCTAGCCCTCAGGTTATCTCACAAAATGAAATTGTTAGGCTGGCTAATTTATTTGTTAGCTCGGGAGTGGATAAAATCCGTTTGACTGGTGGGGAGCCAACTATTAGAAAAGATATTGAAGAAATATGTCAACAACTCTCCAACTTGAAAGGGCTAAAAACCCTGGCGATGACAACAAATGGTATTACTCTTGCAAGGAAACTTCCAAAGCTGAAAGAATGTGGACTTAATTTGGTGAATATTAGCTTGGACACCTTGATACCGGCAAAATTTGAATTTATGACTAGGCGTAAAGGGCACGAAAGGGTAATGGAGTCAATCAACACTGCAGTAGACCTTGGATACAATCCTGTCAAGGTATGTCCTACTCTTTTTCCTAAAATTTTCACTTTCTGCCTTACTGCCAAATGTATGTATGTATAATTTCTTAGAAATTAAAGATGATTTTTTTACTTTTAGTTAACTGTCATACTTTTTTTGACAATTTCATATGCACTACATCTCAGGTGAATTGCGTTGTAATGCGTGGATTCAATGATGATGAGATCTGTGATTTCGTAAAGTTGACACTTGATAAACCAATTAATATCCGCTTTATTGAGTTTATGCCTTTTGACGGAAATGTTTGGAATGTCAAGAAACTTGTACCATATTATGAGATGTTGGACAGAGTGGTAAGGTAAAACTCTGACAAATAATCCCATATTTTTTATTGCAACTACTTTCAAGGATATCCTAAATCACTTATTAAAATACAGGGAAAACAGTTTAAGATTAAGAGGATTCAGGATCATCCAACAGAGACGGCCAAGAATTTCACTATAGATGGGCATCAGGGCACAGTTTCTTTTATCACGTCAATGACAGAGCATTTTTGTGCGGGTTGCAATAGGTTACGACTTTTAGCAGATGGGAACTTCAAAATATGTCTTTTTGGTCCCTCAGAGGTAATTTATCTCGTCACTTGATGCAGTACATAATTTCATGTAGAATCTTTTTGTCTCTATGTTTATATTACAGTGAGAGCATCTTATTAGCATATAGTTCATTTACATTAACTGTCTGGATTTTTTTTTGGAGAATTAACATGCTATTCCAGTATGCTAATCAGAAAGATTTAAATTCCAGTCCTTGTATAGGTGACCCCAAGCAACATACCTTTATGCCAGAACATGAAGCTTATATTCCTTAAATTAAATTGACATGCAACCTTTTGCTAGGAATTCTTTTCTTCTTATAGTGCTTTCTTGAGTGTTACTAGCTGCAACACATGCTTATTTGTTCTTTTTTTTTTGTTATATGCAATATCTGTAATTCTGTAATTAAGAGGGGGTGAATAGGTAATTAAGAGATGGGGTGAATAGGTGTAAATACACAAATTTTAAAGTTTACTAATGCAGACTATAATCGAACAGGCTAACCCTGTCTGTATTAGTATATGTTCTTCGTCTTATAATCGAACAGTTAATACCTGTCTGTATTACTATATGTTCTTCGTCTTATAATCGGACAGTTAATACCTGTCTGTATTACTATATGTTCTGTTATAATCGAACAACTAATACCTGTCTGTATTAGTATAATTTTGAGCACGAACTAAACCAGAATCTGCAGAATACTAAAGCATATAACAAAAAAGAACAGTAAATCACGCTAAGATTTTTACGTGGTTCAATACCAACTAGTATTGGAGACTCTTTTTATTAAACTTAATACTCAATTAAATACAATAAAAAGAACTCTGTTCAAAGTTGCTCGAATTTGACTTGGACACCTCTGTCCCCTCCCCTTGCACCTCTGCAACTTTTCTCACCCCTTAGACCTTGAGACTACCTTTGAACAGAATACCTATTACAATGACACCCAGGCTAAAACAGGCTTGCACTCGAATTACAAAGATTATGAAGTATTACAGTGTTTCTTCCAGCTCAAAAAGAATATAAAAGAGAAATCCAATAACTGGAATCAGATTTATAAAGCTCTATGGATGTACTCGATGATGATTTTCAGCTTCATGTGTGGTACCACCTTTTGCCGAATATATATAGAATGAAAAGCAACGGCTAGATTATCCTGTTTGTATGAAAAGCTCAACGAAGAATAGAAATCTCAGTAAACTGTTAGCTAATGGCTATAATATCAGCATATTAAAGATATAAATATAAGAGATGCTAATTTAAAGGAGTAAAAAAGATTTTAAATATAAGATAAAAGAGTCCACATAGATATAATAACATGTTTCCTTAAAAGACTGCAATATCAAATCAAAACAGTTACCTTAGCTAATCAAACTCCTTAAAACACTTCAATTCGAATTAAAATTGATTTCATAGCAAAACAACTTATTATGATATACCAATATAGCAACTGTTTATTATGATATGGTTTATCAGGATAAAATAAAGAAGCTGAAGATATTTTGATAGAATCCATATTCAAATCAACTTTGAATAAATAAATCATTTACCGTGATGGACTCCAACCTGTTGAAAACTTTCATGCTATCCTCCAGGTTATCTCAAGTGAATATAAAATGGGTCACCATACAAAGCAACGAATTATATTATTTAATAAACCCATTAACCCAAAATATAATCCATGCAAAAAATAATGTTTCCATGCAAAGTATATTATCTTCATGCATAAACATATTAAAAATATATAATCCAAATAAATCAAATAAGACCTTTACACAAACCCAAATATATTGTCATTATTAAAATCTCAAAAGGTATAAACCAACAATATCATATTGCTTTAGCGACTCCTCTGTCCAAGTTTCATATCCTTAATATTATTGGGTTAAATACTTTTTCAGTCACTGTACACTATATGTCAACTTACAGATGGATAACTGAACTTTTTTTTCTTACAGTCAACTCACTGAACTCGATTTTTCTAACACAAAGTTAAAAAAACCGTTAAACTAGTTTGACTGTTGTTAACGCCAAGATCTTCCGTCACGTCCCAATCACGTAAGACGTCCTGCTCCTGCACACTAAACATAGTCAACACCAAAAGCTTGACGCCTTCGACCGTCGGGGGATAGCTCAGGCGTGAGAGTCAGTACAGACGATCACAAGGGTTAACAATGGAGGATAAAATATCTAGTGTATTGAGTGAGATAAAATTATCAGTTACCTTTCCTTAGAAGACTTCCTTGTTATGTTATATTCTCTAGCCCGGTTTACCGTGCCACCCACTACTGTCAGACACAGCCCCTCACTCCTCAGTGATTTCTGCCGACTGCATGCAGACTGTCACCTTTTTCCTGCACTGTTTATCCTACCGGCCGACTATAATCCCATCCACATTAATGATCTGTAGACTCTGGGTCTGGGTCAGCAGCTATCATTTTTCATCATTACAAGTCAAAGATGGAGATATTTAATTATCTGCTGGGTTAGCTCACTGACCCGACAAAGAGGACCCAACTGAAATGACCCGGTAGATTAACCAAGTAGCTCGGTCCAACCCATTCGACCCAATAGGTGGAATATCATGACCCAACAACTGTTAACGGAAAGAGGAGTTGGCGTATGATTAGGAAAGAGAAACTCCTCCTTGATCATGATTTGGCAATTCAACTGATGATGTGCTTTATTAACTCATTTATCAAAAAAATTTATTAATAAAAAAAAAGAAATTCAGTTTTAAAATTTAAAATTTATTAATAATTTTTTTTAATTAAAAAAAAATAAAACGCAGCTTTTTTTAATAAAAATAATTATTTTTAATAAAAAAACACAGTTTTTTTTAGTAAAAATAATTATTTTTAATAAAAATAAAAAAAACGCAGTTTTTTTAATAATAATAAAAAAATCTTTTAAAATTAAAAATCTTTTTAAATTCGGACATTAAATTTATAATTGAGTCAATTTGGTGATAATTTTTTTCTTTTCTAACTAGGATAAATAAATTTGTAGTTTTACATGCAAATAATTTTTATAAAATAATTTTTTTATTAATTTTATCAAATAATTTTTATTGTAATTTTAATTTTATCAAATAATTTTTATTTTAAAATTATACAATTTAAATTTTATAATTTAATTTAATAAAATTTAAGAAATAATTATTTTTATAAAAAAAAAACCAAACTGCGTTGTTGTGACGGAGAAGGAGAGAGAGAGCGTTGTTTGTTTTTTTTTTAAAATAAAAATAATTATTATTTTTATTTTTAAAAAATGCGTTTTTTTATTTTTATTAAAAAAACTTCATTTTTTTATTAATTTTTTTTTAAAAAAACTGCGTTTTTTTATTAAAAAAACTGCGTTTTATTTTTTAAAAACCAAACTGCATTGTTGTGACGGAGAAGGAGAGAGAGAGCGTTGTTTGGTTTTTTTTATAATAAAAATAATAATTATTTTTATTTTTATTAAAAAAAACTGCGTTTTATTTTTTTTAAATTAAAAAAAACTGTGTTTTTTTTATTTTTATTAAAAAAAACTGCATTTTTTTATTAAAAATAATTATTAATAAATTTTAAAATTGAATTTTGTTTTTTATTAATAATTTTTTTGATAAATGAGTTAATAAAGCACATCATCAGTTGGATTGCCAAATCATGATCAAGGTGGAGTTTCTCTTTCCTAATCATACGCCAACTCATCTTTCCGTTAACAGTCAAACTAGTTTAACGGTTTTTTTTTAACTTTTATGTTAGAAAAATCGAGTTCAGTGAGTTGATTGTAAGAAAAAAAAGTTCAGTTATCCATTTGTAAGTTGACATATAGTATAGTGACTGAAAAAACATTTAACCCTAATATTATTCTCTCTTTTCTTATTTGACTGATTTTTTTGCAGGTTAGCTTGAGGGACCCCCTTCGTCGTGGTGTTGACGATAATGAACTGAGAGAAATTATTGGGGCAGCGGTATGTATTATACTTTTTTCCTGTGATATGATTTTTTCGAGTTGAGGACTATTTATGTATCAAACCCATCAATTATAAAACCTTAAGTATCATATCCATCTTAAACTTTGAAGAAAATATGAAGCAGAAGAGTTACATCCAAGTCTTCTTAAATTACTAAACTAAATATATATACATCTATCTGCCTGTTTTTGTGTGTGTAATATATATATTGAGAGAGACAACAGGGGACACTTTTATTAAATTTGAATTTGTAAGTAAGGATCACCATAATTTGTGTGGAATTGAGGCTGCTTTATAATTTCTGTCTTTTGACTTATGATCTTAGAAAAGCAATAAAGTATTCTGGAGAAAAAGTCTGCTGAACAGTTGTTTTGTACTGTTTGTCATATCAGAAGACTTTTATAGGATAGGTCATTATTACCAATTGATACGCTACAATGATATCTTATTATAGCAACTAATGCCTTTTGAGTTTAAAAATTTTCTTCTGCTTCTTATCTGCTTCAGGTGAAGAGGAAGAAAGCTTCCCATGCCGGAATGTTTGACATTGCAAAGACACCAAATAGACCAATGATACACATCGGGGGTTAACTTGCCTTAGATTCTGTATGTCTGAACCTAATATCAAGCTGATTTTAGGATAGTTCTTTACAGGTGTGGAATTTCAGTAATAACTGCTTTCGTTTGGTGCTTTCTCATGCATGGGTTTTAAAATTACTGATTACATACTGCAAAGCCAGTTAGATATCAAAAATCAAAGTTTACTTTTGGATCTTCTGACATATGGCTGCAACACCCGACAGTCTGGATCCAGTTTAGGATTGTCAAACAAACTCATTAGGATTCACTCTATTTTGTTGTTATTGTTGTTCCATCAAGTATTTGTCTCCATAATGAGGCTTACGAATGAGTTTATCCAATGTTATTTGATGATTATTTTACTAGCATTGGTGAGAGGACTGAAGCTATTATCAAGAGGGGGGACCTCTCCCAGAACAACAAATATAAATAGGGAATTGATATTTTCACAAATGAAAGTGTTAGTTCCACAAGGTACTCTCTCACATGAGGGTGAACCCTAATTATTATTCATGTAAGGAGAAACTTGTGGAACTATCAAATTTACTTGTGTAAATATCTATTCCCTATAAATAATAATAGAAAAATTTAGGTGCCTACATCTTGGCCATGGTTAACATCTAAGTTGTTACTAATATTTATATTTCCCCCCTTCTTTTGATAAGTACTGTTACAACTGTATACTTGAAAAAGAAATAAAAGAAAAGCTGATAACATATATGGCATCTACATTCACATATAGACTTTATGTTCCAATTGCTGAGTTTTGCTATCGTTTCCAAGCCTAGCTCTATTATCCTATTGACCTCCTTGAATCCAAGTTTTACCATAAGACACTACAAAATTATTTCAACTTAGTGATCTTAAATGAATAAGATATGTTATGGTTCAACTTTATATCTTATTTTGATGCATACTTGTTTAAGTGTGTTATATACTTGTATCGTCAAAACGTGAAAATGATAATAGACTTTTCTTTGCACCTTTCTGGCATAATTGTCACGGCATCACGGTGAGACGCGGTGGTAATTGACTACCAGGACGCCTAGGCGATAAGGCGCTAGTTATGACGTCCATATGGCGACAAGTTGTTAACGTGCAATTTATACATTTATTTATTTTACTTCAAAAGTATATTGAACAATAGAATTTTATATACCTTAAAATTCAAAACATCATATCTAACACCATAGAATACAATTAAAAACACAATTATATGAATATTTCATAATCAAAATTCAAAAAACATTAAAAACTAGTAGAACAAGTCAACAAGTAATAAGCTTACACCATGTAGCAAGTCTATAGGTTATGATTACCAAGGCATGAGCCTTGGCAGTTCGGCGTCCTAGGCGTAGCCTTGTATTTCTCTAGCACCAGGACGCCATGGCGACGCCATGACAACTATGCTTTCAGGTTCTTGGATCAAAGTTGCTATAGCAGCATAAATATGGAGCTGTCAAATCTCACATTAGTTGATCTTACTTCATAGACAATAACAAAACAGAAAGAGAGAGAATTAGAAAGAGAAGGAAAGCAAGTGCGACTTATTCTCTGTTACAAATCTAAGGTTTTGTATAAGCAGCTGTAAACCCTAGTGATTTTGCAACCCGTTTTCTTCTTTACAGATTATAGAGGAACCCGAAATTTGTTGTATTCTACCTAATGTTATAAACAGTTTCTTTACTTTTTCTTTGAAAATACATGATAGTTGCTGATATAATAACTTTTCTCTTGTATGAATAAAAGCTAGTGCATTATCGTTTTCATGGATTTATGATGCATGCGCTATTATGTGGATGTAGCAGTGTGAAAAATTCAACATTTAATTGCTGTTTTAGTTTAAGATCATCAGGATATTTTTAAAGTTTGGTAGATATTGATTCATGGTGAAGCCTAAAACCATTTGCTTATCTGAATATGAAGAACCAAAATCATATTTTAGTGCATCAGCTCAGGTGCAAATTGCATCATCTTTCTGCATTTGTGCCTTTGCAGATTGTCCTACATTATCATGCATAGATCTGATCATGATAGAATGAAGTTTTTGGTTTTAGGGTCGGTCTACTTTACTTGTAAAATTTTGTTATCATGCTCCTATGTAGATAGTACTTTTGTATTAGGTATCTTTTCCTTTTGTTACTCAATAGTACGATGAGGGGTTACTCCTTTTGTCCTGAAATTGCAGCAAAACTAATAGCATCTCTACTAGTTAATATTTCAACTAATGAACTTGCTTAGGATTATATTTGCATAACTGCTCTGTCCGGAAAAGCACTGATACTTGTGTATGATATAATTTGATCAATCACTGGTCATTAGGGAATACAAAATGTGCCTGGTCATATAGTCAGCAACACTTGAGCTAGTGACTTCTAATGATGGTTGGAACTAAATGGTATTCCCTTGTAGTATATTTGTTGGCAATATGAAGCAATTTTAGGTTTATTGTGGGGGGGAGAAAATATTCCTTACGGCGATGGCAGTCGAGCAGTATGTCTCTTTCAGCTCTCTTTTTTCCCTCCTATTTTCTTGGTACAATCTCTCGGTTGTAAGAGATAGATGTCACATGATAAGAGAGACACACTGTTAGGTTGCCAATATCAAATATTTACTGCTCTTTGACAGTTCTCCTTGGGACATGTTTGTTTGTAAGAATTATAATTTCAAAATTTTATTTTTATAGATTATAATTTCAAGACTATTAATTTTAGAATTAAATAGTTGTCGTTATCTTTTTGTTTTTTTGTGAGATTATTTTTGGGATAACTTGAAGTAAACTCATGTTATGTTTGTTTTATTCAGAATTGGATAAAAACTTACCGTTTGGACTAATCTTTACTACTAATAACAAATATATCATATTTTTATTAGTTTAAGTATAGATAGCATAAGATACATCGGTTTTTTGGTTAATTTTGTCAACAAATTTTTAGTCCCAAATGAAAGCAATTATAATACCTAGTTAGACATAGTATTAAATAGTCCCCTCTTTTAATTCATTTTATTATCATGAGATTAATAGTTCAAAGTCTACTTTTAAAAACAAATAAAACTTGAGATTAATAGTCCAATTTCAAATATAATTCTTACAAATAAACATAGTCTAATCCTGGTTGAGTGGTTGTTTCCTATTTCATTAGCATTTTCCCTCCATCATTGCCTTCCTAACTCCAAGTGCATTGCCTTCCTAAGTCCAAGTGCATGTTTAGTTTTGGGCTTTTGGAGCTTTCCTCCGGGTTTCACAAATGCATCTTTTAAGCCTTAAATTCACTGCGCTAAAAATAGATTTTAATTGCTACTAATATTTAAGAAACTTTTTCTCCTTCTAGAAATTACCAGACCAAGGTGATGCAGAGAATTAGGAAGAAGTGTCTTAGTAGTTGCATATCTATCTGTAACTTGAAGAAGCTTTGGAACAAGACATTACTGATGATTGACAATTGTTCAACCTTGAGTTAGTAATTTTTCGAAGTTTATTTATCAAAAAATAAAATAAAATAATTTTTACTCTTTGCTGGAATAGGCCAGATTTGGCCATCAGGGTAGGTCAGATTGATCCCATCATAAATTTGATTGTTTAAGCTTGCAAGTTGTAAACATGGTAACTTGACGTAGGCTTAGACTTTATACGAGAGTTATATATTTATATATATATATTTCGCTTTTCCAGCAACCCAGAGGAACGGACCAAAACCGAACCGGATTTAAAGACGGACAAAACCGAAATATATTTAAATCCGGTTGACCTGATTCTGTTTTGGTCTCATGAGTTGACCTGACCTCTTTGCTGGAATAGGCCAGATTTGGACCAAAATCGAAGCGGATTAATTATTCTGTTAGAATAACCTTTCTGCGCGGTTTATCGCATGCCTGATGATTTCTTTTGTTATTCTATTCTTTATTATACTCAGTTGGTTAAAGTTTTGACTTTTATATTCCATGAAATTAGTGGAATATCCTAGATATTTGCGCTTCATCCTGTATCTTTTCATAGAAATATTCTTCTGAGCATTCTTGAGTTTTACCCCATAAAACAGTATCATGTTGACAATTTGGACTTTATTGGTTCTTGGATAAATTAATTCTTGAACTTGTTTTATTGAATTCTTATATCATTGTCATCATCCTCATGTTTATATTATGTTGAAAGTCATTTGTGGCATGTAGTTCATAGTTGGACTTGGTATGATTATGACCAAGGATTATTCGGTATAATCATGACCGTAATGTTACAAATGATGTGGTAAAAGTCTTCATTGGCCCGTAGTGCATTGATGGAAAGTTGTTGGCATGATCATGCCCATTGATGAATACACGAATATCCTTGGCCCGTAGTGCATGGATAATTTGTGGTCGTGATACTAATGAATATCCTTGGCCGTAGTGCAGGGATGATGTGGATTATTTATTAAGCTGAGTCTCAGCGATAAAAGTGTTGAATAACCTTTTTAAATCATAAAAGATAGTAGATTTTATTCTCTACTTGACTCTTTTAATGGATTGCTTGTTCCGCTGCAGTTAAACTTGATGTTTGTTATATTGTATCAGTTTAACACTGTTGAAGGCTAACGATAATTTATTCTGCATTATCTTAGTTATAATATTTCTTACTAGCTAGTTGAGCTCACCATTTTTGCTTTCATTGTTCTCTTCAGGAAATGAGAACGTAGCAGGGACTAGTCGGGGAACGGAGTGACGGTCTAGATGATAGCATTAGTAGTCCTCATTATTCTATGAAATAGTGTAAATACAAATATATTGAGGACTTATTTTGAGTTTGAATACTGTCTAGAGGACAATGTTTGTATTAAAACTCACAGCTCTTGTTGTATATTTAAGATTGTATTTGTATTCTGTACCATGTATTTGGCGACTCATAATTGGTTATGTATACCTATTTTGGGGGCGTCACAACTTTGGTATCCAAAAGAATCTTTATTTGAATTAATAGGATACTCAGATGCTGATTTTGCAGGTTATACAATTGATAGAAAGAGTACAAGTGACACTTGTCAATTTTTAGGAAACAGGCTCGTGTCATAGTTTAGCAAGAAGCAAAACTCTGTAGCAACCTCAATAATAGATGGTTCTAAGAGGTTTGAAACCCGAGATACGTCAATACCTCATTTCTCATAAACTTTGCTTGTATTCAAATGTTGTTAATAGGGCTCAGTTATTGGAGCGCGATAATGAGTCAACCCAACCAAAAGAGAGCAGTCGACAAAATGATAATATCAGTGATAGCAGTCATCGAAGCGGTAATAATAAGCGTGAAGGGAATCAGTATGCCAGAAATGATAACCACTTCGGTGGTAATCATGACCAAAATAATAAGAATGGACATTTCAAGAAGAGGAGATTCAACAATGATGGAAAGACGTCAACACCAGCACCAGCACCCGTTGTTAAGGAAGGAGAACGACCAGCTATCATATGCTTCAAATGCGGAGGGGAGTGACACATCAGTCCAAAATGCGCGATGCCGTCCAAAGCATGTTATAATTGTGGAAGAGAAGGTCACCTAGCCCAATTTTGTCGTTCACCGAAGACAAGTTCAGCTAGGATGGAGACACCAAAGGCCGTCCTAGAAAAGTCGAAGCCGACAGTATAAGGGAAAGCGTTGTCGTGACCTCCCAGAAAGCAAGGAACCTGAACGAGGTCATCAGAGGTAAGCTTATCATAAACTCTAGCGAAGTCTATACCTTATTTGATACCGGTTCTACCCATTCTTTTATTTCTCCTACTTGCGCTCAACGTTTAAATTTGGTTCCGGAGAAATTAGACTTTGACTTATCTGTTGAAACTCCATTGGGAGAAACCTTCATTACATCCACTATTTATAAGTCTTGTTTGGTTCAAATCGGTACCATCACATTACCTGTCGATCTTATTTAATTGAAAATACTTACATTTGACGTAATTCTAGGGATTGATTGGTTAACTACTCATCATGCAAAAATTGATTGTTTTCGTAAGGTTGTTAGCTTCATATTCCTAACCAACCTATTATGCGAATTCAAGCAACCAAACCATTAAAATCAATCACTATCATCTCAAGCCGTAAAACTATTCGTTTATTGAAAAACGGATGTCAAGCTTTCTTAGCTCATGTCACGGATCTAAACAAAAATTCGTCAGTTTTGAATGATGTTTCTATTGTTAATAAATTTCCTGACGTATTTCCTGAAGAACTTCCCGGCCTACCCCTAGAGCGTGAAATTGAATTTTGTATCGACCTTGAACCTGGTACAAAACCTATTTCCAAAGCCCCATATCGAATGACTCCTATTGAACTTCAGGAGTTAAAGACCCAACTGCAGGAATTGTTAGACATCGGTTTCATTCGTCCTAGTACTTCTCCTTGGGGTGCTCCTGTTCTATTCGTGAAGAAGAAAGATGGGAGTATGCGACTTTGTATTGATTATTGGGAGTTGAATCATGTCACCATCAAAAATAGGTACCCATTGCCACGTATTGATGACCTGTTTGACCAGTTACAAGGCGCCAAATTCGTTTCAAAGATTGATCTTCGTACCGGATATCACCAATTGAAGATTAGAACCGATGACATTCCAAAGAAGGCTTTCAGAACTCGGTACGGGCATATGAATTCCTAGTCATGTCTATTGGATTGACTAATGCTCATGCTGCCTTCATGGATATGATGAACCGAGTATTCAAGGAATATTTGGATCACTTTGTGATCGTCTTTATTGATGACATCCTCATATATTCCAAAAGTCGTGAAGAGCATGAGCAACACTTGAGGCTGATACTCCAAAACCTTCGTGAAAATAAGCTTTATGCCAAGTTGAAGAAATGCGAGTTCTGGCTTGAGGAAGTAGCATTCCTTGGGCACTTGGTATCAAGTCATGAAATATCTGTTGACCCGGCAAAGATTGAAGCTATTCAAAGCTGGGAACAACCTAAATCAGTGATCGAAGTACGTAGCTTTCTCGGCTTAGCTGGTTATTATCGAAGATTCGTAGAAGGGTTTTCTCGAATCGCTACTCCATTAACTCAGCTGACTCGGAAAGATACATAATTCGGTTGGAGTGAGGAATGCGAGAAGAGTTTTCAAGAACTCAAGAGGAGACTTATTTCAGTACCTGTTCTGATAATACCATCTGGCTCGAAGGGATTTGTTATCTACAGTGATACTTCGGGCAAGGGGTTAGGATGTGTTCTCATGCAACATGGGAAAGTCATAGCCTATGCCTCTCGACAACTCAAAGAATATGAGAGGAATTATCCTACTCATGATCTAGAGTTGGCAGCAGTCGTTTTTACACTAAAGATTTGGAGGCATTACTTGTATGGGGAGAAAGTGGAAATCTTTACGGATCATAAAAGCCTCAAATATTTCTTCACTCAAAAGGAACTTAACATGTGACAGTGACGTTGGCTTTAACTGTTGAAAGATTATGATCATACCATCCAATACCATCCTGGAAAAGTGAACGTGATAGCTGACGCGTTGAGTAGAAGATCATATGCGGGTACGAGTGCGATATTGTCAACGTAAAGTCCCATTTTGTATGACTTGCAAAGGATGGAGATAAAGATAAAGACTCCAGGGACCCACGAGATGATGGAGAATATACGAGTAGAACCGACTTTAATCGATAAAGTTAAAGCTGCTCAAACTACAGACCTGGAGCTGATTCGTATGAGGAAGAAAGTACAAGAAGGTGCTATGCCAGAAGCAAGAATCGATGAAGAAGGAATACTTCGAGTCAACTCCAGACTTTGTGTTCCTAACGATCCTGAGTTAAAGTATAAAATCATAATGGAGGCGCACAACACATCGTTTGCAATCCATCCTGGGAGTACCAAAATGTATCATGATTTTTGACATATATTTTGGTGGGGAAATATGAAGAGAGAGATAGCGCTGTTTATCTCAAGGTGTTTAACTTGTCAACGAGTCAAGGCAGAGCATCAAATACCAAAAGGTCCATTGCAACCACTTGAAATTCTAGAATGGAAGTGGGATCACATTACCATGGATTTCATTACTGGTTTTCCCAAGGTTTCTCAAGGCATAGATGCAATTTGGGTCATTGTTGATAGATTAACCAAGTCTGCTCACTTCTTACCTATACGAGAAACTTATACACTTGAACGTCTTGCTCGTATGTACATAAACGAGGTTGTAAGATTGCATGGTATGCCAGTATCCATAGTTTCTGATAGAGACCCAAGATTCACTTCAAGATTTTGGGTTAGTTTGCAAAAAGCTATGGGCACAGATTTACGATTTAGTTCGGCATATCATCCTTAGACAGATGGACAATCAGAGAGGACTATTCAAACTCTTGAAGATTTATTAAGACTCTATGTCCTTGACTTTAAGGGAAGTTGGGACAAGTTCTTACCGTTGGTGGAGTTTTTCTACAACAAAAACTATCAAGCAAGTATTGGCATGACTCCATTTGAGGCGTTGTATGGAAGAAAGTGTCATTCTCCAGTATGCTAGGATGAGGTGGGTGAAGCAACGTTGTTGGGACCGGAGTTAGTACATATGACTACGGAAAAGATACAAATGATTCGACAACGTATAAATACCTCACAAGATCGACAAAAGAGTTTTGTTGATCTTCATCGATAGGACGTGAAATTTGATATTGGAGATCATGTGTTGTTACGTGTTGCTCCATGGAAAGGAGTTACGAGATTTGGAAAGAGATGAAAGCTCAATCCTCGATTCATTGGCCCATTTTTAATCCTCGATCGAGTAGGAACTGTGGCGTATAGACTCGCTTTACCGCCAAGTATGTTTTGTGTTCATAACATTTTTTATATATCCATGTTACGTAAATATGTGGAAGACCCAAACCACATTATTGAGTTAGAATCGGATAAAATAACAGAAGATTTAATGTATGAAGAGGTTCCTGTTCAAATCTTGGATAAGAAGGAACATATTCTACACTCCAAGGTTATACCTCAAGTCAAAGTTTTGTTGAGAAAACACGATATTGAGAAAATGACCTGGGAGTTAGAATCTGAAATGAAATAAAGGTATCCTTACCTCTTCGACATACCAGGTATGTACCCTAATTTCGAGGGCAAAATTTCATAAGAAGGGGAGGTTGTAAAACCCCAACTTTTTTTAATAAAGATAATTTTTCTATAAATATCATTTTTAAATATTATGGAGTGAATTTGATATAATTTTATAGTTGTGGGTAATATTTATAAATTTTACAAAGTACGCACGTTGTTATATAATATTCGATTGATCAAAGAATATTCGTTTTAGCAGGAAATATTCGTACGATAGCACAATCATTGGTAGACCCCACAACGAAATTATTGTCGGATTGAGAAAATGACAAATATTTTTATAAAAATAACGACGGAAGTTTTATCGTTAACTATTGAAACACCCGGTGTTAAAAGTACAGTAATACGCGTGGTTGCATAGTAGCACACGGTATTGATTAGTGATGCTTATGTGAGAAGTCACTCAGTTTTGTTCAATTATTGCTACAGTAATTGCTGTATAGTATCTCACGTTATTTGATTCAATTATTGTCGATATTTTATATATTATTAAATCAATAATTGAGACGACAAAGTTATTAATATTATTATTTGTAATATTTACAATGTCTAGAAGTTCTGTCAAGGAGAGGTTTGATCACCTAATTGCGCGCTAATAGGGAGAAATGTGACAACCGAGATTTTGTAATTTAATTTTAATATTTATTGGATTGGATAAATATTTTTGATGAATTAATTATTAGATTAAATGATTAATTAATGAAGTTGTGGTAGATTAATTTAATTATATGTGTTATATTTATTAAATTAATGTGGAAAATTTTTATTATTCGAAGTATGTAGTTATGTGAGCTTATTATATTAAAAGAAATATTTAATAAGCCTAATAGTATTTTAATTAATTTAATTAGCAATTAGAGATTTAATAATTTGACATTATTAATAAATGAGAAATTTAATTATATGATTATGTGAATTAATGAGAAATTATTATATTGTATTTAAAATAAATTAAATAAGATATTGATTTATTTTTATAAAGGACTGTGACATGATTTAAACTATATTATAAAGATTTTATTAAATCAAATTGGGTATAAGCCTTTAAGGCTAGCCAAATGAGGCCTTAAGGGGAGTTGGGGACAGTAAAACCACGTATGGAGTAACTGACCTCAACTTTGCGCATAAAGGACTAGTTCATTTTATGTTTACGTATTCTTCATTTAGAATTAACTTGAGAGTCAGAGAGATTTCAGAGAGAATTTAGAGAAATTGTGGGAGAAACTCTTTGATTGAAGTACTATCTGAAAGAGAAATTGTCATCCTCACTCACACTACGCTTGGGTAATCTCTTCAACCCAATTCCTATTTTACGTCTTTTAAAGTTTTCATGAATATGGCTTTTAAGTCTTCTGTAAAGTCTTTGTAGTTGGATATGGTAACAATTATGTGAATATATATGTATTAATATAACATCATAACATGTTTTAATATATATTGTATATGATTCCATATCACCAGTTTCATAAAATTTCACAGTATATGATTATAGAGTATGTTATATGGCCATATGGCCCTTATACGTAAAATTAATATATCAAACATAAATTGTTCTGCAAAATTCACACGGGTATATGATTATGCATGCTAAAACGAAGTAAACAAAAGTTGAATGGATGGATTTGGTGTTATAACGAATCCGTGGCATTGAATTTTATGATTTATGTTCAAAACCTTCAAGAACAGTGAAATTTACATATTTTAATTATGTAATTATGTATTTTAATGGGTTAAAATCACTCTATAAATGTTGGGTAATGATTATGTATGAATTCTAGCATGTGGGTATGTTAAATTAGTGAAATTAATGATCATGTAGTGTTTTTTTTGCTGAACTCTGTGTTCTTCGCGAACTGAGAATCAAAATTTGGAGTTTCGCGTCGCGGCGCCAACTCCAGAACTGAAGTCCCGCGCCGCAGTGCCAAGTCTCCAGCCGCAGCGCCAAGACATAGTACAACAGTGGCACCGCAGCGCCACTTAGCAGAATGGCCCAGAAATGAGTTTTTAAAATGTTTAAGTCTAGCATTATGTTATTAACTTAATCTAATGAACATAAAAACTTGTTAGACATATAATGAAGTGTTAAAATAAATTCTTAACACGTCCATAACACAATTACATGTGAATTAAACGATTGAATGCATAGTTAGCTTATTGTTCGTGAAGTCTTAATTTTGACAATAAGTGTAGTAATTGACTAAGTATAGTCATAAATTTGAGTTAGACAAAAGAATAAACTTGTGATGTTTAGTACGTTATAATTAACTGGTATTGTTAACGTAAATGATATATAGGATTTAAATTAAGGAACGAGTTTAATTAAAGTGTAATCTACGCACGAGGCAAGTTTCCTAACCCTACTTGTTATCGTTATATAAGTTCATAAATTCACCTTTCTACATTGAGTAAGTTCTCATTACTATTGATCAAGTCTGTTTTGTTAAATCAAAGTTTATTAATCTTTCAAGCATGATGCTGCTATACAATACTTATTCTATTGTATACTTTATGAGATTTTATTCAAATTCAGTTATCAATTACTGTTAAACCTTGTTAGATTAGCGAACCCTTAATGATTCGACTAGTCCATAGTTGATAAGCGTTCTAAATTTCAGAACCCTTGATGAATTATCCAAACCAAACTTCCTTTGGTGCGGACTCTAATGTCAAACTGAGATGAACAACCTGTATAGGGGATTACTTATGTGTTAGCGTTAAGATATTGTGCACAGTATGGTACTAAGGGCTGATCCCCCTAAGTACGAGAAGAAGAGTCCATAGTCTTATGACTGTTAAAGGTTTCAAGGATAAACACTTGACAACCTAGGACATAGTTCAAGGTCTTATGACCCTCAGAAGTTCTTTTGTCTCTTGTTATTCATTCTTGATTCAAAAGTTGATTTTCCTATTTCAGAAGTCTTTAAATTATTCGCATGTTATTATTCATTGTTATATTGTTATACTTGTGGGCAATCGTGCTCACTCTTGCGTAGTAATAACATTACAGTTAAAAACGAAAGAGCAGACGAGCCTTCCACTAGTATAGGCAAGGGCAAGATTAACAAGTAATGAATATTGATTATTTATGTGGTTATGTAATGATATTTTGACTTGATGTTACTTAAGACTTATTATTTGTTTATGATTTTTCACAGATGTTTAAGGTTAAGAACAACCTGGGATTTTTATTATTTTGCAGTTGATGTAACCCCATAAGGGGAGTTTATTTATTATTTCTATCTATTGCATAGTTTGCATTTATTTATGGGTAGATAGATAGATGATATTTGTACAGTGAACACCAAATCCTGTGAAAATGGAAGTACCGAATTTGGGGGTGTCACAAAAAATCCTTATTGGAAAGCCCCCTCTTTCCTGGGAATGACCTAGTCGATTAATATTGTGAATTATAATAATGATGATAAATATTGTTAAAAATATTGAGGGGATTTTATGAAGTACTTGTTGTAAATTGGCTTATTATTTGGACCCCCCATTTACCCATTTTTCAAAATTGTCGGTAGAAATTTATCTCAGTTTTGTTTTATTACTTATATATATAAGTTTATTGTATATATTTATATAAATGTCAGTATATATATATATATATATATATATATTATATTTTACTTTTGTTTTTGTTTTATTTAAAGAGTATTCATCCGTGAATTGAATAGAATCAACCAGTGAATTATCAGACGATTTGTTAAGCGCCCGTGAGAAGAAAAAAATAATAATACCGTGTGTCCGTGATTTTCTAAACTCAAATAGTATCCTTTCCATTCTCCTATAAATAGCATGCTTAGTTAGAATTAAAAATCACACTAGAATCAGAGAATTCTTCTTCTATAATCTTGAGCGTATTTCTTTAGAGTTTTAAGAAACTTTGAGTGTAGTGCAAGTTTTCTTCAAGAATATCCTTGCACTACCAGTCAGAATACTCTTCTTTTACGGTAAGGGGTATTATTTCTTTCATATTCATGAAGAGAACTTCTGTTATTCCATTCTTTATTATTCTGTTGGAATAACCTGTATACGCGGACTACCCTATACTTGGTGAAATTCTTCTATTATTCCATTCTTTATTATTATACCGCATACATGTTGAAATTCTTCTGTTATTCCATTCTTTATTATTCTGTTGGAACATCCTGTCTGTGCGTTTACGCATGACTTGGTTCCGTTATTTATTATTCTATTGAAACATCCTGTCGGTGCGAATTTTTCTTGACCTGGTTCCGTTATTTATTAATCTGTTGGAATATCCTGTCTGTGCGTTTACGCATGGCCTGGTTCCGTTATTTATTATTCTATTGGAATAACCTTTCTGTTCGGTCTATCGCATGCCTGGTGATTTCTTTTGTTATTCCATTCTTTATTATACTCAGTTGGTTAAAGTTTTGGCTTTTATACTCCATAAAATTAGTGGAATATCCTAGATATTTGCGCTTCATCCTGTATCTTTTTATGAAAATATTCTTCTGAGCATTCCTGAGTTTTACCCCACAAAGCAGTATCATGTTGACAATTTGGACGTTATTGGTTCCTGGATAAATTAATTCTTGAACTTGTTTTATTGAATTCTTATATCATTGTCATCATCCTTATGTTTATATTATGTTGAAAGTCATTTGTGGCCTGTAGTTCATAGTTGGACTTGGTATGATTATGACCAGGGATTATTCGGTATAATCATGACCGTAATGTTACAAATGATGTGGTAAAAGTCCTCATTAGCCTGTAGTGCATTGATGGACTGTTGTTGGAATGATCATGCCCATTGATGAATACACAAATATCCTTGGCCCGTAGTGTATGGATAATTTGTGGTCGTGATACTAATGAATATCCTTGGCCGTAGTGCAGGGATGATGTGGATTATTTATTAAGCTGAGTCTCAGCGATAAAAGTGATGAAAAACCTTTTTAAATCATAAAAGATAGTATATTTTATTCTCTATTTGACTCTTTTAATGGATTGCTTGTTCCGTTGCAGTTAAACTTGATGTTTGTTATATTGTATCAGTTTAACATTGTTGAAGGCTAACGATAATTTATTCTGCATTATCTTAGTTATAATATTTCTTACTGGGCTAGTTGAGCTCACCCTTTTTGCTTTCATTGTTCTCTTCAGGAAATGAGAACGTAGCAGGGACTATTCGGGGAACGGAGTGACGGTCTAGATGATAGCATTAGTAGTCCTCACTATTCTATGAAATAGTGTGAAAACAAATGTATTGAGGACTTATTTTGAGTTTGAATACTGTCTAGAGGACAATGTTTGTATTAAAACTCACAGCTCTTGTTGTATATTTAAGATTGTATTTATATTCTGTACCATATATTTGGCGACTCAGAATATGTTATGTATACCTATTTTGGGGGCGTCATAACTTTGGTATCCAAAGGAATCTTCATTTGAATTAATAGGATACTCAGATGCTGGTTTTACAGGTTATAAAATTGATAGAAAGAGTACAAGTGGCACTTATCAATTTTTAAGAAACAGGCTCGTGTCCTAGTTTAGCAAGAAGCAAAACTCTGTAGCAACCTCAATAACAGAAGCTGAATACATAACAGCCGGTAGCTGTTATGCCCAAATCTTATGGATGAAAAATCAGCTAGCTGATGTAACGACCCCAAAATTCATACAATTCAACTATCGACTTTAGTCTTTAATAATACATCTAACTTCTGAATTTTTACATCATTATTCGATGTTAAACTTAATAAAATGCGGAATAATTTAAAATTTTCTATCTTCTTAGTTTAATTCCCTGAATCAAAACCTTTATCATCTACATGTCTTTGAATCAATTTTATTTTATTATTCGCTTCATCACTGTTATTATATAAAAGTTTACATTTTAATCCGATAACCTTTACATATCAGATAACTCAAACTTGACAGTTTATCATTACATAATCATTGTGACTTATCAAGTACATTTCTCAAAACCTTTATCTTTACCTACCTTTAAACTATACTTAGCTTATTACTCACCTTATCAGAGTTAATAAATAAAACTTACATCCAAGTTCAATACCCTTTCATACAACAAACAAAACTTAAACTTTATAACTCAACATCTATTAAACATCATACATTATTCGGAACCCTAAACATGGTTCAAATATTAATAATTCAGCCAAAGTGTATAAATCTTCAAGTATCGCATCTGATTCATGTCTTTCAAGTAACACATAACTTTACCTTGAATCTTTAACCTGCAAAAGTGGTTATTTGCAAGGTTGAGCTCGACAGCCCAACAAAATCTAATAGTTTTCATGCATCACATATCACATAATAACATGCTCCACATACATCTCATAAACATTGGACTAACATAACATACATGATGCAGTTCATATAACAAGTATAAAGATTGAGTTTCTTACTCAATCAACATTCATTACTCAATCAACGTAGTCATAAATTGACTTTAACATTTCATACTTTCAGCATATATATAACACATCATGCTATTTGCAATAAAGATTTAAAACAGTTCATCATTAAGTTCACATAGCAAATAGGAACTGAAAGACTTGCCTTGATTGTTATTTACTAATAACAGTTTAACAACTTACAATTATCTGCACTTCACATGCCCTACACAATTATATAATCATACACATCAACTATTAGTCATTTATCAATGCATAGTAGTTGTAATATAAATTTTACTCTACATCTCATAGCCATTCCTATTATCAATACACAATGCTCAATTTTATTGTGTTAACTTTCGACTTATATCTCACTATATTTCATACTCGAAGTTCATTCAAGTGTTTAAGTCTTGCTAAGAATGATTATTGGTTTTATATTAAACTCATTTCATATCTTATAATATTCATTTCATTTGACTTAAAACACTTTTTACGTTCATTAACATTTGTTACGACATTTCGACGTTCATTCGTCATACGCTAGATTTGTCTCTCTTGTGTATGCTTAGCATGTTTATAAAACTTATCTAATACATCTTTTAATAATGTTAAGTATCATTATGTATACTAACATTCATGTTTTATAACTTAGAACAACATCTTTTATCGTCAGAAGCACTACACTTGCATACGTGCATGCCCGACGCCCTCCGATTGTCCCTGAAAACACAAAAGTCTTACAGATGACCATTTTGACCCATGTTCTAGACCTCAAATCTAAAAACTTAAAGAATGAAAGTTGTAGGTCTATTCGTCCTCATTCTGGATCATCTTGAATCGTCTCAATCGGAGTTCTTATGAAAATGTTATGCCTATTTTACTAAAATAGGTTGAAACTGTCACACCTGACATACTTTGGGTGTAGCTGCACCCAATTAAGCCTTGGACACAGTGCAGCTGTGCACTAGAGGGAAGCTGCACCCCAAATGACTTAGGGCACAGTGCAGCTGCACCCGTTAGCAGAAACGGGACTCTGAAGTTCACTGTTCTTGCGATTTTTGACCCTTTTCTCCAACTAATCTACATAACTTGAGTTATACACATTCAAATTAGTCCGTTTTCTATTCTATGGATTCGTAATTCATAGAACTACAACATACTAGAATTATAACAATTTATAAAAACACAAACTAGCCTAAATCTTGACCCAAAACTCATGTTCATACTAAATTTTAATGTTTCAACATGTTTAGCGAATTCATTCACTACGAATTCGTTTCTTAACCAAATTAATTCATTCAACTTGTGTTCTTTTCGTTTCTTATCATATTAACATATTCTAGACTCAATTTACAGTTTAGTTAACAAACTAACTATGACGCCCCCAAAATAGGTATACATCACCCATCTTGAGTCGCCAAATACATGGTACAAAATTCAAATACAACTTAATTATACAATAGTCGTGTAAAATACGACAAAACATAATCTAAGATTTTTAATAAGAATATTGTCATCTAGAAAATATCCACACTCAATGGAGTCCTCATTACATTTATTGTCACACTACTTAATAGAATAGTGAGGACTACTAATGCTATCATCTGGACCGTCACTCCGTTCCCCGACTAGTCCCGGCTACGTTCTCATTTCCTGAAGAGAATAGTGAAAGAAAGGGTGAGCTCAACTATCCCAGTAAGAAATATTATAACTAAGATAATGCAGAATAAATTATCATTAGTCTTCAACAATGTTAAACTGATAAAATACAATAGACATCAAGTTTAACTGCAGCGGAATAAACAATCCATTAGAAGAGTCAAGTAGAGCATGATATCTACTATCTTCTATGATTTAAAATGTTTTCATCAATTTTATCTCTGAGACTAAGCTTAATAAATAAACCACATCATCAATTCATCCATGCACTACAGGCCAATGATATTCATTAAATCATCAATGGTCATGACTATACCGAATAATCCCTGGTCATAATCATACCAAAAACTGTCCATCAATGCTCTACAGGCTACTGAGGACTTTTACCACAACATTTATACCATTACAGGTCATGATTATACCGAATAATCCCTGGTCATAATCATACCAAGTCCATCTATGCACGTAAGCCAAAGATGACTTTCATCACAATATAAGTATGAGGATGAAGACAATGATATAATAATTCAATAAAACAAGTTCAAGAATAAATTTTAAAGATTTATAAGTTAATTTATCTCGAAATCAATTACATCCAAATTGTCAACATGATACTGCTTTGTGGAGTAATATTCAAGAATGCTCAGAAGAATATTTCCATGAAAAGATAATGGATGAAGTGCAAATATCCATGATATTCTACTAATTTCATGGAGTATAGAAGCCAAAACTTCAACCAAATGAGTAATATAGAATATATGAAATTGCAAATGGATTTTCACCCGCCATACGGTAATCCACGTAGACAGATCATTTCCAAAATTTAATAAGGAATGAATGCGAAGGATCATTCACCATGCATGTGATAATCCACACAGACAGGTTATTCCAACAGAATAATAAAGAATGGAACCAGGTCATGCGTAATCCGCACAAGCAAGATATTCCAATAGAATAATAAAGAATGGAATAAAAGAAGAATTCACCATGCATGCGATAGACCACACAGACAGGTTATTATAACAGAATAATAAATAATAGAACTAGGTCTAGCGTAATCCGCACAGACAGGATATTCCAACAGAATAATAAAGAATGGAATAACAAAGAATTCACCATGCATGTGATACACCGCACAGACAGGTTATTCCAACAGAATAATATAGAATGGAACCATTTCTAGCATAATCCGCACAGACAGGATATTCCAATAGAATAATAAAGAATGAAATAACAGAAGAACATCACCATGTATGCGGTACTTCGTATAGAAAGGTTATTCCAACATAATATTAAAGAATGAAATATCAGAAGAATTTCACCATGTATGCGGTACTTTGTATAGACAAGTTATTCCAACATAATAATAAAGAATGGAATAACAAAAGCTCTCTTCATGAATACGAAAGAAATAATACCCCTTACCTTAAAAAGAAACTGGATACTGGAGTAGAGAGGTAGCAGACTTCTCTTCTTCTTTCTCTCTATAATTTCTCTCTATAATAATTGCTCTATAGCTTTAGAGAATTGGTGAGAAATGAAGGAAGAATGAGCTTCTATTTATAAAAAAAATATAGTTTTGATAATTGTACGTTTTGGGGCTCGAAATATTACAGTACAATACCTTCAACTTTTCATTCATTTTTAATTTAGTCCTGCAAGTATTATCAAACTTGCACCACCTCCACTAATAGTAAATAATGTGAATCAATAGTTCAATTATGTGAATCAATAGTTTTAATTATGTGAAAATATGAATTACAGTATAGTACCTCCATCTATACCTCCATTTTTAACTTAGTTATGCAAGTATTATCAATCTTGCACCAACTCCCCTAATAGTACAAGAATGTGAATCAATAGTATACACATGTGAACAAATAGTTATAATCATGTGAATTAATAACAATTAATTGCTCGTTTATCCGGTTAATTACCCGACTGGTCAGTATAACTTCCAGACATCAATTAATATTGAAATAAATGTCGATTTCCACTAACACTAATAATTCCAACACAATGGAACTATCAATTTCATATTTAATCAACACAAACTTATTCATCATTAATATTATAACTCACAATATTTAACAACCAGGTCATTCCCAGGAAAGCCGATAAGGATTTCTCCTTATTGGCACGCAATTAGATGACCAAACCTCTCCTTGACAGAACTTCTAGACATTATAAATATTGCAATTTAATTATATGAATAACTTTATCGTCTCAATTATTGATTTAATAATATATCATATAATGCAGATGATACTGTGACAATAATCGAATCAATAATATGAGAGATATGATGCAATAATTACTATAGCAATAATTGAGTATAACTGAGTGACTTCTCACGTAAGCATCAATAATCAATATCATGTGCTACTATGCAACCACGCGTATTACTGTACTTTTACTACCAGGTAGTTCAATAGTTTAACGGTAAAACTTCCACCGTTATTTTTATAAAAAGATAATTATGTCGTTTTCTAACTACGACAATACTTCCGTTGTGGGGTCCACCTATGATTGTGCCGTCGTACGAATATTCTCTGTTAAAACGAATATTCCCCGACCAATCGAATATTATATAACCACTTGCTTACTTTGCAAAATTTATAAATATTACCCACAACTATAACATTATATCAAATCCACACCATAATATTCAAAAATATATTTCGAGAAAATTATTCTTTATTCATAAAAGTTGGGGTCTTACAACCTCCCCTTCTTATGAAATTTTATCCTCGAAATTAGGGTGCGTACCTGGTATGTCGAAGAGGTGAGGATACCTTGATTTCATCTCATATTCTAACTCCCAGGTCATTTCCTCCACATTGTGGTTTCTCCACAAAACTTTGACTTGAGGTATAAATTTAGAGCGTAGAATATGATCCTTCTTATCTAAGATTTTAACATGTAACTCTTCATACGTTAAATCTTCCTCTATCTCATCTGGTTTTAATTCAATAATATGGTTCGGGTCTTTCACATATTTACGTAACATAGATATGTGAAAAATATTATGAACACGAGACATACTTGGCGGTAAGGCGAGTCTATAGGCCACAGTTCCTACTCGATCGAGGATTAAAAATGGGCCAATGAATCGAGGATTGAGCTTTCATCTCTTTCCAAATCTTGTAACGCCTCAAATGGAGCCATGCCAATACTTGCTTGATAACTATTGTTGTAGGAAAACTCCACCAATGGTAAGAACTTGTCCCAACTTCCCTTGAAGTCAAGGACACAGAGTCTTAATAAATCTTCAAGAGTTTGAATAGTCCTTTCTGACTGCACATCCGTTTAAGGATAATATGCCGAACGAAATCGTAAATCCGTGCCCATAGCTTTTTACAAACTAACCCAAAATCTTGAAGTGAATTTTGGGTCTCGATCAGAAACTATGGATACTGGCATACCATGCAATCTTACGATCTCGTTTATATACATACTAGCAAGACGTTCAAGTGTAAAAGTTTCTCATATCGGTAAGAAATGAGCAAACTTGGTCAATCTATCAATAATGACCCAAATCGCATCTATGCCTTGAGAAACCTTGGGAAGACCAATAACAAAATCCATGGTAATGTGCTCCAACTTCCATTCTAGAATTTCAAGTGGTTGCAATAGACCTTTTGGCACTTGATGCTCGCCTTGACTCGTTGACAAGTTAGACACCTTGAGATAAACCCCGCTATCTCTCTTTTCATGTTGCTCCACCAAAATGTATGTCGAAGATCACGATACATTTTGGTACTCCCGGGATGGATTGCAAATGGTGTGTTGTGCGCCTTCATCATGATTTTATACTTCAAGTCAGAATCGTTAAGAACACAAAGTTTGGAGTTGACTCGAAGTATTCCTTCTTCATTGATTCTTGCTTCCGAAATAGCACCTTCTTGCACTTTCTTCTTCATACGCATCAGCTCCAGGTCTGTAGTTTGAGCAGCTTTAACTTTATCTATTAAAGTCGGTTCCACTCGTATATTCGCCATCATCACATGGATCCCTGGAGTCTTTAACTCTATTTCCATCCTTTCCAAGTCATACAAAATGGGTCTTTGCATTGACAATATTGCACTCGTACCCTAATATGATCTTCTACTCAATGCGTCAGCTACTACGTTCGCTTTTCAAGAATGATATTGGATGGTATGATCATAATCTTTCAACAACTCAAGCCATCGTCGTTACCGCATGTTGAGTTCCTTTTGAGTGTAGAAATATTTGAGGCTTTTATGATCCGTATAGATCTCCACCTTCTCTCCATACAGGTAATGTCTCCAAATATTAAGCATAAAAATGACTGCTGCCAACTCTAGATCACGAGTAGGATAATTCCTCTCATATTCTTTGAGTTGTCGAGAGGCATAGGCTATGACTTTCCCATGTTGCATGAGAACACATCCTAACCCTTTGCCTGAAGCATCACTGTAGATGACAAATCCCTCCGAGCCAGATGGTATTGTCAGAACAGGTGCTGAAATGAGTCTCCTCTTGAGTTCTTGAAAACTCTTTTCACATTCCTCGCTCAAATCAAATTTTGTATCTTTTCGAGTCAGCTGAGTTAATGGAGTAGCAATTCGAGAAAACTCTTCTACGAATCTCCGATAATAACTAGCTAAGCCGAGAAAGCTACGTACTTCGGTCACTGACTTAGGTTGCTCCCAACTTTGAATTGCTTCAAACTTTGCCGGGTCAACAGATATTCCATGATTTGATATCACGTGCCCAAGGAATGCAACTTCCTCAAGCCAGAACTCGCATTTCTTCAACTTGGCATAAAGCTTGTTTTCACGAAGCTTTTGGAGTATTAGCCTCAAGTGTTGCTCATGGTCTTCGCGGGTTTTGGAGTATATGAGGATGTCATCAATAAAGACGACCACAAAGTGATCCAAATATTCCTTGAATACTCAGTTCATAATATCCATGAAGGCAGCAGGAGAATTAGTCAATCCAAAAGACATGACTAGGAATTCGTAATACCCGTACCGAGTTCTAAAAGCAGTCTTTGGAATGTCATCAGTTTTAATCTTAAACTGATGATATCCGGAACGAAGATCAATCTTTGAAAAGAATTTGGCTCCTTGCAACTGATCAAACAGGTCATCAATGCGAGGCAACGGGTACCTATTTTTGATGGTGACATGATTCAACTCCCGATAATCAATACAAAGTCGCATACTTCCATCTTTATTCTTTACGAATAGAACAGGGGCACCCCATGGAGACGTACTAGGACGAATGAAACCGATGTGTAACAATTCCTGTAGTTGGGTTTTTAAGTCCTGAGGTTCAATAGGAGCCATTCAATATGGGGCTTTGGAAATGGGTTTTGTACCGGATTCAAGGTCGATACAAAATTTAATTTCACGCTCTGGGGGTAGGCCGAGAAGTTCTTCAGGGAATACGTCAGGAAATTTATTAACAATAGAAATATCATTCAAATTTGACGTATCTTTATTTAAATCTGTGACATGGGCTAAGAAAGCTTGACATACGTTTTTCAATAAACGAATAGCTTTATGACTTGATATGACAATGATTGATTTTAGTGGTTTGGTTACTTGAATTCGCATAATAGGTTGGTTAGGAATATGAAAACTAACAACCTTACGAAAATAATCAATTTTAGCATGATGAGTAGTTAACCAATCAACCCCTAAAATCACATCAAATGCAAGTATTTTCAAAGAAATAAGATCGACAGGTAATGTGCGGTTACCGATTTGAATCAAACAAGACTTATAAACCATAGATGTAATGAAGGTTTCTCCTAACGGAGTTTTAACAAATAAGTCAAAGTCTAATTTTTCTGGAGTCAAATTTAAACGTTTAGCGCAAGTAGGAGAAATAAAGGAATGGGTAGAACCGGTATCAAATAAAGTATAAACTTTGCTAGAGTTTATGATTAGCTTACCCATGATCACCTCGTTCGGATTCCACTCTTTTTGGGAGGTTACGACAAACTCTCTCCCTTGAACTACCGGTTTTGTCTTGTCTGGGACACCCTTTGATGCCTCCATCCCAGCTGGATTTGACTTTGGTGCACGACAAAATCAGGCTAGGTGACCTTCTTTTCCACAATTATAACACGCTTTGGACTGCATCGTGCAGTTTGGACTTATGTGTCATTCCCCTCCACATTTGTAACATACGACCGGTGGTTGTTCTCATTCCTTAACAACAGGTGTTGGTGCTGACGTCTTTCCATCCTTGTTGAATCTTCTCTTCTTGAAATGTCCACTCTTATTGTCATGGCCATGATTACCACCGAAGTGATTATCATTTCTGGCATGTTGATTCCCTCCACGTTTGTTGTCACCGCTTCTATGACTACTACCACTGGTATTATCGACTTGTCGGTTGCTCTCTCTTGGTTGGGTTGACTCATTATCGCGCTCCAATAACTGAGCCCTATTCATAACATCTGAATACAAACACAGTTTGTGAGAAATTAGGTATTGACGTATCTCGGGTTTCAAACCTCTTAGAAACATCCGCGTCATTCTCTCCTCATTATCAACCAAGTGGGGTGCAAACCGAGATAAGTCGGCAAACTTAGCTTCGTATTGCGCCACGGTGATATTGTTTTGCTCAAGCTTGATGAACTCTACCTCCTTCATGTGACGAATACTTTCATAAAAGTACTTGTCATTGAACAGCTCTTAGAACTTCTCCTAAGACATTTTGAGTGCGGCAAGTTGAGTACGCTTTACAGATTCCCACCAGTAATCTACCTCTGCTCGCAACATGAAGGTGGCAAAGGGAACCTTTTGCTCCTCGGAGCATTCTAAGACATCAAATATCTTGTTGATTTGCTTTATCCACGTCTTCGCCTTAAGTGGTTTTGGCTCTCCAAAAAACTCCGGTAGTCCCAGCTCCTTGAACTGCATAGCGGTGACCGTCCGAGAGTTGTCAATGTTTCCACCTGCATTTTGGACAGGAGCTGCTTTCGTCTGATGTTACATGAATTGCATAAAGCCTCTAAACATCCCATCGTTCGCCATTTCACCAGTGTTATTGTTTACATGAGGATTATTATCTTCCTGTTGCACATTATCCTGGGTATTAATCTATGATGACTCAACGGTCTCATGTGCTTCATTGTTTATCTAAATATTTTCGGATGCCATTTTCAAATACTGCCACAAAATAAGGGTTAATTAACATATCACATATTATCCCTATAATCTGACCGACCAATTAAATACCAAATAAACTTAGGTAGGTCATACTAGCGAAGGAATTCCCTGTCTCTCTCCTCCTAGTTCTTGTCTCACATCTTAGCTAGGGATTATATCCCTAAGCTTTGATACCAACTGTGACGCCCCCAAAATAGGTATACATCACCCATCTTGAGTCGCCAAATACATGGTACAAAATTCAAATACAACATAATTATACAACAGTCATGTAAAATATGACAAAACATAATCTAAGAGTTTTAATAAGAATATTGTCATTTAGACAATATCCACACTCAATGGAGTCTTCATTACATTTATTGTTACACTACTTAACAGAATAGTGAGGACTACTAATGCTATCATCTGGACCGTCATTCCGTTCCTCGACTAGTCCCGGCTACGTTCTAATTTCCTGAAGAGAACAGTGAAAGAAAGAGTGAGCTCAACTAGCCCAGTAAGAAATATTATGACTAAGATAATACAAAATAAATTATCATTAGTCTTCAACAATGTTAAACTGATAAAATACAATAGACATCAAGTTTAACTGCAGCGGAATAAGCAATCCATTAGAAGAGTCAAGTAGAGCATGATATCTACTATCTTCTATGATTTAAAATGTTTTCATCAATTTTTATCGCTGAGAATCAGCTTAATAAATAAACCACATCATTGAGTCATCCCTGCACTACATGCCAAAGATATTCATTAAATCATCAATGGTCATGACTATACCAAATAATCCCTGGTCATAATCATACCAAAAACTGTCCATCAATGCACTACAGGCTACTGAGGACTTTTACCACATCATTTATAATATTACAAGTCATGATTATACCGAATAATCCCTGGTCATAATCATACCAAGTCCATCTATGCACGTAAGCCAAAGATGACTTTCATGACAATATAAGCATGAGGATGTTGACAATGACATAATAATTCAATAAAACAGGTTCAAGAATAAATTTTAAAAATTTATAAGTTAATTTATCTTGAAATTAATTACGTCCAAATTGTCAACATGATACTGCTTTGTGGAATAAAATTGAAGAATGCTCAGAAGAATATTTCCATAAAAAGATACCGGATGAAGCGCAAATATCCAGGATATTCTACTAATTTCATGGAGTATAGAAGCCAAAACTTTAACCAAATGAGTATCATAGAATATATGAAACTGCAAATGGATTTTCACCCGCCATGCGGTAATCCACGTAGACAGATCATTTCCACAATTTAATAAGGAATGAATATGAAGGATCATTCACCATGCATATGATAATCCACATAGATAGGTTATTCCAACAGAATAATAAAGAATAGAACCAGGTCATGCGTAATCCGCATAGACATAACATTCCAACAGAATAATAAAGAATTGAATAACAAAAGAATTCACCATGCATGCGATAGACCGCACAGACAGGTTATTCCAATAGAAGAATAAAGAATGGAACCAGGTTTAGCGTAATCTGCACAGACAGGATATTCCCACAGAATAATAAAGAATGGAATAACAAAGAATTCACCATGCATGCGATAGACCGCACAGACAGGTTATTCCAACAGAATAATAAAGAATGGAACCAGGTCTAGCATAATCCGCACAGACAGGATATTCTAACAGAATAATAAAGAATAGAATAACAGAAGAATTTCACCATGTATGCGGTACTTCGCATAGACAGGTTATTCTAACATAATAATAAAGAATGAAATAACAGAAGAATTTCACCATGTATGCGGTACTTCGTATAAACAGGTTATTCCAACATAATAATAAAGAATGGAATAACAAAAGCTCTCTTCATGAATACGAAAGAAATAATACCCCTCTCCTTAGAAAGAAACTGGATATTGGAGTAAGAGGTAGCAGACTTCTCTTTTTCTTTCTCTCTATAATTTCTCTCTATAATAATTGCTCTATATCTTTAGTGAATTGGTGAGAAATGAAGGAAGATTGAGCTACTATTTATAGAAAAATATAGTTTCGATAATTTCACGTTTTGGGGCTCGAAATATTACAGTACAATACCCTCAACTTTTCTTTCATTTTTAATTTAGTCTTGCAAGTATTATCAAACTTGCACCACCTCCCCTAATAGTAAATAATGTGAATCAATAGTTATAATCATGTGAAAATACGAATTACAGTATAATACCTCTATCTATACCTCTATTTTAACTTAGTCATGCAAATATTATCAATCTTGGACCAACTTCCCTAATAGTACAAGAATGTGAATCAATAGTACACACATTTGAACAAATAGTTATAATCATGTGAATTAATAGCAATTAATTACTCATTTATCTGGTTAATTATCTAACTGGTCAGTATAACTTCCAGACATCAATTAATATCGAAATAAATGTCAATTTCCACTAACACTAATAATTCCAACACAATGGAACTATCAATTTCATCTTTAATCCACACGAACTTATTCATCATTTATATTATAACTCACAATATTTAACAACCAGGTCGTTCCCAGGAAAGAGGGGGCTTTTCGATAAGGATTTCTCCTTATTGGCGCGCAATTAGATGACCAAACCTCTCCTTGACAGAACTTCTAGACATTGTAAATATTGCAATTTAATAATATGAATAACTTTGTCGTCTTAATTATTGATTTAATAATATATCATACAATGTAGGTGATACTGTGACAATAATCGAATCAATAATATGAGAGATATGATGCAACAATTACTGTAGTAATAATTGAGTGATTTCTCACGTAAGCATCAATAATCAATACCGTGTGCTACTATGCAACCACGCGTATTACTGAACTTTTACTACCAGGTAGTTCAACAGTTTAGCGGTAAAACTTCCGCCGTTATTTTTATAAAAAGATAATTATGTCATTTTCTAACTACGACAATACTTTTGTTGTGGGGTCCACCAATGATTGTGCCGTTGTACGAATATTCCCTGTTAAAACGAATATTCCATGACCAATCGAATATTATATAACCACTTGCTTACTTTGTGAAATTTGTAAATATTACCCACAACTATACCATTATATCAAATCCACACCATAATATTCAAAAATATATTTTGAGAAAATTATTCTTTATTCATAAAAGTTGGGGTCTTACACTAACTACCAACTTTTGTACTTTCACAAGACACATATATACACATGCATTGTAAATAATTTTTCCATCTTTTGAATGTAATTAGTGCACAAAAATCTTGTCTAGATGCTAGTTATAACATCACAATTTGCTAATAAACACAATAAATCAGTTTGTATAATGACAATTCATCAAACGTGCAACTACAAAAAATTGAAACTCAAGAACATGAACTCTTTTAATAAACGTAAAACTCAAGGTTTAGAGGTTATACCTTCAATTGCTTGGAGAGAATCTTTGATAACATAAAAATTGTTTAGAATCACAAAAGTCTTCCTCTCCTTTCTCTCGCTCTCTATTTCTCTCAAATTCTTATATGTAAACTCTCCATTTTTCTCTTCCCTCAGGATTAGGCCAATTCTTTTCACGTAACATAAATCCAACGCGCAAAATAAACTAAACCCAAACGTCTAAAACCGACGTTTTAATACTGATTATAATAAATTATCAGTTATAAAAATTTAATATATTTTATTTTTATTTGTATTTTATTTTTATTTTTATTTTAATTTAAATTCAAAATTCAAAATTCAAAATCCATAAGACTTTGTTTGGCAAAATACTTTTTAAAATAAAGACTTAATATCCTTAAGCCTTGTTTGGGTAAATCCATTTAAAATTACTTTAATTTATTTTAATAACTCATTTAGTTTATAATCCCACATTATTTATTTGGATTCCTATATCCAATCTTATTTAAATAAATAAAACTAATTACCACAAAATTATAGTTTTCATTATAATTTTACTTAATAAATTAACATATCACTTTAATTACTAAATTAAATTAAGACAACATTCTAGCAAACTATATAATCCTTAACAACTCTCTAATTTAGTTATTAAGTTAAATAAGAGTATTATCTCATAAATTTAATTCATCACCCTTTTATCTCAATTAAGTTAATTTCTATAACTCATGAATTATTTACTTACTAATAAATAATCCAACAAATATCTACTAAACAATAAACACATCAATTAAAAATATTTATTTAATTCAATAAATATTTGAAATTATAAATAAAATTCTGGATTGTTACAGCTGATTATGAGTTTAATTTCAAATCTATTCCTGTTCACTGTGATAATAAAGTGTTATAGCCATAACTCATAATCCTGCCATGCATTCTAGGACAAAGCATATTGAGATAAGATATCATTTCATTAGGGATCATGTTCAAAATAGAAATATTTCTCTTCACTATATCCCAACTGAAAATCAACTTGCTGATGTTTTTACAAAACCATTATTTGAATCCAATTTAATAAATTAATAAGTGAGTTAGGAATGCTTAATTTACAACCATAGTACTATCTTCTAGAAAATACTAACTTTGCTGGAAGAAAGTCATTGACCGATCGTGGAGTAATACTCATCGATCGTGGACTTCAGAAGGAAACACAAACTTAGGGGGAGCTAAGGGCAAAATAGTTTTATCCTCCTAACTAAAAGTTCGTGGTCTCACTCAGCGAAAGTTTAAAAAGGGAAGTTTTAAACACTCTGTAAATCACCGTTTTTTAATTTCAAACTCACATATGATTTTCAAACGCTCTCTCTTTCTCCCTCGCTAAAACCCTAGATTTGAGTTACAGAACACTCAGTTAATCTCAGTTGTTTCAGGAAAATCAAAGAAATCAATGGCATCTTCAATCGTGATTCCTGGACACCAGCTATGCTTCAAAGAATTCAAGGATGCCGATCCAAAATATCACAGAATCCTCTTTCTTCTGAAGAAAGCGGGACTGCAAGAAGCTCTGGGGACCAGTACAAGGATCTACCCCAAATTGGTGAAAGAGTTCTACACCAATGGAGTCTACAAAGATGACGTCCTTACTACAAAGGTTAAAGACGTGACGATTCGACTGGAAGCTAATGACATAAATCAGGTCTTAGGTTTTAAATCTAAGGGCCTTACTTCTTTAAGCTTTATCGACTTCAATGAGGGATTAACGAGGATGCATCACGAAAAGAACCAGAATCTGAAGGGGTACAAGAAGGAGTTTCCTCAAAAGTACGAGTTACTGGCTGACATTTTTGGGAAATGTATCTGTTGTAAGAATTCTGGTCACGATTTTGTCAACGAAGTGCAACTGAAATTCATGACAACAATCTGCTTCAAGTCTTAGCTAAACTATGGAGATATTCTTCTAGAGTGGATTGGGAAATGGATTTTTATCTCTAAGAAAGCAAAGAGCACGAACAAAATGCTCTGTGGAAGATTTATCAGTATTATTCTCCAAGCAGCTCTGGGAGCCAAAATTGAAGATAGTGAAGGTGATCCTCTGAATGCCAACAAGAGGATGACCCAATAACTCTTTGTAAACTGGAAAAGGAATCCAGCTGAGAATGTGAAGAATTATCAATCTGAATCTAGTAAAAGGATTAGGGAGGTTATGAAACCTTTTCTATAGGGAAACTTATCTGTTGTGAGGGAAGTTGAAGAAGAAGTAGACCAGGAGCCCTCTGCTCTGGCTAAGAGAAGCAAGTGAAAGAGAAAGATGCAGACTATTATTCAAATGACAGAAGACCCTCAAGGATCAACAATTGAAGCACGTCAAGACTTTGATCCTGAACTCTTTTTCCAATCTCCTGAAAAAGAGATTTCTCAAGCTGAAGAATAGCTCAAGAAGAAGAAGAAGTTGAAGATAGATCCACCATCTCTCAGCTGCTTAAGAAGGGAAATTGCAGCAAGCATTTGCCTAAGTTATCCTTGACAACGATCGTGGAGAATCCAAGTATGCCGATCGTGGAGTTAAGAGTTGTTAGTCAAAGTGAAGCAGACATTTGGACAACAACTCAACATGAATAAGTAGATGTTGCTGAGGATGAAAAACATGCTAAAGAATCTATAAATCCGAGTCAAAAATATCAAAAAGAAGGCTGATCTTGAGCTTAAAGAAGCTGCGCTGAAGATTAAGAAAGAAGAAATGAGAATGATGGAACAAGCTAAAAGGACCGAGTCTCCAGACTCTAGTTCTTATAATGATTCCTTGGATCAAACCAGGATCATTGAAACTATAATTGCCAACATCGACAATGAAGTTAGTCCGACTGCATAAGACCAAGTATTTATTAATACTAAAGAGGATCAACAAGAGAATGCTAATCAAAGAGATGCTAATATTGAGGGGGAGATTTTCGAAGTCCCTGAGCTAGCAAGTGCTCCAGTTGAGGGGTAGCAATAAGAAGCTCATCATCAAACCCCCTCTACCCCTCAAGAAATGATAGAGATTCTTGATGTTGAAGATGAAAGGGAAAAAGAAGTTGAAATTATTGCTGAGTATAGAAATGAGTAAAGAAGCATCAACTACAACCGAATATTCTCCTACCTGCCCATGATGCCCTTCCACAGAGCCCTACTTCTCAATTCTTGGGATCATATATTTTGGACATTCAAAGCCTATCCAGCAGTATCTGTGCTCGCCCAAGAATACCCAAAGAACCTCAACTTTGCCAAAAAGTTAATTACCAATCATACCTCTTCTATCCATGAACAAAAGGTATACTTCATTCCCACTTTCTTCAAGTTAAATCACTCCCTTTCATTAAATTTCCATCAATTTGATGAATTACCTAGGTGGATCGAGGTTATTCCTAACCCACGAAATCAATTTCCAGGTACAGAGTCCCAACACTCTGTGACTGATGAACCAAATGAATCACCCATTCTAATCGTGGTACATCCTTCTCACACCACGATCGTAGACCTTCTTGACACCACTACGATAGATCAACATGATAACTCATCTTTCGAACAACCAATAAATGACTCAATAACTCATTCTGATGTTCCTTCATCCTCTAATAATGATTACTTCAATCTAGCTATTTCTCTCTCAAACTTGCAAAAATAGAAGACAAAAACCTCTCCTTCTGGAATTCAGAAAATAATCGTCCATCTATCTCTACTTCCCACCAAGGATGAGTTAACTGAAGTTTTAGAGAAAGTGGCCAAACAGATGGAAGAAAACCTTGAGGCCCATTCTCTCATTATTCATCAACGTTTTAACAACTTGATCGATGTTGCCAATACTCTTTTTGGCAATTTGGGATCTGAGCTCACCAAAAGATTAAAGGCGATCATAAAGGAGATGATAGAGAGCATAAAGGAAAGGGATCAACTTCACTTCCACTCTATGAAAAAATATAAGGAAGCAGTTCTCCTTCTTTAAAAGACTCAGGAGGTGCAGAACAAGCTCGTTACAGAAAATCTCATAAGCCTGCGTTCCTCTCTGACTGAATTTAAAGAGTACTCCTTAACGCAGATATATAAAGCAGACATATAATCTCCTGGCCATCATTCATCAAAAAAAATTTGAGACTGACGCTATGGTCCAAGAGAATCACAATGACGCTGCCCAGTCGCGCACTCAACTACACGAACTGGCGCAAGGAATGAGTTGTCTGTCTCAAGACATTCGAACCTTAGATGCTAACATAAAGGGGGAGAATACCGAGAAAAGTTTCTATCTAGAAGATAAGTTTCAAGATTCAAGAAACCTAGAAGATAAGTTTCTATCTTTATTTGATGTATCGATTTCGAACTGTAATTTTCTTGAAAAACATTAATAAATTCATGATTATCTTCTAGAGATTCAGTTACTCACTGATCATTAAGTCATGTTTATTTTCAAGCAACTTGCATTAAAAATTGATGGTATGATGTAAATCTACTTGGTTATGTCAACATCAAATAAAGGGAAATTGTTGGGAGTTGCATATTTAAATTTGATGTTGGAATAAATAAATGAGCATGCATTATCAAATTATGTAAAGTCCTTATTAGATCATATGTACAAGGACTTATATTAAAGATCAAAATTGTTAAATTGATCTGAGCTTAATGTTTATCTTTCTGTAAAATCTCTTGTAGTAGAAAGATCAAACTTCTTAGGTTGATCTTATGAGTTGTAATAGAAAGGCAGAACAAAATCGTGGAGATTGCAGAAGCCAGAATTGTAGTCTATTGAGAAAGCCTAGCAAAATCAGTGAAGCAATTTGTCGAGTGCCTGTCAAGTCTAGTCAAAATCGTAGGCACTGCTCTAAATCGTGGAGTCCTCAAAACATCAAGATCGTAGTCATTTAAGCGCTGTCAATGATAAGGCAGAATCATAGAGTACTCCATGATTCTCATCAGAGGCAATCAAGTATAAATAGCCTGCAAACATTTATCATCAGACCACGATCGTAGTGTTCATCAGTAAGCATCAAAATAGTTGAAAATCGAGTCTGATAAACAAAAATGCCTGACATCATCAACTGAAATTTGAGTGTTGATATGATTGAGAAACCCAATGCCCTCTGTAATAACCCAATATTTTCAATAAGAAATTTTACGAATAAATTTTTTTTATATATATAAAGGTGGGATTATGTGCAAAGTAAAGTATATGTATATATCTGATAAATAAAATTATTTATTAGATGTAAATAATTTCTTATTAGACTTATTGATCATTATAGATTATATTATTATTATAAATTAATTTTGTAATAAAAATGTTTATTATTTATTTTCCATAAAAATATGATTATTGTTTATATGATATGGATATTATGATATGTATTTATTATATTAATTAAGTTAATTATTTTAACTTAATTAATAATGGTATCTATGAAGGTTATGTCAGATATAAATTCAAAACCCTAAGTCTGGATTTTGAATAAGGGATGAGAATAATAATATAATATTATTTATATTTCAGTTATATAAACATGCCTGATATGTGTGTAATGTTAATGTGTGAAACAGTTATAGTAAAACAGTGCAAAACCCTAACATTACTGATCAGCTATAGTACAGAAGTCTAATATGACTGTAAGATTTGTTAAATTATGTGTTATGACCATTATTATATTTAATGTTAATTAGGTAAACCCTAATTGACATTTAGAAATCCTAATTACTAATTTAGCAAGCTTAATGGTAATTAGTATTTTACAAAGCCTATTTTGCAAGCCTAAAGTGATTAGGAAACCTAATTCAATTAGGAAACCCTAATTCACATTTCTAGAAATCAAGATTCCCATTTTGCCCTTAATACACAATTCTATATTTAGAGCTTAGAAAACCCTAAGGTTAAACCCTAGGGGTCAAACCCTAAGAGTTAGAATGCATTATCAACCTTGCCACTAGCTAAAAGTAAAAACCAAATGACCAAATTACCCTTCTTGCATTATTTTATAGATAACTTGTAAAACTTGCCATAACTTTAGTTGGTGACCAACTTTAGCTAGTCATGTGGTCTAGTACTAGCCTTTAATCAACCAAAACCTGCCCTCATGATCAGCCATGGTCCTTGCATCAATTTATATATAGATTGAGAAAGAGGAAAGTTCATAATTTTGTCCCAATTGTTCACAAACACACCACCAAGTTTCTCTCTCTCTAAACCCACGAAAATAGTTAGCATTTCAGTCCCTTAGTGAGTCCCCAGAACATCAAGATCAGGTCAGGAACAGAGGATCAAGATTTGGTTCATAGAGGACTAAAAAAATGGTCATTTGTGATGGCTAAAATCCATCATAAAAAGTAGGAAAACCATCACGAAAGGTTTATGTGATGACTTTAAGCATCATAATGGCCGTCTTGTATACGCCCATCATGAAAGGTTTTACGTGATGGTTTTGGCAATCACGCAAACGCTTAGTGATTTTGTGATGATTAACACAATCACATTAACATATAATCTATTGTGATTGTCAAAGTCATCACACAAAAAAATAAGACTTTAGGGATCAAATGTAAGAACGTGAATATCTATTTGCGTATAATTTATTTCACTATATTAATTGTATCAAATGATACTTGTAGGATTCGAACCCTCTCCCATTTGCAAACTAAATAAGAAGTATTACCACTACACCAAAGTCCAGATCATGATTATAATTTTAAAACAAAATATAAAAGGAAACATATGTAAGTTAACTTACTAAACAAAATTACTTTCAAACAAGATTTGGTGATTGCAATGGCAGTCACAAATACTCTATAATGATGGTAAAATTAGTCATCACTAAGAGCCATCATATATTTTATTGTTTTGTGACGGCTTGAAAATTCCATCACAAAATACCTTCTTTTTGTAATTGTAAATAAAAGTCGTCACAAAAATCTATCTTTTTAATGATTGTCACGACCATCATAAAATATTGTTTTGATTATTTCTTATATTAAAATATTAGTGATGGCTTAAATACAATCACGAAAAGGGTATATCTATAAGTGATGACTTAGTGCGTCACAAAAAGAAAATTTATAAAAAAATTAGTTTAATTGACATAGCCATCACAATTATAATACATTGATGTCAAAATTAGTCATCACTAAGAGCCATCATATATAATATTATTTTGTGATTGCTTAAAAAGTCCATCACAAATTACTATCTTTTGTGATTGTTTTTAAAAACTGTCACAAAATTCTGTCACATATTCTTGTTTTTCTAGTAGTGCAATTCTAGATTTAGAGCTTAGGAAACCTTAGGGTTAAACCCTAAGGGTCAAACCCTAAGGATTAGAATGAATTGTCAACCTTGCCACTAAAAGTAAAAACCAAATGACCAAATTTCCCTTCTTGCATTATTTTATAGATAACTTGTAAAACTTGCCATAACTTTAGTTGGTGACCAACTTTAGCTAGCCATGTGGTCTAGTACTAGCCTTTAATCAACCAAAACCTGCCTTCATGATCAGCCATGGTCCTTGCATCAATTTATATATAGATTGAGAGAGAGGAAAGTTCATAATTTTATCCCAATTGTTCACAAACACACCACCAAGCTTCTCTCTCTCTTTAAACCCACGAAAATAGTTAGCATTTCACTCCCTTAGTGAGTCGCAAAAACATCAAGATTAGGTCAGGAACAGAGGATCAAGATTTGGTTCATAGAGGTATAAAACCTAACTTAGAAATTTGATCTTATATGCTATGTTAGATTTGATGTTAGAATGTTTAGATATGTTATATAAAGTGTTAATTGATGATCTGGGTTGGTATTTAGTGAATCTATAACACTTAGATACTCGAATTTAAGTTTTTACAAAATCTGGGAAATTTTCAAAAGTGGTCTGACAACCGAATGTCAGACCACACAGATCTTTATCTAGTTATCATTTTTGTTGTTTAAGTATTTAATCTTGTAGTATGACATGTGGTCTGTATTCTGGAACTTGAATCTAGCTCAGATCGTGCGCATAATGAAAGTTATGGGTGGTCAAACCCCATTGACCGACCATGACTTTCGGTTTTCTGGGTAACCCAGATTAGCCCAGAAGCGTCTGACAATGACTTTGTGTCCTCGGATCTTGCTTGTTGTTGTTTGTTTGTTAGTTTTATTGCATCTAAGTTATAGCTGGTTATGTGTACTATGGATACATTCTTTTAGATCACTAATTAATCAAGTTGATTGAACTCAGTGGTCGATCAAACTAGCCAAGTCGAGCATGTTCTCTGTTTTCTGGGTAACCCTGAAAATATATGAACATGTCGACTGACATGGTTTGACCGGGTTCTAAATGTTGATTCTATTGATGTTTTATAATAGATATGTAGTACTGCATGTTGTCTATGACTTAGAACTCTCAAAGAACAAAAATATTGCATGAACAGAAAGTAGTGGTAGCCTAAAAGTGATTACTCAAGTTGTTCTTCATTTCTGGGTAACCCAGCAATGAAGAACAGGTCTGACAACCACTTTGCATGCTTAGATCTCTTTTGTGTTATGATATTTGACCATTTTTGTTGTTGAATGATGTAGTGTTACATTAGTTCTACAAGCTGTGATCGATAGTTAGCCCAGAAACACATTACACAGTGAATGATCACTGGTCAAAATAGGTCACTCGATTACTAGTTAAGCTTGTTCTTGAGCCTCAAGAACACTTAAGGCGACACTGTTAGAGTTTATGCCCTAGAGGCCAATTATTTAAAATAATTGCTTAACGTTTTGATATTATATTTGATTGAATAAATGAATGATTTTATTATGGTTTTATTTATTGCGTTATATAATTGTTAACATAATAAAATTCCTTAGAATAATGATACAAATTATATATTTCAAGTATATGACTTGAACATGAGATTATATAATTACAATTAGTATCATTGTTCTTAAATGTCCCTAGTCGAGTATCATTGTTGATGGGACAACATTGATGCATTGAGACTAGTATGTGGATTGACTGATGACCAAATCTCATTGGTCATAAATATATGAGATATTAAGTCAATGCATAGGTACATGTTAGAGAACGATGTACTGGACAGACCCACCATGAGAATTCTATATGGAGCATTATGCGAAGTGTCATTAGAAATTCTCATAGTGATAATGATGTAATGGTCCTCCGACCTGAAATCACTATATTACTACACGGGAATTTATGTACTTTGATATCATCAAATGTCACCTTTAATAGGGCGGACTATAAAGGTGATTATTGGGTACATCATGAATTATGTGAGGAATATAAGTGATCTAGATGGAATTTAACCCTCCTATATATTAGGGATGATATCCATAGGCCTCTTGATTGAGTAGGACTATGAAATGCATGGCCATGCTCAAATAGTGATTTGTTTCATATAGTCTGCTCATTGATCAAGAAAACAAAGATTAAATTATGAACAGTATGACACATTCCATGACTCGAGTTTAATCTAGGATATTAAGGTTAAAAGGATTAAATTACATTGAAACATTGGTCACGAAAAGGTTGTATCAAATCATCGATATTATTATTACTTGGGTAGCAGTGATGCATTACTAGATGCCGCTCACTGTTTATAATTTTATAATATGATTTTAAAATTATTGCCAACGTAATAATAACCTATAGGGTCACACACATAGAACGTAATTTAAAATGGAATTAATTTAAATTTCAAGGATTTAAATATATTAGTATGATTAATAGTATTTAAATCACGAATTTAAATTAAAAGGATAATTTGTATATATGTATATTAATTAAGTAAGACTTAATTAAGATATATATATATATATATATATATATATATATATATATATATATATATATATATATATATAAATTCGGATTTTATTAAAATACGTTTTTGATTAATCCCTTTTTAACTACTATATATGTGATATAGTAGCCACTTAGGGTAATATCATAACATCATAACCCTAGCCGCTCTTAGAGAGAGACTAGAGAGAAACAGTTCTAAAATCCATTCCTTTTGGTGGCTAGTACCGCAGTTCCGTTTACTGCAGATCGTACGACGGTTTGCGGGGCGTTCGTGTGGATACCGTAGAGGCGCGATTCGTTTGGATTGCGTTGGAGATTCGAGGGCATCAATTTCAGAAGCATTTTCATATTCGGTATAATTTTTAACCACTGAATTAATTATTTTCGTATGGATCCTATTTAGGGTTTCGGAAATTAGTTTAAATTGTTCAATTTCCGCTGTGCGTTTCTGTGTCGAAACCCTACAGACACTTACTGTAACACCCCAGTCCCACATCAAAAGATAGGGGGAAAATCTGTCTGTATATGAGGAATAAAGTTACTACCAATAGTACCTTCAAGTCATGACCTTTTGGGAGCCTGTGGTGGGCTAGATGACCCAAGGAGATACTATTGGGCCAGTGATTTGAGACCTTATTTGGATGGATTTGGTTCGATTCAGACTTGGGATTTGACCCAAGATTTGTTCCGGACTCGGGATTTGACCCGGGTTGTTTCATATGGTATCAGAGCCGACTCTTGAAAGCTCGGGTCGGGTCATCCGATCGAGTTGCCGGAGGTGGGGACACGAAGGCTGGTGGTATTATCCCACAATGGAGAGATGAAGGTCCGGAGGTGGGGACACGAAGCCAGCCGGTATTATCCCACAATGGCTAGAGAGGCAAAGATCTTTGGACCGTGTGTGTGATCGGTTCTGACGGGGACGTCAGAAATTTAAGTGGGGGAGTTTGTAACACCCCAGTCTCACATCGAAAGATAGGGGGAAAATCTGTCTGTATATGAGGAATAAAGTTACTACCAATAGTACCTTCAAGTCATGACCTTTTGGGAGCCTGTGGTGGGCTAGATGACCCAAGAAGATACTATTGGGCCAGTGGTTTGAGACCTTATTTGGATGGATTTGGTTCGATTCGGACTTGGGATTTGACCCAAGATTTGTTCCGGACTCGGGATTTGACCCGGGTTGTTTCACTTACTGTCGTTAAAGGCTATAGCGACAGAATTATTAAATTTAATTATTTCAATTTCTAAAAATCATTTAAAAATAGTAAATAAATTCTAAAAATTACAAAAAAAGTTTTAAAAATTATTTTAAGTTATAAAAATTAACTTTTAAAATTTGACATATTTTTCATAAATATTAGTAATTATTTGAATATTATTAACATTTAATTTATTTAATAAATGCATTAAATAAATTAACTAAAAATGATTTTATTATATTAAAAATCATTTTAAATGATAATAAGGTATTTAATAATATTTTAAGTTATAAAATGTAACTTTCAATATTTTAAGATAAATTTCATTAATTATTTAATATTAATGATATTAAATTTATTTAATAATAATATTAAATAAATAGATTAAAAATGATTGTATTGATTTAAAAATCATTTAAAAAGGATATAAGTGGTTTAAAAATATTTTAATTTATTATAAATGACTTTTAATATTTTAGTGATTAATACCTTAATATTTAAATATTAATGGTAATTGTTTAAAAATAATTTTAAATGTTTTAAAAATCATTTATGGGTAATAATTAATACTTTAAAAATATTTTGAGTTATTATAAAATAACTTCGATATTTTGGCAAGGGTTGCATAAATGCTTTAATATTATTTAAATAGAATTATTTAATATTTAAATTATTTAATAATGATTCTAGAGTTTGAAAAATTATAATAATCAATTAAAAATTATTATAAGTCCTATGATTGATATTTAACGTATCCAGAATAGTATTTAAGATACAGATTAGAGTTTTAAACTTGATAATTTTTTGATAAAGTAGTCGGCACACCAAAATGCTATCGAATTTGATTCGAACCTATATGATTTGACTGTATAAGTGTTTGTTTGTATCTTAATGACTGATATAACTATGTGACAATGTGATTAGGTTATGTATTGACTTTAAATAATAGTACGATGTGTTATGATATAATTTTCTAATCAATAGAACCATCTTATAAATGATAGGTCATTGAATTAAAGGTAGAACTAAGTTGTGTAAACAGCAGACCAGACAAGTTTCCTATACTTACTCCAATTATTATTGAGCAAGTATCTTTACCTTTGCATTTTTTTTATGCAATGGACATGAGTAATAAAGTTTCAGAATTATATTATCATTGTATTAGATTATTAACCCTATTGTTATATATGTTATATCTGATCATTGATTATCAACATGGTACTATATTGTAATTCAGATATATATATATATATATATATATATATATATATATATATATATATTCTGTTCGTTAATGTCTAAACATGGTTATTCAAGTGTCCCCATTTGGATAATCATTGTATTTAAATACATGTTGATATATATATATATATATATATATATATATATACACACACACACACACACACACCTATTGTCCCCAGTATGTATACGATAACAAAGAGTCATCTAAGTTATTTGACCAGCTAGACACAGATTTAGAAATGTTGTTGAATATGATAAAACATTTTTGTATCCAATCAAATTATTTTGGTTTAGATTCCAGACTAAGTATGAACATCTCGAACATGGAAAAATTTTTATGTGCCCAAGGCGGACAGAGTGAACGATAATATCGTTCTTGCATGTAGTATTGATCAATACAGGGCATAACGGGCTGATCACCCCCCGTGCCCATAAGTTATGACGGTTTGCGGATGAAGTTCTGCTAAACCTATTCGAAAATTGAGAATAATGTTCATAGTATGTCACCTTAACCCTATTTATAGTCTGTACATAGTTTAAAAAATTTGATAGAGAGTTGTTATGTTATTATTATAGGTTCAGATTACTTCACAACTTTTGATTTGTTGTAGAAGGGTAGTACAAAGAAAATATTTAATCCTTCCAGCTAATATTTATAATTGTTATTACTTGCTGGGCACTCAAATGCTCATCCTTGCTTAAATTAAATGTTTTTAGTTAAGTATGACCAGCTAGAGGGCTCTGCCAGGAATAAAGGGAAAGGAAAGCTGTCAGAATAAGTTTGTGTTATCTTATATAATAGCTAGACTTAAATAAGATGATGTTATTTATTATCTATAATGTAATGAAATGTTTTAAGGTAGCGTACCTGGGATTTAGAAAACTCTGATATGTAAATTAAGTTTGATATTTATGACATTATTATTATTATTCCGCTCAAAGAAATGGTATCGTGAAACACTGAATTAGGATTTCAAGTACCTGAATTTGGGGGCGTCACACCCTCACCAACATCCTTGGTTGAATTTAAGAATCAAAAAGTAAGTAGAAACATGTCTACCAATTAGTCCGTTGATAGTGACATTTCAGAGGTGTTAGGTGAGAAAGCAGACTGTTGTGTCAGGTAAGTTAAAAAGAAGCTTTCATATCATCAGGATGTCAACATAAAAGTGCTCAGAATGTCTGAAGCATTAAATGTTCAAATGAAAGCCTCTCAACAAGAAGATTTCAAAGGCTCCTATATAAGGCTAACATATTGAAGATGTCAGTTAAGTAAGAAACAAGAACGTAAAAGAAAATCACAAAAACATCTGTCAAATCTTCGCTCCACGATTAAGCAAAATCTTGCTTCGCTACTAAGTTCATCAGAACTTGGACTTAAGGCAACTTAGTAGCACAACAACAACCTCAACTACACTCATTGTAGAGCTGCCAAACTTGCTAGGTTTGAAGAGTACTTAGTGTACTAACATTCCAAGCATGTTGGGCTTGAAGAGTTATTTGTGAACTAGCTTTCCAAGACAACTGGTCTTGAAGGAATCTTAGTGATTCGAAGATTGTATCCATATCCTTAGGGGATTTTCTACTCGTGGAGTAGAAGAGTGGACTTGGAGTCTTAAGTGCTCTGAACCACTTAAAACACTGTGTCATTTACTTTCAGTCTCTTTAACTGTTATATCTGCTATAACTGATGTTTGATTTATAACCTTGATTTTATCTTAAGGGGGATAACTAAAACATATATTCCGTTGTGCTTAATTAATCATTTAATTAACAAATATGTTAAGTTACTATTTGAAAAGAAAATTTTAAAAATCTATTCAACCCCCATTCTAGATAGTTTTCGTGCCTCCGGGAACTAACAGAGTACTCCAAGCGTAATCGATGAGAAAAAGGCATATCGTAAAGTATCTCAAGGATCGTTCAGTAAAACAAGAGTACAAATTCAGCTTCAAAATCGTAAAGCAACATTCTACGAGCTAATCGTAAAGTTCATCCCATCGTAGAGCAACTATCGAAGAAGACCAGGACGTAGAGTACACTCTACGATCCATCATTTTTGTAGAGTTGGACAAGTCTGACAATATGACTGACATTGGAGCGTTGCTGATTGAAGTTAATGATGCATTCACCAAACATCCTTGATTGAATTCGAAGATCAGAAGATGTGTCTAACAACTAGGTTGCTGAAAGTGACACGTCAGTGGTGTTAGGTGAGAAAACAGACTGATGTGACAGGCAAGCCAAAAAGGAGTTGACACATGAGCTTAAAATGTCTAAATCAAGGATCCCAGAATATCTGAGCATTAAATGCACCAACGAGCATCTAGCAATGAAAAGATTTTCAACATACTATAAAAGGCAACATAGATTCAAACTTAAAAAGTGACGAACTCTAATAAAAAAGCCTAAGCTCTGCCAAAGTCTAAAGAACTCATCTACGATTTTTGAACATTAAGTTCAAGTTGCTTTGTACTTGAGAAGAAGAGCAAAACACCATCTTAGCAGCACATCTCAACAACATTCAAACAACTGTTCGTCATGAGACTTAGTGGCCCAGATTCTGAGTCTTAGTGACTCGAAGGAACGTAAGTGGTTCAGAGCTAATTCCGAGACTTAGTGACTCGAAGGAACCTAAGTGGTTGAAGTGTAATAAATCTTAGTGATCTTGATTAGATTTCTTATTCATGAAGTAGGAAGAGCGGATTAGAAGTTATTCAGTATCCGAACCACTTAAACTTTGCTGTGACTTTACTTTTCCAGTTCTTACATATGTCTGATTATTTATCTTGCTTAGCGTTGCTTACCTAACTAAATTCAAAACTGAGATTGCTTTTTAATCTTTATGAAGTTTTTTTACAAACAATATATTCCGTTGTGCTTAATCAATCTGATTAACAAAATATTTGGTAATATTTTCTAAACAATCAAAAGTTTTAAAAATCTATTGAACCCCCCTTCCTTCTAGATCTGTAAGTACCTTTAAAAAATAACAGAAGAATAATCAAATTCGAGTCATTAAAAATATATTTATTTTACTAATATATAACGATGCTCCATAAACCTAAATTATATGGAACTATACATGTTTTTATATTTTTGCATGTTTTATTGCATCCGTTCAGTTAGATTGTTGAATGAAAATCGATTCATATTTGAAGTGATCTGACATATATAACCTTAAATTACTTATATAAGATCATTTTAACTACAAATAAGTTTTGATCTTTGCTTGACAATCCAACCGAATGAAAAATCTTACAATATGTTTATATATTTTTAATATAATTTATTGGTGTACATGGAGCATCGGTTATCATAGGGGATATTTGCAACCCTTTCACCCACAACTAATAAACATGAATTAACTCTAGCTACACTTGAATTTACAAAAATATTTGCACTAGCTCCGTGGGAGCTAGCAAACATATACACACAATCAATACTACTTTTCCAAAAACCAAATTTCCAAATTATGTATGTTCAACCCATACTTAGTCACACAAGATCATAAATATAGATCAAGCTAATAACAAAAGAATACCCAAAATACACATCATTCTAACATGTGCCACTCAATCAACAGCTAGCAAGAGCACCAAAAAAAAACAACTAGCAAGACCCAAGAACACCTATGAGGCATGATGATGATTAGTTGAACCTTCTTGAACCTTTGAAGAAGGCGGCGAAAGCTCGCCACCGGCAGGCAAGTCGGAAAGAGCAGCCATAATCCGTCGAATGCTAACCGATCGAGCTGTCTTGAAACTAAACGATCTCATGGGGGCGTTTTTTGAGAATATATTAGAAGATTGGGTTAAAATAAGGTAAACTAGAGCTTGTACTATAACAAACAAAGCCACCTTCAGCAGCATGTCTCCTGCGCCGCTTTCGATCAACATATTCATAACTATTTACTTACTGTCTGAGAAATACAATTAAGCTGAGAAAGTTATCTCAAGTTCTGGGAGATGGAGAAAAAATTATAAAACTTAAAGAACAAATGTTGATGTTTATTATTAGGAATGTGTTGGATATATTATGTGTATATATATAGTGGGAGAATATGAGTTATGGACCCAGTCATTCATTGACTTGGCTATATATGGTTTCTAGTGGTCTTTGATTTCCTTGCAGCCACAGACGACAGCAGTGATCCTAATGTGTACGTAATCAGGGTTGGTTTTTTGGCCAGCTTAAAAAAACCAAGACAAAGTGCATGCTTGGTTTAAAATTTTTGGATTCTTTTTTTTTAACTCACAAACGTGACTTTTAAATCTCAAACTCACTGCACCAAAAAAGGTTTGGGAGGTTACACACACGCGCCCAGTAATTGTTCCATTACACACATGGTTCCACTATCATAATAAAATTAATAATAATAATAATAATAATAATAATTTTTTGCATACATAATCATCAAAGAGAGAGAATGGTTGATATATTCAGAAGTACCAATATGTAATTTTCTATATTATTAAGGAAGTGGGGTTGCTCGCACCAATAGAATACCTGCCAGCAGAAGCAAGTAGGTTGTCCCAATCCATGGGAAACAAGAAGCTTACCCGCCACGTTAATTCTACGCCTAATTTATACGTCAATGCCCAAAATTGTCAAAAATCAAAAAATGAAAACAGACAATTAAGGAAATTCCCATGAAACTGCAACTTTTTAATCCAACACTCTTCTTCTACATCATCATTCCAGAACAACTCTAATATTCCTTTCTAAAACTAAAATTTCTCCCAGTCAATGATATTATGCAAGCAGAAACAAAGAAAAGTTCGACTCAATCCAAAACGCATACAACCTCGGGTCCTTACAAAAGATGAAGTTCAGCCCGTGGATTTTTAAGTCCGAAAGTTCAATTGCTGACTAATTTCAACAAGCCGCAACAATTGCAACAAGATCACAAGAAAGACTAACACCCCGGAAAACTAAAAACAACGCATGATTTATATATGTAAATAACATATTTAACCAGCAATAGCCAACAGAAGCAACTTAAATTCCCAAACTAACGAGCCGTGTAACAAAATCTGTAATAACAGCTATAATACAATTTGCAGGAGAAGAAGTCTTGCCACCATAATGCAGTAATTGATATAGAGACAGAAAAGGCATGCAGCATATTGTTCAATTTATTGGGGCTCTTAAAGGAGAAATGGTTCAAAAAAGAATAATCAAAAGCAATCACTTCCAACTTAGCTAGAGGGTTGGAGTCTTGGAGAAGAGAAGAGAGAGCATGCAAAAGAAACATAGAACATGAGCTTATTAACTAGGGCAGCAGAGCCTGGTAATCGATAGCAGATTTACACTTCTTAACAGTTGTCCACAACAGATTTACACTTGCAGATTTATAATGATGGAAAATACCATCGGATAACCCTTTGAACTTGCTATACATTATCTGCAAATGATAAGAAAAAGGAAGGAGAATTTAGAAACTAGTAAATACATCTCACCCATACATGCTTTAAAATGTTAAGGCTAACAGAGTAAGCATGAATATTACTTTAATATTATAGAATTGAGATATATTTTTTTATTTTTGTGTATGCTTTTGTTGCCACCATTATAGTAATACTGCAAATTGGGCTCCCTAAAAATAATCGAAGCTGGCAAACAAATTCCCCAATTTACTAGTATAGTTGCAATATTTTTATTTTTTATTTACAAGTAACTAATATAGCTGCATTGTAAAAAGACTTGGTGAATATAGTAGACCCCAAAGTGAATAAAAACATTGTACAGTAATACTTGCTACAAACATTTATTGAGGTTCATTCTATGAGTCACTCATGCCACATAAATCACATACTTGGTTCTCTATCTAGATTTTTTATTTTCATTAGAATTCAGAAGCGTAAGACCAAAAAAAATTAAGTCATAAGCCTAATGAAATTTAACATTTCTTGATACAGCTATATTCCGATATTAACCTCTACTCCCGAAAAATAGTACATCTCAAAAAAATTTGAGAAAATGTAGTGCCCAAAATATTTTTACCTGGATTGTCCGAATGTACATTAAAATGTCGCACCACTGTTTTACCATATAATACTTTAATGCACATCCAGACAATCCACGAAAAAAATATTTCGAGCACTGTAGCATCACTGAGATAAAATACTATTAGAAAATGAAAATCCTATTTTTTTTTTCCAACTTTCTTTCCCGTATATTAGGGTTTGCATTTAATACGTTCTATGAAGCACAAACACTGCTCTAAGGTCGACGTATATACATAGAGTACGTGCCTGACGCCATCACTCTACATACACTTCTAGATATTTATTAAATACCTCAACTTTATTAATTTTGATTTTTTTAAATTTCAGATACCTTTCGATAGTCTAGAGATACTTCCTGATACGATACGTACAAGAAGATTTTAGGGAATGCCAACTAACATAGTTGTCACGGTGCTACAACGAGTCACGACGGTAGCTGACTGCCAAGACGCCTAGGCAATAAGGCGCTCGTCTAAGCGTCCATATGCAACAAGTCGTTAATCATGTACAATTTATACATTTATAGTTATGAAGTTATTCTCATATATATTAATCATATATATTAAGACTATTAAATATTATTAAAAAACTCGTAATATACTTATATTATTTAATTCAAAAGTATGTGTGTGAATTAGTATATTTAATTATTAAAAATAAACAAAAGAAAAAGAAGAAGAAACAAATATTCATTAACAATTTTTCACAAAGTGGTGGCGACAAAACGTACAACTTTTATATCAACAAATATAGATATTAATATTCTTTTTAAGTTTTTAAAGGTCATTGCTAGACAAGAAACAACCAAAGCAGCCCCTACGATAAGTGGCAGCTAGTTGTCTTCCATTAGAAGTCGTTTGCTAAGACCAAGCCTAAATGCCTAATTAACAAACAAAAACACCACAATCCACAAACTTCATCACCTATGTTCTTCGGACTCGTCTGTTCCTGATGGAACCCGCGTCGACACGATCCAACACGGGTGCGGAATTTGTGTCGGTTGCGACACTTTCAATCCAGATATGACTTTGATAACCCCAAATTTCAGCCCCCCATTCAAACCAAATAACCCTAGATTGCAGCCCACTTTTCGTGTTTCAAAACAGACCAACAAAAAGAAAAGTAGAAGAAGAGAGGAAACGAAATCAAGGGAAGATAAGAGGAGAAGAAGTAAAATAGCAGTGTCACCATCCCTTGCCGCCGCCATCCTCGTCTTTGCAGAGTTCTAAAATCTTTTCATCCCAAGCGGCTGCCCCTTACTCCCGCACGACGTGAAGAAAGGAAATAGAGCAGAATAATCCAAATAGAATAGAGATCGGAGAGATCAGATCTGGAATATAAAATATCCCCTGAAAAATTACAATTAGGTATCCCAAAATTTTTATAGTTTTTTAATTTAGTCCCCCAGGTTTTTTAAAAATTCAAAATAACCCTTGGAAAAGTACATCAGTCCCTATAGTTTTGTTTTCTTCCATTTCAGCCTCTGAAGTTTCAGTTTTTTCACTGTTTCTTTATATTTTTGCACTTCAGTCCCTAGAGCAAAAAAACTTGGTGATACAATTAGAAACATTATTGTTAAAAAATCATAACATATCGTATCCCCACACCCGTGTCCGAATTCGAATCCATATCCGCGTATCCTCTAGTTTTTGACTTCACGCGTCCGATACTTAGATTCGTACCCACACCCGACACTCGAGTTCGAGTAACACAGTTCATCACCCACATGTGGTATTAGTGTCACTCATAGTTGTCATGGCGTCGCCTAGGCGTCCAGGCGATGGACAAACTATTACAGCGAGGGTCAACTTCAAGTGGAGCTGCCAAGGCGAACGCCTTAGCAGCTCTAGCCCAACCCAAGTGTTTTAACACTTCTAACAAATTAACCCATGACCTATCGATTAAAAACCAAGGAGAAAGACTAAAACCCTAAAACACTTATCAGTAATCGCGATTCGCGACATCTTTGGACTGGAGACTCGATCACTACTTTTTCGACCCATCGCAACTCTGATGACTCCAACGCAACCCCATCGCAGCTCAACCACTATCACGGCCCATCGGAACCCAACAACTGAGTCGACCCATAGCTAGCGGCGACTGTTCGAGAACCCAACAATTGAGTCGACCCAGGAGTGAGTCTCTCTGACTCTGTTTCAACTACTCAGCCAGCCTTAACCTTCTCTCACACAAGTTCTTGCTCGCTTTGCTTTCTTTGTTTCTTTGTCTCTGTTCTTGCTTTCTCTATTTCTCTGTCGTTATCTCCTTGTTTTGCTTATTTTATATATTTGTGGTGGATTGATGGGGGCTTAATAATTATACTTGGGACTTGATTTCATATATTTTTGGTGGACTAGTGGGGGCTTAATAATTATACTTGGGACTAGTCAGGACGCTTCCGGCCTTCCATTAAATTAAGACTTAATGACTGGTTGGGGGCTTAATAAAATAGGTTGCTTTGCTTTGCTGATTTTATCCTTGCCAATACGTAAAGCTTAATTAAATATATAGAGAACAGTTAGCCACTTGGGTTAATACATTTAATTTAGGTTAGTACATTTAATGTTTTTTGTCAATTGTGATTATACTCGGAAGTTTAAACAGTACAAAATTATGTGAGAGGTGATTCGACTTTTTAATAAGTTATATTTATTGTTTATTCTCTTTTTTGGTACAAATTACAAAGTGTAAACAAAATATATTAAGTGTTTGTGTGAATGGTTACTACTTACTAAACTAAAAATAAAAATATGTCAATTGTCTCATATTTTGTTTGTTGTATTGTGTAGAAACTAGAAAATAATATGGCGGAAAGTTCGGGAGCCGATGGTTATGATATAACCAAGGACCCAAAAAGTAAGGTCATATCAAACGATAAGGGTTGGAAATATGGGTATTGGCCAGATAAGACTAATAAAGATATAGTGCAATGTATCCTTTCTGGGAAGCAATGTCGTTCGGGAATCAAAAGGCTAAATCAACATCTAGCGGGAAATTTTGGAGATGTAACGAAGTGCCCTAAAACATCCACCGAAATATGAGGGAGATGCAATAGTTTGAATAGTGAAAAGAGGAACAAGCCAATTGAGCTAGATAATGATGATGATTATGCTTCCTCTAACACTATCCCAAGTTCTGGGACTGCTTCCAAAAGGAAAAGTTGATTTTCAATTACAAAAGTCACAACCAAAAGCTCCAACAAAAACGATTGAAGCACTTCTAAAGAAGACTCCCAAAGAAGTTATAGAGGAGAGACATAGCAAATGTTTGAGCCCAACGATTATTGAAAATCGTTTGAGAACACCGGAGAAAAAGGAGAGTCCATATGCACATTGCCAACTTTTTTTACGAGTGTGACATAACATTAAATGCTATAAATGTAAGGAGCTTTGAGGTAATGATCGAGTCCATAGGGCATTATGAATCGAGTTTAAAGTCTCCAACATATCATAGGTTAAGGGTTCCTTTACTTGAGAAGGCAAAAAAGCAAACCGATGAGTTAAAGGTGAAACAATAAGTTTCTTGGAAGCAATATGGTTGCACACGTCGGATGGTTGAGAAAATTGACCTCGAGTATGTTGTTCAGGTGGTCACAGACAATGCCTCTAATTACAAGGCAGCAGGGCATATACTAATGGAGAGGGGGCCTACACTTGTTTTGGACACCTTGCGCCGCTCACTGCCTAGACCTTGTGCTAGAGGACATAGGCAAGTTGAAGCAATTCCAACCCATAATCACAAATGCAAGAAGAATCTCAACATTCATTTACAAGCATGATCATCTTTTTGATGCGATGAGGGAAAAACAAATGGGAGGGACCTTATGAGATCCGGAGTTGCTAGATTTGTTACAATTTTTTTCACCTTGTTGAGTTTGTACAAGCATAGAGATGCATTGAGGCATTTGTTCATAAGCGAGGATTGGACAAACTCTACGTTGTCTGCTACCGAAATGGGGAAGAAAGTACGTGATACTGTAATTTAACTACATTTTGGCATCACATGTTGAGGATTGCATTAGGGCGTCACAACCACTTCTTGTGCCTTGAGAATTGTTGATAGTGATATGAGAAGCCTACTATGCCAGAAGTTTTCGTTGCGATAGAATGAGCTTAGAAAAAAATTAAAGATTCATTTGATAACAAACAAAGACTCTACAAGAATGTGATTGGCATTGTTGAGCGGCGATGGGAAAGCAAAATGGAGCAAAAATTATATGGTGTTGCGTTGCTTCTCAATCCGGAGTTGGTACTCTACGAGAAACTTTAATGACATTCTTACAAAGATATTGCCCGAGCTAGATTTGCTAGGCAAGATAAGAAATGTAGTCGATAACTATGATGCTTCTCGAGATACTTATGCAAGAGAAATGACAATTAGGCAACGAAAATTAAAGAATCCTTGTAAGTATATTGAAATGTATATAAAGATATAAAAATAAATTATAATTATATACATTCTTCCTTTCCTCCTTTTAAAAATATTTATATTACTTTTAAATGTTTGTTAGTTGATTGGTTGAACGCTTTTGGAGGAGAGCTATTGAGCTTACAAACTTTGCAAAAAGAATTCTAAGCATTTGTTGTTCTTCCGGTTGTGAGTACAATTGGATTACATTTGAGTTTATAAGTACTTTCTATTGTTACTTAATTTTTTTTTGATCCATTAGCCATTGATGACTTTGAATGGGGTAATGTGGATCAATAATGAGGTCGATGTTGTTCATACCGAGGATCTTACATCAAATGGTGTGGATCGAGCAACCAGTGCATCCAACATTTTTTAGGGTCACAAGGAAGGCTCGTGCTACTACTAGTGATAATGTCATTACATACTCTCGACGTGGTAGTGGTTCAACTTCGAGAGAATCAAGGATGATGGATTCTGACTCCAATGATGAAGAGAGAATTCCAAATGATGATGAAGATGTGGAGGATGATTTTGGAAAAAAAACCACCTAAGCCTTTGAATGAGAGTAGTTCTCGTGGAAGAGATGGAGATTACCTTTTTATTGATGAGTTTGCTTGAACGATGTTTAGAGACTAGTGTAGAGAGTCTGGACATTACTTTGGCTTGTTATGTGACGTTTTATTAGCTATTAGACTAGTAATATGTGATGGTTGGTTGCAATTTTATTTTCTATGTGGTGTTTGTTGAATTCTTCATTTCTTCTACTAGTTTTTAATATCAAGTGTTTTATTTTTGGATTGTTATTGCCAAGTATTTACATAATTGTGCTTTTAATGTTATTCCATGGTGTTATGTTTTGGGTTTTAATGTATATAAAATTCCATTGCCAATATAATTGTTAACTAAAATAAATAATATATAAATTGCACATTGTAAACGATTTGTCGCCATACAGACGCAATGGCGGTCGCCTTGTTGCCTAGGCGTCCTGACAGTCAGCTACCATGACTCGCCATGGCGCCATGACAACTACGATGTCACTCACCCACGTAGAAAGTTAAACATAAAAGTACAAACTCTGATGTAGGACAAGAATGGATGAAAGAATAAAAGAGCACAAGGCTTAATCCAATATATCACTCGTTCAATAATTAATAATAATGATGGATTACAATTGTTTATATAGGAATAGGAAAAAGCCTTAATTCTTGGAGGCAAGTAAAATATAAAGTAACCTAATTAAACAAGGAAATAATAATTATACACTACCTAAAATAATTAATACTCAAGAATATTCTATTAATATAATTAAATATAGCCTAATATTATCTACTAAATAAATTAATCTCATTAAAATCATCCACAAATAATAATATATAATAATAACCCAATAATATTAAACTTCTTTTGATTCCAGCCGCATCATTCTCCTCTCTTTTGAAAAAAACTCGTCTTTCGAATTTTGAAGTATTGAAGAATCCACATTCCACAAACCGGACTCCAAACATGCAAGAAATTTTGGCTCTCCTTGTAAACATATTGATATGTAGAAAACATTAATGAGTGAACTTCCATGTGTTGCATCTCGTTGATAATGAAACCGATGACTTGATCGTTGATTTTTTCATATAGATTATCAAGTTACTTTGGGAATATATCATCAACTTTCTGCTTAATCTCGCTCTCGCTCGTTGTATCCTCAACTTCAACCATCTTTGTATGACTTGTCATTGAGTTGCATAATTTCGTCATTCAACTCTTTCACTGCATCTTGTTGAACTTCCTCCTTAGGCTTTAATGGAATTAATTTGCTCATGTTCAAAAGAGTATATATCACCTTCTTCATGATCCACATTTAAGCATTCAATCCAATCTTGACCAAATAAAATATGTGCAATCGCATCATACTAAATTAAAATATATGTGCATCTAGATCGGAACTAAACATCTTTCTATAACATGAAAAGAAGTATTACCTAGCCAAGGAATAGTGTAAGGTCTCGGATGCGGTTCAGTAACAAGCTTTAATTTTTCGATCGCACGTGGAAACACAATATTGACTACACATTCTTCTTCGATGATAATTTTACACCATTTTCCTCCACAACGAAGAAAAGTATGAAAAATAGTGTCACGCTTTGAAGAATTCTATGTGCGAAGTTTCGGGATATTCAACTCCATGAAGAAATTTAACAATTCTAGGCTGGACAAAACTAAAGTTTTGAGGGCTGCTTTGAACTTTTCAGAAACCTTAGAGACTGATTGAAATTTTCTAAAACTTCAGGGGCTGAATTGAAAACTTCAAAAACTTTAGGATCTGAGTTGAAAGTTTTAGAAACTTTGTGGTACCGATCTGTAATTTTGCCACTGATGAAAAATAACACTGGCACATACTGTTGTTGCAGTTTTTTTCAATAAAAGTTTTGAGATAGATTTGAGACTACGTTGTTGTCTCGGATAGTAGTGTCGACTCTCTAGTGACTTCGACAATTGATGGATAGTAGTGTCAACTCTCTAGCGACTTCGACAATTGATGGATGCCAGAAAAATTAGGTAGGAAGAAATTAGGTGATCAAAATATATTAATAAACTTTTGGCTCATGATACCATAACGATGTAGGACAATGATAGACAAAGGAATAAAGGAGATTAGAAAGAAGGTAAAAAGGCTAAAAGCCGCAAAGCACATGGCTTAATATTCAATTATATCAATCATTCAATAATTAATAATAAATTAATAATGATGGATTACAACTGTTTATATAGAAATAGGAGAAAACCCTAACACTTGGAGGCTAAGTAAAATATTAAATAACCTAATTAAACAAGAAAATAAAATCCTAGTAATTATCTACTAACTTAAATAATTAATAATCTAGAATATTCTACTAATATAATTATATATAGCCTAGTATTATCTACTAAATAATTTAATTACATTGAAATCATCCATAAATAATAATATATAATAATAACTCAATAATATTAAATTTCTTTTGCTTCCATCCACATCAAACTCTCTATCACACACATTAACACCGAAGTAGTATCACTTGTAAACAAAAACCCAGCTAGCTGCTACTTTGGTTATACCATGCATGCCAACTAGAATAACCAAATTAGTGCCTTGTGAACATTCAATAAGTGATGGCATGCCATAACCTACTGGAAAATGTGCATGTTGTGATACTACGCTATATATTACATGAACTCATCACTTTCAAGTACTCGTATCCGACACTCGAGACTCAAAGAATGGTAGATGTTGGACATTTCATTTTAGTGTAAAAAGTTAAGCAAATTTGAGGAGTACTTGTGTCGGACTATTTAAATCACCCATATGTGGCGAGACTCAATCTGAGTCCATATAACTTAAACTACGCTTAGAAATTGATCAACCAATTTTAACTATAACTCGACTAATTTAAATTATACCTTTAGCATACTATGTTCCGAATAAAAATATTTCGTACCAAGTGATTCAAAGAAACCTACCCCTACCCCTACCCCTACCCCTACCGTATTTTGTATACTGAAAAATGATGTTTTTCGTTCCCGTTTTCGTTCCACTTACCAATTAAGAGTTCAATGATAAGATAGTGGCAAGCCCTAGATAGGTTAAACAACCAGATCTAAGAGTTCAATGATAAGACCTTAGCTTCATAAACCAAAATGCTACAATATAACTCTTGCACAAGCCAACTTATCCAACCAACTCTTGCAAAGTTGTGCATATTCATATTGAAACTTTAAAAGAGGCAGCGCCCAGCACAGAATGTTTTCCTATTTTCTTTGTAACCCTAGAAATGGGGCATTATTCCCCGTTCTTTCATTTTGTAACCAGGAAGACTGTAGCTCCTCTACATAACCTCCCACCCCACCAAAAGGGGGAAGAAAAAACATATGGAAGAGAAAGTAAGAGAATCTACTCCTGTAATACCACAATACTTCTATATCTTTCGAACTTCTTTACATAGCCATTCTGACATAGTGACATTGTCCCAAAAACTACACACTTCTAACATCCCAAATTAATTGTCCCCTTTCTTTGGAGAATATCTTGCACACTTACTCAAAGAAAGAAGACAACTAAAGCGGGACGGAGGTAGCATCTTCTTTTTGAGCTCTCTAATCATTCATTTCATTTTCCATATGCATGTAGGGCTACAAATGAACCTAAGACAGCTCATTCTTATTCACACTTTTAATATAAAAATGAGCCTAAGATTTGTCTTCAAAATTGAGTACTTTAATCAATTAAAAAGCATGAGCTGAACTCTTACAATTTCACGATCTCAAGTCGATGAAGTTTGAAAAGTGTACAATGATGTAAAAGTTTACAAATCTTATTCATTTAGTCATCCGACATTAAAATCTAACCAAGATATAATAAAATGGCACAAAATTTTAAGTAGAACTTCCATCAAATGTAATTAAAGTCTTAAGAATCAAAGGTTACCAAATCCCATGAATATTAGTTAATTGGACATTTAATGAAACACTAACTTTCATTTTGATGACCGTGTAAAATCCACAACTCCATGGTTTGCACATTGATAAAACAGTAGTGGAGATTGCAATATCCCTGTAGCTCCTACACAACCCCAACCCCTTCCCAATGAACATAGAGAAGAAACAAGAAAGATCTACTTTTTCTTTTTTTCCCCATTCAATTTTTTAACTTTTTCCAAATTGCTTTGCGCATCTCTTTTTGGGTCAGTAGTTTATTGTACATAATAATTTAGCTAAATTTTTATTAGAATTTAAAATAAGATACTCTGGGTTGGGTTAAAGGTCCATCACAACAGGTCGTCTTATAGGTAGGAAATTATATAGAGTAATCTTTTGGTCAAATTTGTTGTCAAAAAACTTATTGCTCAAGTCTATATATACATGTGCATTAGAAGGTTTCAGCATTTTAGGTACATAATAATTCAGTTTATGCTTCTTTTTTTCCTTCTAATATTTTGTTTACTGGGTCAATTTCGGATGCAGTAACTCGTGAATTTGGCGCATTAAAATGTAGTTTAAATTTCAAATTAACTCATGTGTTTCTAAGCTTCGACCTAAGCTACATTCATCAAGTCCATCAATACATACCTGAGAGTAACTCGCTGGCTACCTAACTAGGGGAGGAAACATAACACCTATGGTTAGCCTAGTAAATCTGCACATACATTCAACCCACTCTACTTACATATTAAAACATAATCTTGACCTGAAGTCCATACTTCTGGTGAATCAACAATAATACCCGAGTCAGCCTCAGCTAAGATAATCAGGTTTCACTATTCAGTCAATTTGCATCCTAAAACTGGATACAATAAATAAATATAGAAGACAAATGGACCAATTAAAACTCAAATATATTTTCAATTTTATATAGTACAAAGTATTGCTCACTATAAAAGTAAGTAATTTTGGTCATCACCAAATTACCCACCAAGTAACAAAAAAATGAACTGAAAAACACATGGTAACCCTAAACTGAACCCCCAACAAATTAGACTTTAACCTTTTGTATCTTAATAAAGCATGAGAAAGTTCACACTGTTGTAAAAAGCAGTAACATATCGCCAAAAGTTGAAAAGCCAAACAAACCTAGTCTTACCAATGTAATTATGAGACGGTGAACAAACAATGTTTTTGGTACCTATAACAAGTCAACGTATACCTCAGAGTATCCTGCCAGTAACTTAGGAATAGGCAATTACACATCAAGACACTCCACATCTAGCTTCAAAAAAAGATAACAGGTATCTAGACCACAAAGCCGGAGTTCTATTGCTTCAAGGCCAAACAATAGAAGTCAAACAATGGATTTACCTAGCCAAATTCTAAAAAAGATATGAAAAGAAATGGTACTGCTAATAAATCAAATTTCACCATTAAAACCACTAAATCAAGAATAGAGCAAGCAAGAGCAATCAAACAAACATTAAGTTTCATTTTTGTAGTCTGTCACTATGGAACCTAATAAAACAATTCTTAGCAGAAACAAAGAAATGAGAGAAATAAAAAATACCTTAACTTTGCTGGAAACCAAAATTCCAAAACTCCAACTTCATGACATTATAATATCCCCACCATCATTTGCCCTACCACTCATACCAATCTCCTCATCTCCACCTTCTTCTTCAATTGGCCAACTTGGCCAACCTGATGAGACAGTCTCCACACTATTCTCCCTTGCCAACACCCCCATATCTGCCTCTGCAACTCGCGTTGGGGATAATAACAATGACTCCCCGCCATCGCCCTCCACCTATTTCCACCCGATTCTCTCTCCTTGACACCGGAAACACAAGCCTGTGCCTCCTTGCAATGTGCCTCAAAGTACTCCCAAACCCAGAAAACTCCTCTTCACCCATCAACTCTCCCAACCTCGCATTCATCACTCTCTCTCTCATCCTCCTCCCCTTAAAACCACCATCACTTTCTGTCGGCATCGTGAACCGACAAACTGGGCACGAATTATGTATTTTCAGCCACGGCAAAATACAATCCGGATGATACATATGATTACAAGGAAGCTGCTTAGCTTCAACATTAATCACAAACTGGTCCTTACAAACAGCACAGAGAATCACGGGATCTGATTCGAGTAATATGTCGGTGATTGTGATGGTCGGGATTGATTCGAGGGCGAATTTGGAAGTTGGATTGTGGTGGCGGGGGATTGGGGCGGAGGGGGAGGAGGTGTCGGCGTTGGTGGCTAGTTCGTGGATGAGGCGGTGGAGGTAAGGGCTGTCGAGGAGGAAGTTGTCGTCGTGGGCGGCGTTGGACGGGAGGGGGAAATTGTTGTTATTATTATCGTTATCGGTCAGGGTTTCCGGAGGAGAGAGAAATGAAGGGAAAAGAGGGTTGAGAATGATTGATTCATTAGCATTATTAGGATCAGGGCTGGGGTTAGGGTTTGTTGGGTTGTCTAGTTCTTCGAGGAAGTCGCTGTGGCAGTAAGGGCAGAGGAGGGCGGTGGTGGTAGTGGTGGCGGAGGAGAGGAGAGAGATGCTCATGTCGCACTCGTGACACCAGTATGTTTGTCGTTCTACGGCGGCAGCGGCAGCGGCAGCGGCAGCGGCGGCGGCGGTGGCGGTGGACATTATTGTTAAGTTGGGTTTTGTCGGATTTTCGGTTTGTTTGTTCGTTTGGCTGTGAGAGAAATGGTTTGGTTCACTTTACTTTTGGTTTGGTGCTTTGGCGGGGCCGACAAAACAACGTTGATTGTGACATTTAATTACAGTAAATGCCATTAGCTTTAATATGATTTTGTTATTAATTAAACTGTTCTTAGAAATATTGCGTCGCTTTGGCCGAGTGGCTAAGGCGTGTGCCTGCTAAGTTCATGGGGTCTCCCCGCGAGAGTTCGAATCTCTCAGGCGACGTTCAATTTTATTTTAGAATTATAGATTTTACTTCTTTGTTGGGTTTAATTAATCTAAGCCTAAATGTAAAATGTAAATCGATTAGTGGATCAAACGTTACATATAAATTTATGATAAAATTAAATTGTCACTTGAGGGATACAATACATTAAAATAAGATTATTCTTAAGTACAAATTTTGTCTATCATATAATAATAATTTGGCAATGAATATAATAAATTAAGTTAATATAATTCTTAATTCTCCTTATAATCCATATAAATTTATTATCATATATAAAATCTCATAATATTTATTTTGGAATTGACCAAATTGTTTGAGCTCAAATTTTGTTCACGAACAATTCAGTTCATTTATTTATCATAAATTATCAACTGGTTACAATAATTTTACTACATTATTTTATAAGAGTTTAGTATTTTACAATATTCTTAAAAACAGAAAAACTTATTAATGAGTATAAGCATACATAATACCAAGTACAAACACTTGCATACAAAGATCAGAAATGCAAAATAACTAAAAGACACTAAAAAGGATAAAAAAAAAAAAAAATTGCTTATAAAAATTAAGATTATAAAACGCCGTCGGATAAACCCACCACCCAAAATCAAAATCAAGAAGAAGTCTTTGCAATCTTAGCGGCCTCAAGATCCGCAGCTTGTTTAAGCAAATTCTCATCGTCGTCCTCAAGCGCCATCTGAATCGGCGCCGACCCCAGCCCGTCGGCGATCGCCAGCATAATCTTCTTCAACTCGCTCCTAAATTCCTCAATATCCACCGCGCCGCTATTGTCGCCGTCGAATTTCTCGAAGATCGAGTCATATAACCGCGTCAGCTCTTCCGGCGTCGTCGCTACATCGACGCCGAAGTGCGTCTCCAACAGCCGAAACGACTCGAAGGCCTTGCGCATCTCTGATCGCGATAAAACGCCGTCGTTGTTCAGATCTAGCGCAGCGAACCGCTCGTCGACGCTCTTCTGGAACTGAGCCTCGTCGGCGACGAAGTCTCGAACCGTGGAACCGTCGATTATCACTACTCCCATATCTGATTTTCCTTTTCTCCCTAGAAATTGAAATGAATTAGATCGATGATTAATTGTGGGGTGGTGAAGTGAAGTTGGTAGAATTAATTCTGGACCGTAGTTTTTCGGGATATGCTTTTTGGGTGGATAAGGTGGTCACGAGGCTTATTTGGTTTTATCATATTTTATGTATATAAAATACTAGTCGGGTCCCGTGCCTCCGACACTGTATAGACAGTAAGATTTATCTTAAATTTTAAACGGCCCAGATGATTTATTGATTGAGCGATAAATTTAAAATCATTTGTATTTTATTAGATAAATAGAGAGATGTATTTTATTAGATAGATGTATGGACGGTGGGATTTATCCCAAACTTTGGACGACCAAGATGATTTATTGAGTGCACGAGAAATTCAAAATCACTTATATTTTATTAGATAGATTTATTAGATATATGTATGGACGGTGGGATTTATCCTAAACTTTGGACGACCAAGATGATTTATTGAGTGAGCGGGAAATTCAAAATCATTTGTATTTTATTAGATAGATTGGGAACACTGTTTTTGATATCATAGAGTTCTTTCACACGTGAGAATAAGGTTATAAAATGAACAAATAATCCGGGTTTGATTCGTATTTATTTGACTAAAATTTCGATTCAGGCCCGACTTAAAAATATAAATAATTTAAATATGACCAAATTTTAAATTTTAATAAATTACTCGAACATTCTCAAATTATAATTTTCTATTGATACTCGAATAAGATTCATTCGAAAAGTTTAAATTGTTCAAACTCGATTCGAGATCGTCCTAGACTTTGTAGCTAAACTAGACCTGACAATATAATTAGTTAACTGTTGAGTCAAACCATATTAACTGAAACCAAATGGGTTGGTTAACTATTTTTATTTATTAAGGTTGGTTAAAGTTTGGTCCCATATTTTTTAAAATTAGTTCTGAACCGGTTAATCATTTTTCAACCCATATTTCATACCATGTGGCATGTGCAAGGGGTCAATGTCATGTTTCTATTTAATGCTAAGTTTAAATTTTGCTCCGCAATAATGACTCGATGATTCACGGATACATTCCTATTTGCTGTAACAAAGTTGAAAAATCTCTTTAATTTGATTTAATTAATTTAATTTTATGAGATCTTTAATTTTAATTTGTCAAACCAAATGACTGGCCGGCTATATATATACATATATGTTTATATGCATAAATCGAAACTAATTTTATATATTTATTTATTTATTTGATAATTTGATGGTGGGGGTTGAACCTAGTTCCTCATCATTAAGAATTTTAAATATGGAACGGAATTAATAATTTCAATTTAAAATTTTATTAGTATAGCTTTTTAGCATTTTATTATTTATATTAATAATTTTTATATCATATTATTACTTAATTAATTTAATTGTGACGGTCACAATTTTATTTTTCAAAAGTTCTGTTTAAAAGTCAAAATATCTTAAAATGATTACACTACAAAAAAATGGGTCATAGGCGACGGGGGTATTGTCGATGGGAGCATAGCCGTCGGGAATGACCTCAATAGCGACGGCCAAGCTGTCGTTAATGTATGCCGTCGGCAATGACTTGTTTTCACTTATATGGCGCCATCTTTTCTACTACCCACGCGCGGGAAGGGTGTAGGGCGACGGGCTATAGCATTGGCGACGAGACTATGCCATCGGTGTTAAGTCATTGGCGAAGGGAGTTATATCGACGACTATGCCGACAAGAATGAGTCCTATATAACAGATTGATTTTAATTTTTCTGCTTATCCTTTTTCTTCCCCCCCCTCCCCCCCCCCCCCGCGCGAATCTTCTTTCCCTCTTCCTCCTGTCGTCGCCCTGAGTAGCTCGCTGTCGTCCATCTTCCGATTACGCTGTCGCCCAGCTTTCGATTACCACCACTACCTCGCCGTCGAGTCCCCGTCACCGCCTCTCCTCTGTCCTCGTCGTCGACAGTCCTCGCATTAGTAAGTTTTTCCAATTCAACTTTTTCCCCTAATTAACTTATGGAACCTAGCTTTGTTATCATCTCAATGTATAATAAGATTTGATTTAAGGTCTATATTATTTGATTTATACTGGTATTGACAGTGCTTGAGTTAAGTTTGGTAAATTTCCTAATTTTTTTTGCCAAAATCTAAAATACAGTGCTTGTGTTTAGCTTCTTTAAATCAAAGTATGAAAACTTTTGGACATTGTGTTATTCTTCAAATTAAAAAGTTGAGATTGTCAAGTGGGTTTTAGAGCCTAAATCTTAGGTTGGTTTTGCATTCTGTTTTCAGTTTTGTAGGATTTGTATAAAAAAAATCTTACCTTTTCATTTTGCTTATTGTTTGATATTTTGTGCATATCTGTATTATTGTTATGTACATAGAGATAAATCTACGTACCATTCTGTAGCGTATTGTTATGTACATAGTGTGACGCCCCCAAAATAGGTATACAACACCCATTCTGAGTCGCCAAAATACATGGTATAGAAAGCAAACTACAACTTCAATAATACAAGTGTCGTATGAAATACGACAATACATACTGTGAGTTTAAATACAAATATTGTCTTCTAGACAATATTCACATGCAAATAAGTCCTCATTACAATTATTCAAACACTATTTTACAGAAATAGTGAGGACAACTACAACATCATCCTAGAATCATCACTCCATACCCCGACTCGATCCCGCTATGTTCTCACCTCCTGAGAAGAAAAATGGAACAAAAAGGAAAGGGTGAGCTCAACTAGCCCAGTAAAGAATATTATGACTAAGATAATATACAACAAATTATCGTTAGTCTTCAACAGGGAAAAATCTGATAGAATACAATAGACAACAAATTTTAGATCAATAAATGCAGCGGAAATAGCAATCCATTAGAAGAGTCATGTAGAGGATGAATTCTACTGTCTTCTAATATTTAAGAGTCCATCATCAATATTTTATCCCTGTAACAACAATCAATATACATCTTTAATCATCTTTGCACTACAGGCCAAAGATATTCATTTATATCACCAGTTGGTCATGTTCATCTCAACACCTGTTCATCTTTGCACTACGGGCCAAAGAGATTCATCAGTTTAATCATTCCTCTTTGCACTACAGGCCAAAGATATTCATCAAGTATCATCATTTAGGACTGAGGATGATGAAAAACATTTTTAAGAATGAATCCAGTGAAATAGAAGGACAAATATTAGGGATTCGTACAACAGTTTATCCAAGATCAATAATACTTCATAACAACCGATTTTGAAGCAGAACTCAAAAATAACGATCAAAACATGGATACAATCTAAGATAGTAGCCAAAATAGACATCTTGGACAAAAAGGAAAATTTTCATTTTTCGGTGAATAGTGCCGTATTCGTGAATAGTGCCGTATACGTGAATAGTGCCGTATACGTGAATAGTAACTCCGACACCAAAAGATAGAAATTTCACAAAAAACATCTTCACGCTTCGTGAATAGTACTCGTGAATAGTAACTCGTGAATAGTAACTCATGAATAGTAACTCGTGAATAGTAACCCCGACATGAAAAAGTTCCAAATTTGATAAAAAAGTTCCAACCAATATTTCAGCATAATGATATTGAAGAAATAATATCATTTTAGAAGAAAATAACATCCCTTACCTCAAAGAAACAGTACTTCGGAAGGAAAGGTCGGAAGTGATGCTGAATGAAAACTTCTATGAACAGCAACTCTCAAAGTATCAAAATACTCACAAAATACACTCAATAATATAGAGAGAGGGAGAAAACTTTGTTTCTGGTGTGATTTTCAATTCTAACTTAGCCCTCTATTTATAGGAAAATTTTAGCCCGCCGAAGCAGACTTGACCTGCTACCTGATGGCTTTACCTGCTACTATTGCCACCTACCACATTTGAAATAAAAATTCAGCACATTTTTCACCAACCACAAGTGGGGCCCACTCAATTCTAGAATTTTCCACCAAAATCATTTATAACCCTAATTTCTGAAGCAGACTCCTCTTAAAATTCATAACAAATCATTTATTCATTTTTAACGGTTCAAAATTTGTAGACATATACCTAACTTATATATGTATAACATATCCAAAAATCATAACGATCCAACGGTCGGATTAAAAATTATAATTTTCGCAAAAGAGCTTTAAGAACACCGAAATCCGACAAAATACTGATAAAACACCTCAGCGTTAATTCCTTCCACATAAAATAAATAAATCCATCATTTATATCAAATAAATATTTCATTATCATATAAATCAATAATTAATTATTCACAAATAATATTACAGAATCACAATTATGACAACCAGGCCGTTCCCAGGAAAGAGGGGGCTTTCCAATAAGGATTTCTCCTTACTGGCGCGCAATTAGGTGACCAAACCTCTCCTTAGACAGAACTTTCTAGACATTGCCAATAATGTTATCCGATAATATTATTCAAATAATATGGATTATTGATCTGATAATGGAAAATACTATGCAATGACAATTATTGAAACAATAATAATATAAATATCAACGCAACAATTATTGAATCAATAAAGTAATGAACAGTAACTCCTGTAGCAATTATTGAGTAGTGCCTTCTTACGTAAGGATCAATAATTCAAAATACTGTGCAATACCGTGTGCCACTGTGCAACAACGCGTATTACTGTATTTTAACCACCAGGTAACCCAACAGTGTTAACGGTAACAATTTACGCCGTTATTTATAAAACTCAATCTTTGTCGTTTTCTTTCATCCAACCGTTTTCTGTTATGGGGCCCACAAATGACTGCGCCGTCGTACGAATATTCCCCGACAGCAAGAATATTCCACGACCAAACGAATATTCCCCGACAAAAATGAATATTTTAATAACCACTTGTTTATTTTGTAAAAATTTCACATTTCACCCATAACCAAAGCATTATATCAATTTAACCCTTATTAATTTAGAATAATGAATAAAGGAAAATTTAATTTTATTTAATAATAAGTTGGGGTCTTACAACCTCCCCTCCTTATGAAATTTCGTCCTCGAAATTGACGTACGTACCTGTTGTTTCGAACAGATGAGGGTACCTCGCTTTCATTTCCGATTCCAACTCCCAGGTCATTTCTTCAATAGCATGGTTTCTCCACAAAACTTTTACTTGTGGTATAACCTTGGTGCGTAGGATATGCTCTTTCCTATCCAAGATCTTAACAGGTATCTCCTCGTATGTTAAATCTTCGGCTATCTCGTCTGGTTCTAACTCAATAATATGGTTCGGGTCTTTCACATATTTACGAAGCATAGATATGTGAAATACATTGTGAACACGAGACATACTTGGAGGTAACGCGAGTCTATAGGCCACATTTCCTATTCGGTCAAGAATCTCAAATGGACCAACAAATCTTGGATTGAGCTTTCCTCTCTTCCCAAATCTTGTAACTCTCTTCCATGGAGCAACACGTAACAATACATGATCTCCAATATTAAACTCCACGTCCTTTCTATGAAGATCAGCATAACTCTTTTGTCGATCTTGTGAAGTTTTAATACGTTGTCGAATCATTTGGATCTTTTCTGTAGTCATGCGTACTAAATCTGGTCCCAACAACGTTGTTTCTCCCACCTCGTCCCAGCATACTGGAGAACGACACTTTCTTCCATACAACGCCTCAAATGGAGCCATGCCTATACTTGCTTGATAACTATTGTTGTAGGAGAATTCCACTAGTGGCAAGTACTTATCCCAACTTCCTTTGAAATCTAGGACACAGAGTCTTAATAGATCTTCAAGGGTTTGAATAGTCCTCTCTGATTGTCCGTCCGTTTGAGGATGGTATGCTGAACTAAATCGTAAATCCGTGCCCATAGCTTTCTGCAAGCTAACCCAAAATCTTGAAGTGAATCTTGGGTCACGATCTGAAACTATGGATACTGGCATGCCATGCAACTGCACAATCTCATTCACGTACATACTAGCAAGACGTTCAAGGGAATAAGTCTCACGTATCGGCAAGAAATGGGCAGACTTGGTTAATCTATCAACAATAACCCAAATCGCATCTATACCTTGAGAAACTTTGGGAAGACCTGTAACGAAATCCATTGTAATGTGTTCCCACTTCCATTCCGGAATCTCAAGTGGTTGCAATGGACCCTTTGGCACTTGATGCTCCGCCTTTACGCGTTGACATGTTAAACACCTCGAGATAAACTCCGCAATCTCTCTCTTCATATTATTCCACCAAAATGTATGTCGAATATCATGATACATTTTGGTACTCCCAGGATGGATTGCAAACGGGGTATTGTGTGCCTCCATCATGATTCTATGCTTCAAGTCAGAATCGTTCGGAATGCAAAGTCGAGAGTTGAATCGAAGTATTCCTTCTTCATCGATTCTTGCTTCTGGAATAGCACCTTCTTGTACTTTCTTCTTCATTTGCATCAGCTCCAGGTCCGTAGCTTGAGCAGCTTTAACTTTATCGATTAAAGTCAGTTCTACTCGTATATTCGCCATCATCACGTGGGTCCCTGGAGTCTTTAATTCTACCTCCATCCTTTGCAAGTCATATAAAATGGGCCTTTGCGTTGACAATATCGCACTCGTATTTGCATATGATCTTCTACTCAATGCGTCAGCTACTACGTTCGCTTTTCCAGGATGATATTGAATAGTGTGATCGTAATCTTTTAACAGTTCAAGCCAACGTCGTTGCCGCATATTGAGTTCTTTTTGGGTGAAGAAATATTTGAGGCTTTTATGGTCCGTATAAATCTCCACTTTCTCTCCATACAAGTAGTGTCTCCATATCTTCAACGCAAATACGACTGCTGCCAACTCCAGATCATGAGTAGGATAATTCCTCTCATATTCTTTGAGTTGTCGTGAGGCATAGGCTATGACTTTCCCATGTTGCATGAGAACACATCCTAACCCCTTGCCAGAAGCATCGCTGTAGATAACAAATCCATCCGAACCAGATGGTATTGTCAGAACAGGTGCCGAAATGAGTCTCCTCTTAAGCTCTTGGAAACTCTTCTCACATTCCTCGCTCCATATGAATTTTATATCTTTCCGAGTCAGCTGAGTTAACGGAGTAGCGATTCGAGAAAATCCTTCCACGAATCTCCGATAATAACCAGCTAAGCCCAGAAAGCTACGCACTTCGGTCACCGACTTTGGCTGCTCCCAACTTTGTATTGCTTCAATCTTCGCCGGGTCAACAGATACTCCATGTTTTGACACCACGTGCCCAAGGAATGCTACTTCCTCAAGCCAGAACTCGCATTTCTTCAGCTTGGCATAAAGCTTGTGTTCACGAAGTCTTTGTAGTACCAGCTTCAAATGGTGCTCATGATCTTCATGGCTTTTGGAATAGATGAGGATGTCATCAATAAAGACAACAACGAACTGATCCAAATATTCCTTGAATACACGGTTCATCATATCCATGAAAGCAGCAGGAGCATTAGTAAATCCAAAAGACATGACTAAGAATTCATAATGCCCGTATCAAGTCCTGAATGCCGTCTTTGGAATATCCTCAGTTTTAATCTTCAGCTGATGATATCCAGAACGAAGATCGATCTTTGAAAAGAATTGTGCTCCTTGTAACTGGTCGAACAGGTCATCAATGCGAGGTAGCGGATACCTATTCTTGATGGTGACATGGTTTAATTCTCGGTAGTCAATACAAAGTCGCATACTCCCGTCTTTCTTCTTTACGAATAAAACAGGAGCACCCCAAGGAGATGTACTAGGACGAATGAAACCGATGTCTAATAATTCCTGTAGTTGGACTTTTAACTCCTGAAGTTCAATAGGAGCCATTCGATATGGGGTTTTAGAAATGGGCTTTGTACCCGGTTCAAGGTCAATAAAGAATTCAACATCACGTTCTGGGGGTAGACCGGGAAGCTCTTCAGGAAATACATCAGGGAATTCTCTAACCACAGAAATATTATTCAAATCTGACTTGTCTTTATTCAAATCCATAACATGGGCTAAGAAAGCTTGACATCCGTTTTTCAATAAACGAATAGCTTTGTGGCTTGATATGACAGTGACTGATTTTAGTGGTTTAGTGGTTTGAATTCGTATGACAGGTTGGTTAGGAATATGAAAACTAACAACCTTACGAAAACAATCAATTTTGGCATGATGAGTGGTTAACCAATCAATTCCTAAAATCACATCAAAAGCAAGTATCTTTAAAGAGATAAGATCAACAGGTAATGTGATAGTGCCAACTTGGATCATGCAAGATTTATAAACTGTAGATGTAACGAAGGTTTCACCCAACGGAGTTTCAACAGATAAATCAAAATCTAATTTCTCTGGAGTCAAGTTTAAACGTTGAGCACAAGTAGGAGAGATAAAAGAATGGGTAGAACCGGTATCTAGTAAGGTATAAACTTCGCAAGAATTCAAGATTAGCTTACCCGTGATCACTTCGTTTGGGTTCCTCACGTTTTGGCCAGTCACGACAAACGCTCTTCCAGGAACTGCTGATTTCGACTTATCCGGGATAGCCCTTGGAATCACCACTCCCGCTGAACTTGGTTTCGCTATAGTACAATCTCGAGCGATGTGGCCTTCCTTCCCACAGTTGTAACATACCTTGGATTGTTGTGGACAGTTTGGGCTGATATGTCCCTCCTTCCCGCATTTGTAACATCTAACTGGCGGTCGTTCTCCTCCCCTAAAATTTGTTGTTGGTGTTGGTGCTGCTGCTGATGTCTTCCCGTCGTTGTTGAATCTCCTCTTTCTGAAATTTCCACTTGAGTCACCTCTCCTATTATCATGTCCACGATTACCACCTGAGTGGTTACCACCTTTGTCCGTATTCTTTCATCCTCGCTGGTTATCATCGTTCTGATGACTACCCTGGTTGTGGTCCCTCGGTTGAGTATACTCACCATCTCGCTCTAACAACTGAGCCCTGTTTACAACATCTGAATATAAAGAAAATTTATGAGATATAAGGTATTGGCGAATCTCGGGTTTTAAACCTCTCAGAAACATTCGCGTCATGCGTTCCTCATTCTCCACCAAATGAGGTGCAAACCTGGACAACTCTGCGAACTTTGCCTCGTATTGAGACACCGTCATGTTGTTCTGTTCGAGTCTAATAAACTCTACCTCCTTCATATGACGAATACTTTCTGGAAAGTACTTGTCATTAAACAGTTTCTGAAATCTTTCCCACGACATGTTGAGTGCATCTGGCTGGGTACGCTTCACAGATTCCCACCAGTAATCTGCTTCACCACGAAACATAAAGGTGGCAAATGGAACCTTCTGTTCCTCCGTGCATCCCAAGACATCGAATATCTTGGTAATTTGCTTGACCCACGTTTCTGCCATGATCGGATCCGGCTTTCCCTTAAATTCTGGTGGTCCCAACTCCTTGAACTGCTTGGCTGTGACAGACCGCGCATTGCCATCATTTCCACCCGTATTTTGTACACGAGTCTCCCTTGTCTGATTTTGCATGAACTGCAAAAAGCTCCTAAACATTCCATCGTTCATCGTTTGTTCGGTAGTGTTGTTTACAGGAGGAATATTGCCTTCCTGTTGCCCGTTCTCCTGGTTTGCGACTAAAGGTTGTTCCACCGTCTCATAAACTCCATTGTTAACGTTCTCAGCAGCCATTCTTAAATACTGCCATAAAACAAGGGTTAATTAAACAAATTAACATGTCACATAATATTCCTATATTATGACCGACCATCAAATAAGCTTAGGTAGGACACACTAGCGAAGGATTTACTCGTCTCTCCCCTCCTAGTTCTATTCCCCGATCTCCGCCAGAGATCATATCCCTAAGCTCTGATACCAACTGTGACTCCCCCAAAATAGGTATACAACACCCATTCTGAGTCGCCAAAATACATGGTATAGAAAGCAAACTACAACTTTAATAATACAAGTGTCGTATGAAATACGACAATACATACTGTGAGTTTAAATACAAATATTGTCTTCTAGACAATATTCACATACAAATAAGTCCTCATTACAATTATTCAAACACTATTTTACAGAAATAGTGAGGACAACTACAACATCATCCTAGAATCATCACTCCATACCCCGACTCGATCCCGCTATGTTCTCACCTCCTGAGAAGAAAAATGGAACAAAAAGGAAAGGGTGAGCTCAACTAGCCCAGTAAAGAATATTATGACTAAGATAATATACAACAAATTATCGTTAGTCTTCAACAGGGAAAAATCTTTTCTACTACGGGCCAAAGAGATTCATCAGTTTAATCATTCCTCTTTGCACTACAGGACCAAAGATATTCATCAAGTATCATCATTTAGGACTGAGGATGATGAAAAACATTTTTAAGAATGAATCCAGTGAAATAGAAGGACAAATATTAGGGATTCGTACAACAGTTTATCCAAGATCAATAATACTTCATAACAACCGATTTTGAAGCAGAACTCAAAAATAACGATCAAAACATGGATACAATCTAAGATAGTAGCCAAAATAGACATCTTGGACAAAAAGGAAAATTTTCATTTTTCGGTGAATAGTGCCGTATTCGTGAATAGTGCCGTATACGTGAATAGTGCCGTATACGTGAATAGTAACTCCGACACCAAAAGATAGAAATTTCACAAAAAACATCTTCACGCTTCGTGAATAGTACTCGTGAATAGTAACTCGTGAATAGTAACTCATGAATAGTAACTCGTGAATAGTAACCCCGACATGAAAAAGTTCCAAATTTGATAAAAAAGTTCCAACCAATATTTCAGCATAATGATATTGAAGAAATAATATCATTTTAGAAGAAAATAACATCCCTTACCTCAAAGAAACAGTACTTCGGAAGGAAAGGTCGGAAGTGATGCTGAATGAAAACTTCTATGAACAGCAACTCTCAAAGTATCAAAATACTCACAAAATACACTCAATAATATAGAGAGAGGGAGAAAACTTTGTTTCTGGTGTGATTTTCAATTCTAACTTAGCCCTCTATTTATAGGAAAATTTTAGCCCGCCGAAGCAGACTTGACCTGCTACCTGATGGCTTTACCTGCTACTATTGCCACCTACCACATTTGAAATAAAAATTCAGCACATTTTTCACCAACCACAAGTGGGGCCCACTCAATTCTAGAATTTTCCACCAAAATCATTTATAACCCTAATTTCTGAAGCAGACTCCTCTTAAAATTCATAACAAATCATTTATTCATTTTTAACGGTTCAAAATTTGTAGACATATACCTAACTTATATATGTATAACATATCCAAAAATCATAACGATCCAACGGTCGGATTAAAAATTATAATTTTCGCAAAAGAGCTTTAAGAACACCGAAATCCGACAAAATACTGATAAAACACCTCAGCGTTAATTCCTTCCACATAAAATAAATAAATCCATCATTTATATCAAATAAATATTTCATTATCATATAAATCAATAATTAATTATTCACAAATAATATTACAGAATCACAATTATGACAACCAGGCCGTTCCCAGGAAAGAGGGGGCTTTCCAATAAGGATTTCTCCTTACTGGCGCGCAATTGGGTGACCAAACCTCTCCTTAGACAGAACTTTCTAGACATTGCCAATAATGTTATCCGATAATATTATTCAAATAATATGGATTATTGATCTGATAATGGAAAATACTATGCAATGACAATTATTGAAACAATAATAATATAAATATCAACGCAACAATTATTGAATCAATAAAGTAATGAACAGTAACTCCTGTAGCAATTATTGAGTAGTGCCTTCTTACGTAAGGATCAATAATTCAAAATACTGTGCAATACCGTGTGCCACTGTGCAACAACGCGTATTACTGTATTTTAACCACCAGGTAACCCAACAGTGTTAACGGTAACAATTTACGCCGTTATTTATAAAACTCAATCTTTGTCGTTTTCTTTCATCCAACCGTTTTCTGTTATGGGGCCCACAAATGACTGCGCCGTCGTACGAATATTCCCCGACAGCAAGAATATTCCACGACCAAACGAATATTCCCCGACAAAAATGAATATTTTAATAACCACTTGTTTATTTTGTAAAAATTTCACATTTCACCCATAACCAAAGCATTATATCAATTTAACCCTTATTAATTTAGAATAATGAATAAAGGAAAATTTAATTTTATTTAATAATAAGTTGGGGTCTTACACATAGTATATGTGATGCCCCCAAAATAGGTATACATCACCTATCTTGAGTCGCTAAATACATGGTACAAAATTCAAATACAACGTAATTATACAACAGTCGTGTAAAATACGACAAAACATAGCTGAGAGTTTTAACAAGAATACTGTCATCTAGACAATATCCATACTCAATGGTGTCCTAATTACAATTATTATCATATTATTCTGTAGAATAGTGAAGACTACTAAAGCCATTTATCCTGGACCATCACTCCATTCCCCGACTCGTCCCAACTATATTCTCATTTTCTGAAGAGAACTCAACTAGCCCAGTAAGAAATATTATGACTAAGATAATGCAGAATAAATTATCCATAGCCTTTAACAGTATAATAACTGATAGAATACAATAGACAACAAGTTTTAGATCAACAACTGCAGTGGAAATAAGCAATCCATTAGAAGAGTCACGTAGAGCATAAAATCTATTATCTTCTATGATTTAAAAAATTTTCATCAACTTTATCGCTGAGACTCAGCTTAAAAAAATAAACCACATCATCGAATCATCCATGCACCACGGCCAAGGATATTCATTAAATCATCAATGGTCATGACTATATCGAATAATCCATGGTCATAATTATACCAAAACTATCCATCAATGCACTACAGGCCAATGAGGACTTTTACCACATCATTCGTCACATTACGGTCATGATTATACCGAATAATCCCTGGTCATAATCATGCCAAGTACATCTATGCGCTTAAGCCAAAAATGACTTTCATCACAATATAAGCATGAGGATGATGACAATGACATAATAATTCAATAAAATAAGTTCAAGGATAAATTTTAAAGATTTATAATTTAATTTAACAGGAATCAATAACGTCCAAATTGTCAACATAATACTGCTTTGTGGAATAAATTCAAGAATAATATTCATGTACCAAAAATAATTTGGACAAAAAAGAAATATATTTTTCGGGTGAATAGTACCCCGTGAATAGTACTTCGAGAATAGTACCCCGTGAATAGTATCCCGACACGAAAAGTGTCCCTAATACCCGAGTGAATAATACTAGAGTGAATAGTAATCGGGTGAATAGTAACTCGTGAATAGTACTCCATCACAAAATGTGTCCCGAATACCCGAGTGAATAATACTAGAGTGAATAGTAATCGGGTGAATAGTAACCCGTAAATAGTAACTCATAACAGAAAATACCAAAGAAAACGATATTTTATGACGAGTACAAAAGAAATGATATCCCAAATGAGTATAATAGAATATACGAAACTGCAAATGGATTTTCATCCGCCATACGGTAATCCACGTAGACAGATCATTTCCACAATTTAATAAAGAATAAATACGAAGGATCATTCACCATGCATGCGGTAATCCACATTGACAGGTTATTGCAACAGAATAATAAAGAATGGAATAACAGAAGAATTCACCATGCATGCGATAGACCGCACAGACAAGTTATTCCCAACAGAATAATAAAGAATGGAACCAGGTCATGCGTAATCCGCACAGACAGGATATTCTAACAGAATAATAAAGAATAGAATAACAACAGAATTCACCAGGCATACAATAGACCGCACAGACAGGTTATTCCAACAGAATAATAAAAAATGGAATAACAGAAGAATTCACCAGGCATGCGATAGACCGCACAGATAATTTCTCTCTATAATAATTGCTCTAAAGCTTTAGTGAATTGGTGAGAAATGAAGGAAGAATGAGCTTCTATTTATAGGAAAAATATAGTTTTGATAATTGCACGTTTTGGGGCTCGAAATATTACAGTACAATACCTCCAATTTTTGTTTTATTTTTAATTTAGTCTTGCAAGTATTATCAAACTTGCACCACCTCCCTTAATAGTAAATAATGTGAATCAATAGTTCAATCATGTGAATCAATAGTTATAATCATGTGAAAATACGAATTACAGTATAGTACCTCCATCTATACCTCTATTTTTAACTTAGTCATGCAAGTATTATCAATATTGCACCAACTCCCCTAATAGTACAAGAATATGATTTAATAGTACACATATGTGAACAAATAGTTATATAAGCATGTGAATTAGTAGCAATTAATTGCTCATTTATCCGATTAATTATCCAATTTATCAATATAACCCCCAGACATCAATTATCATCAGAATAAATGTCGATTTTCACTAACACTAATAATTCCAACACAATGGAACTATCAATTTCATCTTTAATCAACACAATCTTATTCATCATTAATATTATAATTCACAATATTTAACAACCAACTCGTTCCCAGAAAGATGGGGCTTTCCGATAAGGATTTCTCCTTATTGGCGCGCAATTAGATGACCAAACCTCTCATTGACAGAACTTCTAGACATTATAAATATTATAATTTTATAATATAAATAATTTTGTCATCTCAATTATTAATTTAATAATATAACATATTATGCAGATGCTACTGTGACAATAATCGAATCAATAATATGAGAGATATGATGCAGCAATTACTGTAGCAATAATTGAGTATAACTGAGTGATTTCTTACGTAAGCATCAATAATCAATACCGTGTAATACTATGCAACCACGCATATTACTGTACTTTTACTACCGAGTAGTTCAACAGTTTTAACGGTAACACTTTCGCCGTTATTTTTATAAAAAGATAATTCTGTCGTTTTCTAACTACGACAATACTTCCGTTGTGGGGTCTACCAATAATTGTGCCGTCATACGGATATTCCCCGACAAAAAGAATATTTCCCGATAAAAGCGATAAAAGTGATGAAAAACCTTTTAAATCATAGAAGATAGTAGATTGTATTCTCTACTTGACTCTTCTATTGGATTGCTTGTTTCGCTGCAGTTAAAATTAATGTTTGTTATATTGTATCAGTTTAACAATGTTGAAGGCTAAAGATAATTTATTCTGCATTATCTTAGCCATAATATTTCTTATCACACTTATTATCAATAAGTCTAGAAGATAATATTTGTATTAAAATTCACAGCTCATGTTGTATATTTAAGATTGTATTTGTATTCTGTACCATATTTTTGGCGACTCAGAATAGGTGATGTATACCTATTTTGGTGGCGTCACAGTTGGTATCAAAGTTTAGGAATATCATCCCTGGTTGAGATGTGAGACAAGAACTAGGAGGGGAGAGACGGGGAATTCCTTCGCTAGTATGACCTACCTAAGTTTATTTGGTATTTAATTGGTCGGTCAGAGTATAGGGATAATATGTGATATGTTAATTAACCCTTGTTTTGTGGCAGTATTTGAAAATGACATCCGAGAATGTTGAAAATAGCAATAGAGCACAAGAGACCGTTGAGTCTCCACAGATCAATAATCAGGATAATGTGCATCAGGAAGACGATAATCCTCATGCAAACGACAACACTAACAAAATAATGAACAATGGAATATTCAGAGGCTTTATTCAATTCATGCAACATCAGGCGAGAGCGGCTCCTGTCCAAAATACAGGTGGAAACACTGACAACTCTAGGACGGTCACTGCTAAACAGTTCAAGGAGCTGGGACCACCAGAGTTTTTTGGAGAGCCAAAACCACTTAAGGCAGAGACGTGGATAAAGTAGATCAACAAGATATTTGATGTCGTGGGATACTTTGAGGAGCAAAAGGTTCCCTTTGCCACCTTCATGTTGCGGGCAGAGGAAGATTACTGGTGGGAATCTGTAAAGCGTACTTAACCTACCGCACTGAAGATGTCATGGGAGAAGTTCTAAGAACTGTTCAACGACAAGTACTTTTCCAAAAGTATTCGTCACATGAAAGAGGTAGAGTTCATCAAACTAGAGCAAAACAACATAACCGTGTCACAATACGAAGCTAAGTTTGCCGAGTTGTCCCGGTTTGCGTCCCATTTGATTGATAATGAGGAGAGAATGACGCGAATATTTCTAAGAGGTTTGAAACCTGAGATACGTCAATATCTTATCTCTCATAAATTGTGTTTGTATTCAGATGTTGTTAATATGGCTCAGTTATTGGAGCACGATAATGAGTCAACCCAACCAAAAGAGAGCAGCCAACAAAATGATAATACTAGTGAATAACAGTCATCGAAGCGGTGATAATAAGCGTGGAGGGAATCAACATGCCAGAAATGGTAACCTCTTCGGTGGTAATCATGGCCAAAATAATAAAAATAGAAATTTCAAGAAGAGGAGATTCAACAATGATGAAAAGACGTCAGCATCAGCACCCGTTGTTAAGGAAGGAGAACGACCACCTATCATATGCTTCAAATGCGGAGGGGAGGGACATATCAGTCCAAACTATATGCAGCGGTCCAAAACCTGTTACAATTATGGAAGAGAAGGTCACCTAGCTCGATTTTCTCATTCAGGGAAGGCAAGTTCAGCTGGGATTGAGGCACCAAAGGCCGTCCCAGAAAAGTCAAAGTCGGTGGTTTCAGGAAGAACATTTTTTGTGACTTTTCAAAAAGCGAGTAACCCGAACGAATTTAGAACGGGTTAGTTAATTATAAATTCTTGCGAAGTCTATACCTTATTAGATACCGGTTCTACCCATTCTTTTATCTCTCTTGCTTGCGCTCAACGTTTAAATTTAACTTCGGAGAAATTAGACTTTTGACTTATCAGTTGAAACTCCATTAAGAGAAACCTTCGTTACCTCCACTGTTTATAAATCTTGTTTGATTCAAATCAACACTTTCACGTTACCTGTCGATCTTATCTATTTGAAAATACTTGCCTTTGATGTGATTTTAGGAATCGATTGGTTAACTACTCATCATGCTTTTCATAAATTGTTAGCTTTCATATTCCTAACCAACTTGTTATGTGAATTCAAGCAACCAAACCACTAAAGTCAATCATTGTGATATCAAGCCATAAGTAAAGAGCCCCGAGCCTTTCGCTGGTGACTTCCAAGTCTTGGAATACACCGAAGCCAGGATATCCGTAGGGGACGTCGTGAATAACGATGGAAAGTTGATAGGTATCAATGTGACGTGCTATCCAAGGCTTGGATGAGAGTCACAGTTTTTTTCTATCGTTAATAAATTTTCTGACGTATTCTTGAAGAACTTCCTAGCCTACCCCTAGAGCGTAAAATCGAATTTTGTATTGACCTCAGTACAAAACCCATTTCTAAAATCCTTAAATATTTCTTTACCTAGAACGAATGTATTATACGCCAAAGACGTTGGCTCGAGCTGTTGAAGATTACGACTATACCACTCAATATCATCGTGGAAGAGCGAACGTGGTAGCTGACGTGTTGAGTAGAAGATCGTATGCGTTTACGAGTGCGATGTTGTTAATACAAAAACCCATTTCGTATAACTTGCAAATGATGAAGATAGAGTTAAAGACTCTAGGGACTCACGTGAAGATAACGAATATACGAGTAGAATCGACTTTAATCGATAAATTTAAAGCCGCTCAAGCTACACACCCGAATCTGATGAATGTGAAGAAAAAGGTTCAAGAAGGCGTTATCTCAACCCTCGATTTAATTGGTCCATTTGAAATCCTCGATTGAGTAGGAACTGTGGCCTATAGACTCGTTTTACCACCAAGTATGTCGCGTGTTCATAACGTTTTTCACATATCGATGTTACGTAAATATGTCGACGACCCGAACCACATTATTGAATTGGAACTAGATGAGATAGCAGAAGATTTAATATATGAGGAGATAAATGTTAAAATCTTGGATAAGGAGGATCCTATTCGACACTCAAGGTTATACCTCAAGAGTTAGAATCTGAAATGAAGTTAAGGTATCCTCATATCGTCAGCATACCAGGTACGTACGTATATTTTGAGGGCAAAATTTCATAAGGAGGGGAGATTGTGATACCCCAAATTTTATGAATAAAGATTTAAATTTTTCGAAATATTTTTTTGAATATTATGGTTTGGATTTGATATAATGTTATAGTTGTGGGTAATATTTATAAATTTTGCAAAGTATGCAAGTTGTTATAAAATATTCGTTTGGTCGGGGAATATTCTTTTTGTCGGAGAATATCCGTACGATGGCACAATTATTGGTGGACCCCACAACAGAAGTATTATCGTAGTTAGAAAACGACAGAATTATCATTTTATAAGAATAACGGCGAAAGTGTTACCGTTAAAACTGTTGAACTACCCGGTAGTAAAAGTACAGTAATACGCGTGGTTGCATAGTAGCACAAGGTATTGATTATTGATGGTTACGTAAGAAGTCACTCAGTTATACTCAATTATTGCTACAGTAATTGCTGCATCATATCTCTCATATTATTGATTCGATTATTGTCACAGTATCATCTGTATAATATTTTATATATTATTAAATCAATAATTGAGATGACAAAGTTATTCATATTATTAAATCCAATATTTACAATGACTAGAAGTTCTGTCAATGAGAGGTTTGGTCATCTAATTGTGCGCCAATAAGGAGAAATCCTTATCGAAAAGTCCCATCTTTCCTGGAAACGACCTGGTTGTTAAATATTATGAGTTATAATATTAATGATGAATAAGTTTGTGTTGATTAAAGATGAAATTGATAGTTCCATTGTGTTGGAATTATTAGTGTTAGTAAAAATTGACATTTATTTCGATAATAATTGATGTCTGGAAGTTATCGGGCAATTAATAGGATAAATGAGGAATTAATTGCTATTAATTCACATGATTATAACTATTTGTTCATATGTGTATACTATTGATTCACATTCATATACTATTAGGGGAGTTGGTGCAAGATTGATAATACTTGCATGACTAAGTTAAAGATGGAGGTATAGATGGAGGTACTATACTGTTATTCGTATTTTCACATGATTATAACTATTGAATCACATGATTGAACTATTAATTCACATTATTTACTATTAGGGGAGGTGGTGCAAGTTTGATAATACTTGCAGGACTAAATTAAAAATGAAAGAAAAGTTGGAGGTATTGTATTATAATTTTTTGAGCCCCAAAACGTGCAATTATTGAAACTATATTTTTTTATAAATAAAAGCTCATTCTTCCTTCAGTTCTCACCAATTCACTAAAGCTATAGAGAAATTATTATAGAAAGAAATTATAGAGAGAAAGAAGAAGAGAAGTCAGCTACCTCTCTATTCCAGTATCCAACTTTATTCTAAGGTAAGGGGTATTATTTCTTTCATTTTTATGAAGAGAGCTTCTGTTATTCCATTTTTTATTATTCTATTGGAATATCCTGTCTGTGCATACTACGCATAACTTGGTTCTATTATTTATTATTCTGTTGGAATAACCTACCTTTGCGGTCTATCGCATGCCTGGTGAATTCTGTTGTTATTCCATTCTTTATTATTCTGTTGGAATATCCTGTCTGTAAGGATTTCACATGACCTGGTTCCATTATTTATTATTATGTTGGAATAACCTGCCTGTGCGATCTATCGCATGCCTGGTGAATTCTATTGTTATTCTATTCTTTATTATTCTGTTAGAATATCCTGTCTGTGCGGATTTCGCATGACCTGGTTCCATTCTTTATTATTCTATTGGGAATAACCTGTCTGTGCGGTCTATCGCATGTATGGTGAATTCTTCTATTATTCTATTCTTTATTATTCTCTTGGAATAACCTGTCTATGTGGATTACCACATGCATGGTGAATGATCCTTTGTATTCATTCCTTATTAAATTGTAGAAATGATCTGTCTACGTGGATTACCGCATGGCGGGCGAAAATCCATTTGCAGGTTCATATATTCTATTATACTCAGTTGGTTAAAGTTTTGGCTTCTATACTCCATAAAATTAGTAGAATATCCTGGATATTTGCGCTTCATCCAGTATCTTTTCATGAAGATATTCTTCTGAGCATTCTTGAATTTTACTCTACAAAGCAATATCATGTTGACAATTTGGATGTTTTTGAGTTCAGGATAAATTAACTTATAAATCTTTAAAATTTAATTCTTGAACTTGTTTTATTGAATTATTATGTCATTGTCATCATCCTCATGTTTATATTATGGTGAAAGTCATCTGTGGCATGTAGTACATAGATGGACTTGGTATGATTATGACCAGGGATTATTCGATATAGTCATGACCGTAATGTTATAAATGATGTGGTAAAAGTCCTCATTGGCCTATAGTGCATTGATGGACAGTTGTTGACATGATCACGACCATTGATGAAAACACGAATATCCTTGGCCCGTAGTGCATGGATAATTTGTGGTCGTGATACTAATGAATATCCTTGACCGTAGTGCATGGATGACGTGGTTTATTTAATAAGCTGAGTCTCAGCGATAAAAGTGATGAAAAACCTTTTAAATCATAGAAGATTGTAGATTTTATTCTCTACTCGACTCTTCTATTGGATTGCTTGTTCCGCTGCAGTTAAACTTGATGTTTGTTATATTATATCAGTTTAACACTGTTGAAAGCTAACGATAATTTATTCTGCATTATCTTAGCCATAATATTTCTTATTGGGATAGTTGAGCTCACCCTTTTGCTTTCATTGTTTTCTTCAAGAAATGAGAACGTAGCAGGGACTAGTCGGGGAACGGAGTGACGGTCCAGATGATAGCATTAGTAGTCCTCACTATTCTATGAAATAGTGTGATAATAAATGTATTGAGGACTTATTTTGAGTTTGAATACTGTCTAGAAGACAATATTTGTATTAAAACTCATAGCTCATATTGTATATTTAAGATTGTATTTGTATTCTGTACTATGTATTTAGCGACTCAGAATAGATGATGTATACCTATTTTGGGGGTGTAATTCTTCGCTAGTATGACTTACCTAAGTTTATTTGGTATTTAATTGGTTGGTCAGAGTATAGGGGTAATATGTGATATGTTAACTAACCCTTGTTTTGTGGCAGTATTTGAAAATAACATCCGAGAATGTTGAGAATAACAATGGATCACAGGAGACCGTTGAGTCTCCACAGATCAATAATCAGTATAATGTGCATCAGGAAGGCGACAATCCTCATGCAAACAACAACACTGAGCAAATGATGAACGATGGAATGTTCAGAGGCTTTATGCAATTCATGCAACATCAGACAAGAGCGGCTCTTGTCCAAAATGCAGGTGGAAACACTGGCAACACTAGGACGGTCACCGCTAAACAGCTCAAGGAACTGGGACCACTGAAGTTTTTTTGAGAGCCAAAACCAGTTAAGGTGTAGACGTGGATAAAGCAGATCTGCAAGATATTTGATGTCTTGGATGCTCCGAGGAGAAAAAGGTTCCCTTTTCCAACTTCATGTTACAAGCAGAGACAGATTACTGGTGGGAATCTGTAAAGCGTACTCAACCTGCCGCAGTGAAGATGACTTGGGAGAAGTTCCAAGAATTTTTCAACGACAAGTACTTTCCCGAAAGTATTCGTCACATGAAAGAGGTAGAGTTCATCAAGCTGGAGCAAAACAACATGACCGTGTCGCAATATGAAGCTAAGTTTATCGAGTTGTCCTTGTTTACTTCCCATTTGGTTGATAATGAGGAGAGAATGACGCGAATGTTTCTAAGAGGTTTGAAACCCGAGATACGTCAATATCTTATCTCTCATAAACTTTGTTTATATTTAGATGTTGTGAATAGGGTTCAGTTATTGGAGCATGATAATGAGTCAACCCAACCAAAAGAGAGCAGCCGACAAAATGATAATACCAGTGATAGCAGTTATCGAAGCAGTGACAACTGACAATAAGCGTGGAGGGAATCAGCATGCCAGAAATAGTAAACACTTCGGTGGTAATCATGGCCAAAACAATAAGAATGGACATTTCAAGAAGAGGAGATTCAACAATGATGGAAAGACGTCAACATCAGCACCCGTTGTTAAGGAAGGAGAACGACCACCTATCATATGCTTCAAATGCGGAGGGGAGGGATATATCAGTCTAAACTGTGCGCAACAGTCCAAAACGTGTTAAAATTATGGAAGAGAAGGTCATCTAGCCCGATTTTGTCGTGTACCAAAGTCAAGTCCAGCTGGGACGGTGGCACCAAATGCGGATACGGACAAAACAAAGTCGGTGATTTCAGGAAGAGCATTTTTCGTGACTTCTCAAAAAGCGAGTAACCCGAACAAATTTCGCACGGGTTAGTTAATTATAAATTCTTGTGAAATCTATACCTTATTCGATACCGGTTCTACCTATTCTTTTATCTCTCTTGCTTGCGCTCAAAGTTTAAATTTGACTCTGGAGGGATTAGACTTTGATTTATCTGTTGAAACTCCGTTGAGAGAAACCTTCGTTACCTCCACTATGTATAAATCTTGTTGATTCAAATCAACACTTTCACGTTACCTGTCGATCGTATCTCTTTGAAAATAATTGCATTTGATGTGATTTTAGTAATCAATTGGTTAACTACTCATCAAACTTTTCGTAAGGTTGTTAGTTTTCATATTCATAACCAACCTATTATGTGAATTCAAGAAACCAAACCCTAAAGTCAATCACTGTCATATCAAGCCATAAGTAAAGAGTGTCGAGCCTTTATCTGGTGACTTCCTTGTGTGGAATGTACCGAAGCTAGACTTTCCGTAGGCGACGCTGTGAATGATAGTGGCAAGTTGATAGGTATCAATGTGACGTCCTATCCAAGTCTTGGATGAGAGTCATAGTTTTGAATGATATTAATATCATTAATAAATTTAATGATGTATTCTTGAAGACTTCTTAGCCTACCCCTAGAGCGTGAAATTGAATTTTGTATTGACCCCAGTACAAAACCCATTTCTAAAACCCTTAAATATTTCTTCAACCAAAACAAACGTATAATGTGTCGAAGACGTTGGCTCGAGCTATTGAAGATTATGACCATACCATTTAATATCATCGTGGAAGAGTGAACGTGGTAGCTGACGAATTGAGTAGAAGATCGTATGCGATTACGAGTGTGATGTTGTTAACACAAAAATCCATTTCGTATAACTTACAAATGATGAAGATAGAGTTAAAGATTCTAGGGACCCACGTGAAAATAACGAATATACGAGTAGAATCAACTTTAATCGATAAAGTTAAAGCCGCTCAAGCTACACACCCAGAGCTGATGAATGTGAAGAAGAAGGTTCAAGAGGGCGTTATTCTAGAAGCAAGACTCGATGAAGAGAGGAAATCTCAACCCTTGATTTTATTGGTCTATTTGAAATCCTCGATCGAGTAGGAATTGTGGCCTATAGACTCGTTTACCACCAATTATATCGCGTGTTCATAACGTTTTTCACGTATCGATGTTACGTAAATTTGTGGACGACGTAACCCAAACCACATTATTGAATTAGAACTAGATGAGATTGCAGAAGATTTAATGCGACGCCCCCAAAATAGGTATACATCACCCATCTTGAGTCGCCAAATACATGGTACAAGATACATATACAAACTTAATTATACAACCGTCGTGTAATATACGACAATACATAAACTGAGAGTTTTAATAGGAATATTGTCATCTAGACAATATCCACACCCAAAGGAGTCCTCATTATATTTATTGTCACATTATTTAATCAGAATAGTGAGGAGTACTAATGCTATCATCTGAACCGTCACTCCTTTCCCCGACTCGTCCCAGCTATATTCTCATTTCCTGAAGAGAACAGTGAAAGAAAGGGTGAGCTCAAATAGCACAGTAAGAAATATTATGACTAAGATAATGCAGAATAAATTATCAATAGTCATCAACAATGTTAAACTGATAAAATACAATAGACATCAAGTTTAACTGCAGCAGAATAAGCAATCCATTAGAAGAGTCAAGTAGAGCATGATATCTACTATCTTCTATGATTTAAAATGTTTTCATAAATTTTTATCGCTAAGACTCAGCTTAATAAATAAAACACATCATCTAATCATCCCTGTACTACGGGCCAAGGATATTCATTAAATCATCAATGGTCATGACTATACCGAAATATCCCTGATCATAATCATACCAAAAATTATCCATCAATGCATTACAGGCCACTGAGGACTTTTACCATATCATTTATAACATTACAGGTCATGATTATACCGAATGATCCCTGGTCATAATCATATATAAGCATGAGGATGATGACAATGACATAATAATTCAATAAAACAAGTTCAAGAATTAATTTATTCAGAACTCAATAACGTCAAATTGTCAGCATGATATTGCTTTATGGAGTAAAATTCAAGAATGCTCAGAAGAATATTTCCATTAAAAGATACTGGATGAAGCGCAAATATCCAGGATATTCTACTAATTTCATGGAGTATAGAAGCCAAAAATTTAACCAACTGAGTATAACAGAATATATGAAACTGTAAATAGATTTTCACCCGCCATGCGGTAATCCACGTATACAGATCATTTTCACAATTAAATAAGGAATGAATACAAAGGATCATTCACCGTGCATATGGTAATCCACATAGACATGTTATTTCAACATAATAATAAAGAATGGAATAACAGAAGGATTCACCATGCATGCGATAGACTGCACAGACAGGTTATTCCTAACAGAATAATAAATAATGGAACCAGGTCATGCATAAATGCACAGACAAGATATTCCGACAAAATAATAAATAATGGAACTAGGTCCGGCGTAAACGCACAGACAGGATATTCCGACAGAATAATAAAGAACGGAATAATAGAAGAATTTTACCATGTAAGTTATACTTCGCATAAACAGGTTATTCCAACATAATAATAAAAAATGGAATAACAGAAGAATTTCACCATGCATATGGTACTTCGCATAAACAGGTTATTCCAACATAATAATGAAGAATGAAATAACAACTCTTAGGAGTATTGAAAGAAAATAATTCTCTTCATGAATACGAAAGAATAATACCCCTTACTTTAGAAGAACTGGATATTGGAAAAGTGAAGTAACAGAATACTTTTCTTCTTTCTCTCTATAGTTTCTCACTCTAGAGTTTCAGTGAATTCTTAAGAAATAATGAAAGAATGAGCTTCTATTTATAGAAGAACTGAAAGTGGCTCTTGGTCTTAACGAATGTTCAAAATGACTCTTGGTAATATTGAAGAGACAACTACTATTTGCGAAGGGGCAATTAACTCTTGAAACACCGAAGAGACAAATAACTCTTGGAAAACTGAAGGGACAAATAACTCTTGGAAAACTGAAGGGACAAGTTACTATTAAAATTTTAAATCAACGATCCATATTGATTTACTATTATAATTTCAACCTATGGTTTAAAAAATTAGCACATCTCCTCATGGAATAATATTGTACCTAAAAATGATTTGGACCTAAAAGAAATATATTATTCAGGTGAATAGTACCCCGTGAATAGTAACTTATGAATATTAACTCGTGAATAGTAACTTGTGAATTGTAACTCGTGAATAGTATCCCGACATAAAAAGTTCTCCGAATACTCGATTGAACAATATAACATCCAAACATCAATTATTATTGAAATAAATGTCGATTTTCACTAACACAAATAATTTCAACACAATGGAACTATCAAATTCATCTTTAATCAACACGAACTTATTCATCATTAATATTATAACTCACAATATTTAACAACCAGGTCGTTCCCAGGAATGAGGGGACTTTCCAATAAGGATTTCTCCCTATTGGCGCACAATTAGGTGACCAAACCTCTCCTTGATAGAACTTCTAGAAATTGTAAATATTTTAATTTAATAATATGAACAACTTTGTCGTCTCAATTATTGTTTCAATAATATATCATATTATACAGATGATACTGTGTCTGTAAAATCCCAAATTTTACGAAAAAAGATTTAAATTTCTCGTTTTTTTTTGAATATTATGGTGTGGATTTAATATAATGTTATAGTTGTGGGTAATATTTATAAATTTTGCAAAGTTTGCAAGTTGTTATATTATTCGATTGGTCGGGGAATATTCTTTGTGTCGGGGAATATTCGTACGACGGCACAATCATTGGTGGACCCCACAACAGAATTATTATCAGATTGAGAAAAAGACAAAAATATTTTTATGAAAATAATGGCGGAAGTTTTACTGTTAATACTGTTGAACTACTCGGTAGTAAAAGTACAGTAATACGAGTGGTTGCATAGTAGCACACGGTATTGATTATTGATGCTTATGTGAGAAGTCACTCAGTTTTGTTCAATTATTGCTACAGTAGTTACTGCATAGTATCTCACGTTATTTGATTCAATTATTGTTGATTGTTATATATATATATATATATATATATATATATATATATATATATATTATATATAAGTTTTGTTTTATTAGTATTATTAATATAATAAAACAAAAAACTTTTTATATAAAACAGAATACTTTTATAAAGTTATCTGTTTTATTAGACAATAATTAGATTATATTATATTTTATTATACATAGTGTTTGTATAGTGCTTGCATAGTGTTTGCATAGTAAAATCTTTTTAAAAGTTATTCGTTTTATTAGATTAGAAATAGAATATATTATATTTTATTGTAAACCAATCTTGACCGCCCATTTAAAATAAATCGATCTGGACCGTTCATGGATTGGTTACTATTCAGTCCATTTTTCTATAAATAGAAGCTCATTCTTTCATTATTTCTTACGAATTCACTGAAACTATAGAGAGAGAAACTGTAGAGAGAATTATTCTTCTATAATCTTGAGCGTATTTCTTTAGCATTTAAGAAAGCTTTAAGCGTAGTACAAGTTTCTTCAAGTATATCTCCGCCCTACCGTTGGAGTACTCTTCTTTATAAGGTAAGAGATATTACTTGTTGTACTCGTAAGGGGTATTATTTCTTTCGTATTCATGAGGAGAACTTCTGTTATTCTATTATTTATTATTCTATTGGAATAACCTGTATACGCGGTCTACCTTATACTTGGTGAAATTCTTCTGTTATTCCATTCTTTATTATTCTGTTGGAATATCCTGTCTGTCCGTTTTACGCCGGACCTGGTTCCGTTATTTATTATTCTGTTGGAATAACCTATCTATGCGAAGTACCGCATGCATGGTGATTTTTGTTGTTATTCCATTCTTTATTATTCTGTTGGAATATCCTGTCGGTGCGTATTACGCCTGGCCTGGTTTCGTTATTTATTAATCTGTTGGAATAACATGTCTATGCGAAGTACCGCATGCATGGTGATTTCTTTTGTTATTCCATTCTTTATTATACTCAGTTGGTTAAAGCTTTGACTTCTATACTCCATGAAATTATTTGAATATCCTTGATATTTGCGCTTCATCTAATATCTTTTCATGGAAATATTCTTCTGAGCATTCTTGAATTTTACTCTACAAAGAAGTATCATGTTGACAATTTGGACGTTATTACTTCCTGGATAAATTAATTCTTGAACTTGTTTTATTGAATTCTTATATCATTGTCATCATCCTCATGTTTATATTATGTTGAAAGTCATCTGTGGCCAGTAGTGCATAGATGGACTTGGTATGATTATGACTAGGGATTATTCAGTATAATCATGACCGTAATGTTACAAATGATGTGAAAAAAGTCCTCATTGGCCCGTAATGCATTGATGGACAGTTTTTGGTATGATTATGGCTATGGATTCTCTTCGGCCAAGGGTACAAAGATGAATTATTTTATGGCATGATCAGGACCGTTGATGAAAACACGATTATCTTTGGCCCGTAGTGCATGGATAATTCGTGGTCGTGATACTAAATAATATCATTGGCCTGTAGTACAGGGATGAATTGATAATGTGGATTATTTATTAAGCTGAGTCCAAGCGATAAAAATGATGAAAAACTTTTTAAATCATAGAAGATAGTAGATTTTATTCTCTACTTGACTCTTCTAATGGATTGCTTATTCCGCTGCACTTAAACTTGATGTTTGTTATATTTTATCAGTTTAAGATTGTTGAAGACTAATGATAATTTATTCTGCATTATCTTAGTCATAATATTTCTTACTGGGCTAGTTGAGCTCACCCTTTCTTTCACTGTTCTCATTAGGAAATGAGAATATAGCTGGGATGAGTCGGGAAACGGAGTGACGGTCCAGATGATAGCATTAGTAGTCCTCACTATTCTGTTAAATAGTGTGACAATAAATGTAATGAGGACTCCTTTGAGTGTGGATATTGTCTAGATGACAATATTCTTATTAAAACTCTCAGTTTATGTTTTATCGTATTGTTTACACGACAGCTGTATTATTAAGTTTTATTTGAATTTTGTACCATGTATATGACGACTCAAGATGGGTGTTGTATACCTATTTTGGGGGCGTCACAGTTGGTATCAAAGCTTAGGGATATGATCACTGGCTGAGATGTGAGACAAGAACTAGGAGGGGAGAGACGCGGATTTCCTTCGCTAGTATGACCTACCTAAGTTTATTTGGTATTTAATTGGTTGGTTAGAGTATAGGGATAATATGTGATATGTTAATTAACCCTTGTTTTGTGGCAGTATTTGAAAATGACATCCGAGAATGTTGAGAATAGCAATGGAGCACAAGAGACCTTTGAGTCTCTACATATCAATAATTAGGATAATGTGCATCAGGAAGGCGATAATCTTCCTATAAACAACAACATTGACCAAATGATGAACGATGGAATGTTCAGAGGCTTTATGCAATTCATGCAACAACAGGTAAGAGAGACTCATGTTTAAAATATAGGTGGAAATAATGGCAACCCACGGTCGGTCACCGCTAAGCAGTTCAAGGAGCTGGGACCAACGGAGTTTTTGAGAAAGCCAGAAGCACTTAAGGCGGAGACATGGTTAAAGCAGATCACCAAGATATTTGATGTCTTGGGATGCTCAGAGTAGCAAAAGATTCCATTTGCCACCTTTATGTTGCGTGAAGAGGCAGATTATTGGTGGAAATCTACAAAACGTACCCAGACTGACGCACTTAAGATGTCTTTGGAGAAGTTTCAAGAGCTGTTCAATGACAAGTACTTTCCCGAAAGTATTCATTACATGAAGAAGGTGGAGTTCATCAAACTGGAGCAAAATAATATGATCGTGTCGTAGTACGAGGCTAAGTTTGTCAAGTTGTCTCGGTTTGCATCCCATTTGGTCGATAATGAGGAACGAATGACGCGAATATTTCTAAGAGGTTTGAAACCTAATATACGTCAATACCTCATTTCTCACAAACTTTGTTTATATTTAGATGTTGTGAATAGGGCTCAATTATTGGAGCGCGATAATGAGTTAGCACAACCAAAAGGCAACGACCAACAACACGATAATAATCGTACCGGTGGCAACGGTCATCGGAACAATGATAACCATCGTGGGGGAAATTATCATGCCATAAATGGTAACCACTTCGGTGGTAATCATGACCAAGATAATAGAAGTGGAAATTTTAAGAAGAGAAGGTTCAATAATGATGGAAAGACAGCAGCACCAGCATCCGTTTCAAAGGAAGAAGAACGACCACCGGTCGTATGTTTTAAATGCGGACAGGAGGGACACATCCGTCCAAACTATACGCAACAATCTAAAGCGTGTTTTAATTGCGGAAGAGAAGGTCACCTATCTCGATTTTATCGTATGGTGAAGTCAAGTCCAGCTGGGATGGTGATGCCAAAGGATGTCCTAGACAAGCCAAAGCCGGTAGTTTAAAAGAGAGCGTTTTTTTCGTGACGAGGAACCTGAATAAAATTATCACGGGTAAGTTAATCATAAACTCTTACGAAGTCTATACCGTGTTAGATACAGGTTCTACTCACTCTTTCATTCCACTTAGTTGTGTTCAATGTTTGAATTTAACTCTGGAGAAGTTAGACTTTGATTTATCTGTTGAAACTCAGTTGGCAGAAACCTTCGTTACCTCCACTATTTATAAATTTTGTTTGATTCAAATCAACACTTTCACGTTATCTGTCAATTTTATCTCTTTGAAAATACTTACATTTGATGTGATTTTAGGAATCGATTGGTTAACTACTTATCATGCTTTTAATAAGGTTGTTAGCTTTCATATTCCTAACCAACCTGTTATGCGAATTCAAAAAACCAAACCACTAAAGTCAATCATTGTCATATCAAGCCATAAGTAAAAAGCCCCGGTCCTTTCGTTGTTGACTTCCTTGTGTGGAATGCACTGAAGCCAGACTTTCTGTAAGGGACGTTGTGAATAACGATGGCAAGTTGATAGGTATCAATGTGACATATCATCCAAGTCTTGGATGAGAGTCACAGTTGTGAATGATATTTCTATTGTTAATAAATTTCTTGACGTATTTCTGAAGACTTCTTGGCCTACCCTAGAGCGTGAAATCGAATTTTGTACTGACCCAAGTACAAAACCCCATTTCTAAAACCCTTAAATATTTCTTCAACTAAAACGAACGTAACATGCGCCAAAGACGTTAACTCGAGCTGTTGAAGATTACGATCGTACCATTCAATACCATCGTAGGAGTAGAAGATCGTATGCGTTTATGAGTGTTAATATACAAACCTAAGTGAAGATAACGAATATACGAGTAGAATCGACTTTAATCTATAAAGTTAAAGCCGCTCAAGCTAAATACTCGGAGCTGATGAATGTGAAAAAGAAGGTTCAAGATGACGTTATTCTAGAAGCAAGAATCGATGAAGAGAGGAAATCTCAACCCTCGATTTTATTGACTCATTTGAAATCCTTGATCGAGTAGGAACTGTGGCCTATAGATTCGTTTTACCGCCAAGTATGTCGCGTGTTCATAACGTTTTTCACGTATCGATGTTACGTAAATATGTGGACGACCCGAACCACATTATTGATTTAGAACCGGACGAGATAGCGGATAATTTAACATATGAAGATGTACCTGTTAAAATCCTGGAATATATTTTATGCTTAAAGTTTATACCTCAAGAGTTAGAATCTGACGAAGTGTCCTCATCTGTTTGACATACCAGGTACGTACGTAAATTTCGAAGGCAAAATTTCATAAAGAGGGGAGATTGTAAAATCCCAAATTTTACGAATAAAGATTTAAATTTCTCGATTTTTTTATTTTTTTTGAATATTATGGTGTGGATTTAATATAATATTATAGTTGTGGGTAATATTTATAAATTTTGCAAAGTATGCAAGTTGTTATATTATTCGATTGGTCGGGTAATATTCTTTTTGTCGGGGAATATTTGTACGAGGCACAATCATTGGTGGACTCCACAACAGAATTATTGTCGGATTGAGAAAATGACAAAAATATTTTTATGAAAATAATGGCGGAAATTTTACCGTTAATACTGTTGAACTACTCGGTAGTAAAAGTGCAGTAATACGCGTGGTTGCATAGTAGCACACGGTATTGATTATTGATGCTTATGTGAGAAGTCACTCAGTTTTGTTCAATTATTGCTACAGTAGTTACTGCATAGTATCTCACGTTATTTGATTCAATTATTATTGATTGTTATATATATATATATTATATATAAGTTTTGTTTTATTAGTATTATTAATGTAATAAAACAAAAAAACTTTTTATATAAAACAGAATACTTTTATAAAGTTATCTTTTTTATTAGACAACAATTATATTATATTATATTTTATTATACATAGTATTTGCATAGTGCCTACATAGTGTTTGCATAGTAAAATCTTTTTAAAAGTTATTCGTTTTATTAGATTATAAATAGAATATATTATATTTTATTGTAAACCAATCTGGACCGCCCGTTTAAAGTAAATCGTTCGGGATCGTTCATGGATTGGTTACTATTTAGTCCATTCTTCTATAAATAGAAGCTAATTCCTTCATTATTTCTTACGAATTCACTGAAACTCTAGAGAGAGAAACTGTAGAGAGAATTATTCTTCTATAATCTTGAGCGTATTTATTTAGCGTTTAAGAAAGCTTTGAGCTTAGTGCAAGTTTCTTCAAGTATATCTCTACCCTACCGTCGGAGTACTCTTTTTTATAAGGTAAGAGATATTATTTGTTGTACTCGTAAGGGGTATTATTTCTTTCGTATTCATGAAGAGTACTTCTGTTATTCTATTATTTATTATTCTATTGGAATAACCTGTATACGCGGTCTACCCTATACTTGGTGAAATTCTTCTGTTATTCCATTATTTATTATTCTGTTGGAATATCCTGTTTGTGCGTTTTACGCCGGACTTGGTTCCGTTATTTATTATTCTGTTGGAATAACCTGTCTATGCGAAGTACCGCATGCATGGTGATTTCTGTTGTTATTCCATTCTTTATTATTCTGTTGAAATATCCTGTCGGTGCGTATTACGCCTGACCTGGTTCCGTTATTTATTATTCTGTTGGACTAACCTGTCAATGCGAAGTACCGCATGCATGGTGATTTCTTTTGTTATTCCATTCTTTATTATACTCAGTTGGTTAAAGCTTTGACTTCTATACTCCATGAAATTATTAGAATATCTTTGATATTTGCGCTTCATCTAGTATCTTTTCATAGAAATATTCTTCTAAGCATTCTTGAATTTTACTCTATAAAGAAGTATCATGTTGACAATTTGGACGTTATTAGTTCCTGGATAAATTAATTCTTGAACTTGTTTTATTGAATTCTTATATCATTGTCATCATCCTCATGTTTATATTATGTTGAAAGTCATCTGTGGCCTGTAGTGCATAAATGGACTTGGTATGATTATGACTAGGGATTATTCGGTATAATCATGACCGTAATGTTACAAATGATGTGGAAAAAGTCCTTATTGGCCCGTAATGCATTGATGGACAGTTTTTGGTATGATTATGGCTATGGATTCTCTTTGGACAAGGGTGCAAAGATGAATTATTTTATGGCATGATCAGGACCGTTGATGAAAACACGATTATCTTTGGCCCTTAGTGCATGGACAATTCGTGGTCGTGATACTAAATAATATCCTTGGCCTGTAGTGTAGAAATGAATTGATAATGTGGATTATTTATTAAACTGAGTCCCAGCGATAAAAGTGATGAAAAACTTTTTAAATCATAGAAGATAGTAGATTTTATTCTCTACTTGACTCTTCTAATGGATTGCTTGTTCCGTTACAGTTAAACTTGATATTTGTTATATTTTATCAGTTTAAGATTGTTTAAGACTAATGATAATTTATTCTGCATTATCTTAGTCACAATATTTTTTACTGGGCTAGTTGAGCTCACCCTTTCTTTCATTATTCTCTTCAGAAAATGAGAATATAGTTGGGATGAGTCGGGAAATGGAGTGACGATCCAGATGATATCATTAGTAGTCCTCACTATTCTGTTAAATAGTGTGATAATAAATGTAATGAGGACTCCTTTGAGTGTGGATATTGTCTAGATGACAATATTCTTATTAAAACTCTCAGTTTATGTTTTATCGTATTGTTTACACGACAGCTGTATTACTAAGTTGTATTTGAATTTTGTACCATGTATTTGGTGACTCAAGATGGGTGTTGTATACCTGTTTTGGGGGAGTCACAGTGACAATAATCGAATCAATAATATGAGATATATGATGCAGCAATTACTGTAGCAATAATTGAGTATAACTCAGTGACTTCTTACGTAAGGATTAATAATCAATACCGTGTACTACTATGCAACCACGCGTATTACTGTACTTTTACTACCGGGTAGTTCAACAATTTTAACGGTAACACTTCTGCCGTTATTTTTATAAAAAGATAATTCTTTCGTTTTTTTACTACGACAATACTTCCATTATGGGGTCCACCAATGATTGTGCCGTTGTACGAATATTCCCTGTTAAAATGAATATTCCCCGACCAATCGAATATTATATAACCACTTGCTTACTTTGCAAATTTTGTAAATATTACCCACAACTATAACATTATATCATATCCACACCATAATATTCAAAAATATATTTCAAGAGAAATTAATCTTTATTCATAAAAGTTGGGATCTTACAGCCTCCAATTCTTATGAAATTTCATCCTCGAAATTAGGGTACGTACCTGGTATATCGAAGAGGTGATGATATCTTGATTTCATCTCAGATTCTAACTCCCATGTCATTTCTTCCACATCGTGGTTTCTCCACAAAACTTTGACTTGAGGTTTAACCTTGGAGTGTAGAATATGATCCTTCTTATCCAAGATTTTAACAGGTAACTCTTTATACTTTAAATCTTCCTCTATCTCGTCCGGTTCTAATTCAATAATGTGGTTCGGGTCTTTCACATATTTACGTAAAATAGATATGTGAAAAACATTATGAACACGAGACATACTTGGCGGTAAGGCGAGTCCATAGGCCACAGTTCCTACTCGTTCAAGGATTATAAATGGGCCAATGAATCGAGGATTGAGCTTTCCTCTCTTTCCAAATCTTATAACTCCTTTCCATGGAGCAACACGTAACAACACATAATCTCTAATATCGAATTCCACGTCCTTTCGATGAAGATCGGCATAACTCTTTTGTCGATCTTGTGAGGTTTTTATATGTTATCAGATCGTTTGAATCTTTTCTGTAGTCATATGTACCAAATTTGGTCCCACCAACGTTGCTTCACCCACCTCATCCCAGCATACTGAAGAACGACACTTTCTTCCATACAACGCCTCAAATGGAGCCATGCCAATACTTACTTCATAACTATTGTTGTAGGAAAACTCCACCAATGGTAAGAACTTGTCCCAACTTCCCTTGAAGTCAAGGACACAGAGTCTTAATAAATCTTCAAGAGTTTGAATAGTCCTTTCCGACTATCCATCCGTTTGAGGATGATATGCCGAACTAAATCGTAAATTCATGTCCATAGCTTTTTTCAAACTAACCTAAAATCTTGAAGTGAATCTTGGGTCTCGATTAGAAACTATGGATATTGGCATACCATGCAATCTTACAATCTCATTTATATACATACTAGCAAGACGTTCAAGTGTATAAGTTTCTCGTATTGGTAAGAAATGACCAAACTTGGTCAATCTATCAACAATGACTCAAATCGCATTTATGCCTTCAGAAACCTTGGGAAGACCAATAAAGAAATCCATAGTAATGTTCTCCCACTTCCATTCTGGAATTTCAAGTGGTTGCAATGGACCTTTTGGCACTTGATGCTCCGCCTTGACTCGTGTACAAGTCAGACACCTTGAGATAAACCCCGCTATCTCTCTCTTAATATTGCTCCACCAAAATGTATGTCGAAGATCATGATACATTTTGGTACTCCCAGGATGGATTGCAAATGGTGTGTTGTGCGCCTCGATCATGATTTTATACTTTAGGTCAGAATCGTTAGGAACACAAAGTCTGGAGTTGACTCAAAGTATTTCTTCTTCATCGATTCTTGCTTCCAGAATAGCTCCTTCTTCCACTTTCTTCTTCATACGCATCAGCTCCAGGTCTGTAGCTTGAAAAACTTTAACTTTATCGATTAAAGTCGGTTCTACTCTTATATTTGCCATCATCATATGGGTCCCTGGAGTCTTTAACTCTATCTCCATTCTTCGTAAGTCATACAAAATGGGCCTTTGCGTTGACAATATCGCACTCGTACCCGCATATGATCTTCTACTCAATGCGTCAGCTACTACGTTCGCTTTTCTAGGATGGTATTGGATGGTATGATCATAATCTTTCAATAGCTCAAGCCAACGTCGTTTCCGCATGTTGAGTTCCTTCTGAGTGAAGAAATATTTGAGGCTTTTATGATCCGTATAGATTTCCACCTTCTCTCCATATAGGTAATGCCTCCAAATCTTAAGCGCAAAAATGACAGCGGCCAATTCTAGATCATGAGTAGGATAATTTCTCTCATATTCTTTGAGTTGTCGTGAGGCATAGGATATGAATTTCCCATGTTGCATGAGAACAAATCCTAACCCTTTGCCTGAAGCATCACTATAAATGACAAATCCCTCCGTGCCAGATGGTATTGTCAGAACAGGTGCTGAAATGAGTCTACTATTGAGTTCTTGAAAACTCTTCTCACATTCCTCACTCCAACCGAATTTTGTATCTTTTTGAGTCAGCTGCGTTAATGGAGTAGCGATTCGAGAAAGCCCTTCTACGAATCTCCGATAATAACCAGCTAAGCCGAGAAAGCTACGTACTTTGGTCACTGACTTAAGTTGCTCCCAGCTTTGAATTGCTTCTATCTTTGCCATGTCAACAGATATTCCATGATTTGATATCATGTGCCCAAGGAATGCAACTTCTTTAAGCCAGAACTCACATTTTTTAACTTGGCGTATAACTTGTTTTCACAAAGCTTTTGAAGTATCAGCTTCAAGTATTGCTCATGGTCTTCACGGGTTTTGGAGTATATGAAGATGTCATCAATAAAGACGACCACAAAGTGATCCAAATATTCCTTGAATACTCGGTTCATCATGTCCATGAAGGCAACAGGAGCATTAGTCAATCTAAAAGATATGACTAAGAATTCATAATGCCCGTACTGAGTTCTGAAAGCAGTCTTTGGAATTTCATCGGTTTTAATCTTCAACTGATGATATCCAGAACGAAGATCGATCTTTGAAAAGAATTTGGCGCCTTGCAACTGGTCAAACAGATCATCAATACGAGATAACGAGTACCTATTTGTGATGGTGACATGATTCAACTCCCAATAATCAATACAAAGTCGCATACTTCCATCTTTCTTTTTCATAAATAGAACAGGAGCACCCCAAGGAGACGTACTAGGACGAATGAAACCCATGTCTAACAATTCCTGTAGTTGGGTTTTTAACTCCTGAAGTTCAATATGAGCCATTCGATATGGGGTTTTGGAAATTGGTTTTGTACCGGTTTCAAGGTTGATACAAAATTCAATTTCATGCTCTGGGGGTAGACCAAGAAGTTCTTCAGGGAATACATCAGGAAATTTCTTAACAATAGAAATATCATTCAAATCTGACGTATTTTTATTTAAATCCGTGACATGGGCTAAGAAAGCTTGACATCTGTTTTTCAATAAACGAATAGCTTTATGGCTTGATATGACAGTGATTGATTTTAGTGGTTTAGCTGCTTGAATTCGTATAATAGGTTGGTTAGGAATATGAAAGCTAACAACCTTACAAAACAATCGATTTTAGCATGATGAGTAGTTAACCAATCAATCGACAGGTAACGTACGGTTACCGATTTGAATCAAACAGGACTTAGAAACTGTGGATGTAATGAAGGTTTCTCCCAACGGAGTTTCAACAGATAAATCAAAGTCTAATTTTTCCGGAGTCAAATTTAAACGTTTAGCGCAAGTAGGAGAAATAAAGGAATGGGTAGAACTGGTATCAAATAAAGTATAAACTTCGCTAGCGTTTATGATTAGCTTACCCGTGATCACCTCGTTCGGATTCCTCGCTTTTTGGGAGGTTTACGACAAATGCTCTCCCTTGAACTACCGGTTTTGTCTTGTCTGGGACACCGTTGGATGCCTCCATCCCGGCTGGACTTAACTTTGGTACACGACAAAATCGGGCTAGGTGACCTTCTTTCCCACAGTTGTAACACGCTTTAGACTGCATCGTGCAGTTTGGACTTATGTGTCCTTCCCCTCCATATTTGTAACATACGACCGACGGTCATTCTCCTTCTTTAACAACGGGTGCTGGTGCTGACGTCTTTCCATCTTTGCTGAACCTTTTCTTCTTGAACTTTCCACTCCTATTGTCTTGGCCATGATTACCACCGAAGTGGTTATCATTTTTGGCATGTTGAATCCCTCCACGTTTGTTGTCACCGCTTCGATGACTGCTACCACTGGTATTATCGACTTATCAGCTGCTCTCTCTTGGTTGGGTTGACTCATTATCGCGCTTCAATAACTGAGCCCTATTCACAACATCTGAATACAAACACAGTTTATGAGAGATAAGGTATTCACGTATCTCAGGTTTCAAACCTCTTAGAAACATCCGCGTCATTCTTTCCTCATTATCAACTAAGTGGAAGGCAAATCGAGACAACTCGGCAAACTTTGTAAGTCCCCAACTTATTATAAATAAAATCAAATTTCCTCTATTTATTATTTTAAAATAGTAAGGGTTGATTTGATTAATATGGTTAGTTATGGGTAAAATGCACAAATATTTTAAATATGCAAGTGGTTATAAAATATTCATTTTTATCGGAGAATATTCGTTTGGTCGTGAAATATTCTTACTGTCGGGGAATATTCGTACGACGACGCAGCCTTTTGTGGGCCCCATAATGGAAAGAGATTAGATGAAGAACATGACAAATATAAGTTGTTTATAAATAACTGCGTAGTTATTACCGTTAATACTGTTGAAATACCCGGTGGTTAAAACACAGTAGCATACGGTATTGCACCAATTATTGATTCTTACGTATGAAGGCATTACTCAATAATTGTTACAGTAGTTACTGTTCAATATTTTATTGATTCAATAATTGCTACATTGATATTTTATATTATTGATGTTTCAATAATTGTCACTACACAGTATTTTTATTATCAGATCACTAATTCATATTATTTGAATAATATTATTAGATAACATTATTGGTAATGCCTAGAAAGTTCTGTCTAAGGAGAGATTTGGCCACCTAATTACGCGTTAGTAATGAAAAATCCTTATTGGAAAGCCCTCTTTTTCCTAGGAACTGCCTGATTGTCAGTATTGTGATTCTGTAATATTATTTGTGAATAATTAATTATTGATTTATATGATAAAGAAAATATTCATTTCATGTGGATATAGATGGAGAAAATTTTTAATGTGACAATTGTTGAAAAATTGTTATTTTATCTTTTCTGATAAATAATTCATTTAAATATATTATTATATTTTAATAATATAATAATGGTGATATTTTTACAATGAATGTGAGATATATGAGTATATGAGGAGGAGTATTTTTGTTACAATTAATGTTTAAAACATGTTAAACATGTCGGTTGACCCCATTTCTTGACTGAAATTGGTTTATAGCCTGTAAAATTGCACGTTTGTGGATTTCGGTCAATTTCTGTTTGGAATTTAGAAAAACTTTCTTCTGCAAAGTTGTAGAAAATGGAATTTGTTTTGGAATGGACATGAGGTTCAAATTTTTCTGATAAAATGGCTATTTATTATGAATTATTTAAGTTCCGGAGTTCCGAAATAATCGATTTTTGGAAGTTTTAAATAATTTTATTAACAAAAACGTTTTTTTTTATTTTGGTGGGTTGGTGGGTGATGTCTAGACCAAAAATGTGGGCTAAGGAAAATTTATATAAATATATTAATATTTTATTAAATTTTCTACTTTGGTGTTCTAAGCATTTTCCTATAAATAGGGTGCTTAGGTTAGAATTGAAAATCACACCAGAAACTGAAGCTTTCTCTCTATTTCTCTCTCTATATTATCGAGCGTATTCTTGTGAGTATTTTGATACTTTGAGTGTTGCTATACGGTGCAAGTTCCATTCAGCACTATATCCGGTATTCAAGCTAGAAGTATAGTCTTTTCAAGGTAAGGGGTATTTTTTTTTAAAATGATATTATTTCTTCTAATATCATTATGACGGATTATTGGTAAGATTTTTCTTGTGAAATTCTTGTCTTTTAGTGTCGGGGTTACTATTCATGTATACGGCACTATTCATGTATACAACACTATTCACGAATACGACACTATTCACACAAAAATTAAATTTTTTGTTTTTTATCCAAAATATCTATTATGAATACTAGCTTTGATTGTATCCATGTTTTGATCATTCTTGAATTTTACTTCACTATGATTATTAATGAAGTATTTTTGAACTTGGACTATTTAAAGTACGAATCCTGAATATTTGTTCTTTTGTTTCACTGGATTCGTTTTCTTTAATATATTTTTCATCATCCTTAGTCCTAAATGATGGTTTTATTGAATATATTTGGCATTTAGTGCAAAGATGGTTGATTTTCTTATGAATAACTTTGGCCCGTAGTGCAAAGATGTACAGGTGTTGAGATGAACATGACCGACTGATGAATATGTTTGGCCTGTAGTACAAAGATGAATATTTGATTCAAAATAAATATTGATTGATGTTACAGGGAATAAATATTGATGATGGACTTTTAAATTCATAGATTATAGTAGATTTCATTCTCTACGTAACTCTTCTATGAATTATTATTTCCGTTGCGAATATTGATCTGAAACTTGTTGTCTATTATATTCTATCAGTTTTTTCACTGTTGAAGACTAACGATAATTTGTTCTATATTATCTTAGTCATAATATTCTTTACTGGGCTAGTTGAGCTCACCCTTTTCCTTTTTGTTCCATTTTTCTTCTCAGGAGGCGAAAATGTAGCGAGTACTAGTCGGGGTATGGAATGAAGGTCTTAGAAAGTTGTTTTAGTAGTCCTCACCATTTTGTAAAATAATATATCAATAATTGTAATGAGGACTTATTTGGGTGTGAATATTGTCTAGACGGGAATATTTGTATTTAAACTCACAGTTTTTATGTTGTATTAATAAAGTTGTAGTTGTTTCTGTACCATGTTATTGACAACTCAAAATGGGTAATGTATACCTATTTTGGGGGCGTCACAGTTGGTATCAGAGCTTAGGGATATGATCTCTGACGGAGATCGGGGAATAGAACTAGGATGGGAGAGACGAGTAAAACCTTCACTAGTGTGTCTTACCTGAGATTATTTGTTGGTTGGTCAGTATATAGGGATATTATGTGATATGTTGATTTCTTTAATTAACCTTTGTTTTATAGCAGCATTTGAGAATGTCGACTGATATTGTTAACAGTGGAGCAAATGAGACCGTGGAGACACCTTTACCCACCAACGAGGAGAACGTGCAATAGGCTGACAATGTTCCTTCTGTTAACAACACCACTGAGCAGATGATGAACGACGGAATGTTTAGAAGATTTTTGCAATTCATGCAAAATCAGACGAGGGAGACTCGTGTACAAAATATAGGTGGAAATGATAACAATGCTCGGTTTATCACAGCCAAGCAGTTCATAGAATTGGGACCACCAGAATTCTGGGGAAAGCCGGATCCGATTAAGGCCAAAACGCGGGTCAAACAAATTACCAAGATATTCGACGTCTTGGGATGCACTGAGGAATAAAAGGTTCCATTCGCCACCTTTATGTTCCGTAATGAGGCAGATTACTGGTGGGAATCTGTGAAGCGTACCCATCCAACCACACTCAAAATGTCTTGGGAGACATTTCAGAAACTGTTCAATGACAAGTACTTTCCTGAAAGTATTCGTCAAATGAAGGAAGTAGAGTTTATTAGATTGGAACAAAATAACATGACGTTGGATAGTTGTAAATAGCCCCAGGGCTATGGAACAAAGGATTATCCCGGACCTATACCGAGGTATTGACGGTGATTTTAAAATCTCGCATAACAGGATATGATACGATGAGATCCCAATACGAGGCAAAGTTTACAGAGTTATCCAGGTTTGCACCTCATTTGGTGGAGAATGAGGAACGTATGACACGGATGTTTCTGTGAGGTTTGAAACCCGACATACGTCAATATCTCATTTCTCATAAATTTTCTCTCTATTCAGATGTTGTCAACATGGCTCAATTATTAGAGCGAGATAACGAGTACGTTCAACCGAGGGACCACAACCAGGATCATACCGATGATAGCAGTCATCAGAACAACGATAACCAGCGGAGAAAGAAAAATACGGACAAAAGCAGCAACCATTCTGGTGGTAATCATGGCCATGAGAATAAAAGAAGCGAGTCGGGAGGAGATTTTAAAAAGAGGAGATTTAACAATGACCTTGTGAAGACGTCAGCACCAGCCGCAACTGGTTCTAAGAGAGGAGAACGACCACCGGTCGTATGCTATAAATGTGGAAAAGAGGGATATATCAGCCTAAACTGCCCACAATAGTTCAAGGTATGTTATAATTATGGAAAGGAAGGACATATCGCTCGAGATTGTACAGTAGCGAAACCAAGTCCAGTGGGGATGGTGACTCAAAAGGCTGTCCCAAAAAAGTCAAAGTCAACGGTTCCTGGAAGAGCGTTTGTTGTGACTGGTCAAAATACGAGGAACCCAAACGAGGTGATCACGGGTAAGCTAATCATAAATTCTTGCGAAGTTTATACCTTACTAGGTACTGATGATACCCATTCATTTATCTCTCCTGCTTGTGCTCAACGTTTAAACTTAACTCCGGATAAATTAGACTTTGATTTATCTGTGGAGACTCCATTAGGAGAAACTTTCATCACATCCATTGTTTATAAATCTTGTTTGATCCAAGTTGGCACCATCACATTACCTGTTGACCTTATATCTTTAAAGATACTTGATTTTGATGTGATTTTAGGGATTGATTGGTTAACTACTCATCATGCCAAAATTGATTGTTTTCGTAAGGTTGTTAGTTTTCATATTCCTAACCAACCTGTTGTACGAATTCAAGCAACTAAACCATTAAAATCAATCACTGTCATATCAAGTCATAAAGCTATTCGTTTATTGAAAAACGAATGTCAAGCTTTCTTAGCCCATGTTATGGATTTGAATAAAGACACGTCAGATTTGAATAATATTCCTGTTGTTAGTAAATTTCCTGACGTGTTTCCTGAAGAACTTTTCGGTCTACCCCCAGAACGTGAAGTTGAATTCTTTATTGATCTTGAACCTGGTACAAAGCCCATTTCTAAAATCCAATATCGAATGACTCCTATTGAACTTCAGGAGTTAAAGGTCCAACTACAAGAGTTGTTGGACATCGATTTCATTCGTCCTAGTACATCTCCTTGGGGTACTCCTGTTTTATTTGTAAAGAAGAAAGACGGGAGTATGCGATTTTGTATTGACTATCGAGAATTAAACCATGTCACCATCAAGAATAGGTATCTGTTACCTCGTATTGATGACCTGTTTGACCAGTTGAAAGGAGAACAATTCTTTTCAAAGATCGATCTTCGTTCTGCATATCATCAGCTGAAGATTATAACTGAGGATATTCCAAAGACTGCCTTCAGAACTCGATACGAGCATTATGAATTTTTAGTCATATCTTTTGGATTGACTAATGCTCCTGCGGCTTTCATGAATATGATGAATCGAGTATTCAAGGACTATTTGGATCAGTTCGTTGTTGTCTTTATTGATGACATTCTCATATATTCCAAAAGTCGTGAAGATCATGAGCACCATTTGAAGCTGGTTCTCCGAAGGCTTCGTGAAAACAAGCTATATGCCAAGTTGAAGAAATGCGAATTATGGCTTGAGGAAGTAGCATTCCTTGGACACGTGGTGTCAAAACATGGAGTATCTGTTGACCCGACGAAGATTGAGGCAATACAAAGTTGGGAGCAACCGAAGTCGGTAACCGAAGTACGTAACTTTTTGGGCTTAGCTGGTTATTATCAGAGATTCGTGAAAGGATTTTCTCGAATCGCTACTCCGTTAACTCAGCTAACTCGAAAAGATACAAAATTCGTATGGAGCGAGGAATGCGAGAAGAGTTTCCAAGAGCTCAAGAGGAGACTCATTTCGGCACCTGTTCTGACAATACCATATGATTCGGATGGATTTGTTATCTATAGCGATGCTTCAGGCAAAGGGTTAGGATGTGTTCTCATGCAACATGGGATAGTCATAGCCTATGCCTCGCGACAACTTAAAGAGTATGAGAAGAATTATCCTACTCATGATCTAGAGTTGGCAGCAGTCATTTTTTGCGCTAAAGATCTGGAGGCACTATCTATATGGAGAGAAAGTGGAGATATATTTAGACCATAAAAGCCTCAAATATTTCTTCACCCAAAAGAAACTCAACATGCGATAACGACGTTGGCTCGAGCTGTAAGACCCCAATTTTTTTTTAAATAAAATGGAATTTCCTTTATTTATTATTTTGAAATAGTAAATGTTGATTTGATTAATGTGGTGAGTTATGGGTAAAATACGCAATTATTTCAAACAAGCAAGTGGTTTTAAAATATTCATTTTTATCGGAGAATATTCGTTTGGTCGTGGAATATTCTTACTGTCGGGGAATATTCGTATGATGGCGCAGCCTTGTGTGGGCCCCATAACAAAAAATGATTAGATGAAGAAAACGACAAATATAAGTTGTTTATTAATACCAGCGTAGTTGTTACCGTTAATACTGTTGAAATACTCGGTGGTTAAAACACAGTAGCACACGGTATTACACCAATTATTGATTCTTACGTAGGAAGGCACTACTCAATAATTGTTACAGTAATTACTGTTCAATATTATATTTTATTGATTCAATAATTGCTACGTTGATATTATTGTTATTTTAATAATTGTCACTACACAGTATTTTCCATTATTGGAGCAATAATTCATATTATCTGAATAATATTATTGAATAATATTATTGGCAATGTTTAGAAATTTCTGTCTAAGGAGAGGTTTGGTCATCTAATTGCGCGCCAGTATGGAGAAATCCTTATTGAAAAGCCCCCTCTTTCCTGGGAATAGCCTTGTTGCCAGTATTGTGATTCTGTAATATTATTTATGAATAATTAATTATTGATTTATATGATAAGGAAAATATTTATTTTATGTGGATATAGATGGAGAAAATTTTTAATGTGACAATTGTTGAAAATTGATATTTTATCTTTTCTGATAAAATAATTTATTATTATATTTTAATGGTGATATTTACAATGAATGTGGGCTATATGAATAAATGAGGAGGAAGAATATTTTTGTTGCATTAAATGTTTAACACATGTTTTGTGTGTTGGTGGACACAATTTTTGACTGAAATTTTATTATAGCCTGTAAAATCACCCGTTTGTGGATTTCGGTCAATTTCTGTTTGGAATTTGGAAAAAATTTCTTTTGTAAAGTTGTAGAGAATGGAATTTCCTATGAAAAGGGCATGTGGTTTAAATTTTGCTGATAAAAAGGCTATTTATTATAAATTATTGAAGTTCCGTATTATTGAGTCTGAATTGATTTTGTAACAAAAATTGTTTTAAACATGTTTTTCATTTTTGTGTGATAAATGTGTTTTTGATGTGGTGGGCTAAGGAAAATTTGGTTATAAATATATTATTGTATTCAATTTTCTGTTTTGGTGTTTTAAGCATTTTTCTATAAATAGGGTGCTTAGGTTAGAATTGAAAATCACACCAGAAACTGAAGTTTTCTCTCTACTTCTCTCTCTATATTATCGAGCGTATTCTTGTGAGTATTTTGATACTTTGAGTGTTGCTATACGGTGCAAGTTTCCTTCAGTACTATATCCAGTATTCCAGTCAGAAGTACTATTTTTCGAGGTAAGAGATATTTTTTTTAAAATGATATTATTTCTTTCAATATCATTATACCGGAATATTGATAAGATTTTTTTTTGTGAAATTCTAATCTTTTTATGTCAAAGTTACTATTCATGAGTTACTATTCATGAGTTACTATTCACGAGTTACTATTCATGAGTACTATTCACGAAACATGATAATTTTTCTTGTAAAATTCTTGTCTTTTAGTGTCGGGATTACTATTCACGTATACGACACTATTCACGTATACGACGCTATTCACGAATACAACACTATTTACAGAAAAATTAAATTTTTGTTTTTTGTCCAAGATATCTATTATGGATACTAGCTTTGATTGTATCCATGTTTTGATCATTCTTGAATTTTACTTCACTATAATTATTTATAAAGTATTTTTGAACTCGGTTTGGTTAAAGTACGAATCCTTAATATTTGTTCTTTTGTTTCACCGTATTCGTTTTTTTAAAACATTTTTCATCATTCTCAGTCCTAAATGATGACATTACTGAATATCTTTGGCCTGTAGTGCAAAGATGGTTGATTTTCGTATGAATATCTTTGGCCCGTAGTGCAAAAATAAACAGGTGTTGAGATGAACATGACCGACTGATGTATATCTTTGGCCTGTAGTACAAAGATGAATATTTGATTCAAGATGAATATTGATTTATATTACAGGGATAAACTAGTGATGATGGACTTTTAAATTCATAGATGTTAGTAGATTTCATTCTCTACTTAACTCTTCTAATGAATTGTTGTTTCCGCTGCAGTTGTTGATTTAAAACTTGTTGTCTATTGTATTCTATCAAATTTTTCCCTGTTGAAGACTAACGATAATTTGTTGTACATTATCTTAGTCATAATATTCTTTACTGAGCTAGCTGAGCTCACCCTTTTCCTTTTTGTTCCATTTTTCTTCTTAGGAGGCGAGAATATAGCAGAAACTAGTTGGGGTGTGGAGTGATGGTTCAAGATAGTTGTTTTAGTAGTCCTCACTATTCTGTAAAATAGTGTATCAATAATTGTAATGAGGACTTTATTTGGGTATGGATATTATCTAGAAGACAAAATTTGTATTTAAACTCACAGTTTATGTGTTGTCGTATTTTGCACGACAAATGTATTAATAAAGTTGTAGTTGTTTCTGTACCATGTTATTGGCGACTCAGAATAAGTTGAGTGGAATGGACCTATTTTGGGGGCGTCACACGAGCTGTTAAAAGATTATGACCACACCATTTAATAGCATCCCGGAAAAGCAAACGTGGTAGCTGACACATTGAGTAGAAGATCATATGCAGGAACGAGTGTGATGATGTTAAGTATACGCATAGAACCAACTTTAATCGATGAAGTTAAAGTTACTCAAGCCACAGACCCGGATTTGATGCGTATGAAGAAGAAAATACAGGAGGGTGTTATTCCAGAAGCAAGAATCGATAAAGAAAGAATACTTCGAGTCCACTCCAGGCATTGTGTTCCTAAAAATTCTGATTTAAAGAACAAGATCATGGTGGAGGCACACAATACACCATTATCAATCCATCTTGGAAGTACCAAAATGTATCGTGATCTTCGACATACATTTTGGTGGAACAATATGAAGAGAGAGATCGTAAAGTTTATCTCGAGGTCTTCCCACGGTTTCTCAAGGCATAAATGCTATTTGGGTTATTGTTGATAGATTAACCAAGTCTGCTTATTTCTTGCCGATACGGGAGACTTATTCCCTTGAACGTCTTGGTCATATGTATGTAAATGAGATTGTGAGATTGCATGGCATGCCAGTATCCATAGTTTCTGATCGTGACCCAAGATTCACTTCACGATTTTGGGTTAGCTTGCAAAAAGCTATGGGCACGGATTTACGATTTAGTTCGGCATACCATCCTCAAACGGAGGGACAATCAGAGAGGACTATTCAAACTCTTGAAGATCTATTAAGACTCTGTGTCCTAGATTTCAAAGGGAGTTGGGATAAGTATTTACCATTGGTAGAATTCTCTTACAACAACAGTTATCAGGCAAGTATAGGTGTGGCTCAATTCGAAGCATTGTATAGACGAAAGTGTCGCTCTCCAATATGTTGGGATGAGGTGGGTGAAGCAACATTGTTGGGATCCGAGTTGGTACGTATGACTACGAAAAAGATCCAAATGATTCGACAACGTATACAAACGGCTCAAGATCGACAAAAGAGTTATGCGGATCTTCATCGAAAGGACGCGGAATTTAGTATTGGGGATCATGTATTGTTGCGTGTTGCCCCATGGAAGGGAGTTACAAGATTCGGGAAGAGAGGAAAATTGAATCCACATTTATTGGTCCATTTCAGATTCTTGACCGAGTAGGAAATGTAGCCTATAGACTTATGTTACCTCCAAGTATGTCTCATGTTCATAATGTTTTTCATATATCTGTGCTTCGTAAATATGTGAAAGACCCGAACCACGTTATTGAGTTAGAACCGGATGAGATAGCTGAAGACTTAACGTACGAGGATGTACCTGTCAAGATCTTGGAAAGGAAGGAGCATGTCTTACGTGCAAAGGTCATACCACAAGTTAAAGTTTTGTAGAGAAACCATGCTATTGAGGAAATGACCTGGGAATTAGAAACGGAAATGAAAGCAAGGTATCCTCACCTTTTCGAAACACCAGGTACGTACGTCAATTTTGAGGACGAAATTTCATAAAGAGGGGAGGTTGTAAGACCCCAACTTATTATAAATAAAATCAAATTTCCTCTATTTATTATTTTGAAATAGTAAGGGTTGATTTGATTAATGTGGTTAGTTATGGGTAAAATGCACAAATATTTCAAATATGCAAGTGGTTATAAAATATTCATTTTTATCGGAGAATATTCGTTTGGTCGTGGAATATTCTTACTGTCGGGGAATATTCGTATGACGGCGCAGCCTTGTGTGGGCCCCATAACTGAAAGTGATTGGATGAAGAAAATGAAAAATATAAGTTATTTTTAAATAACGGCGTAGTTGTTATCGTTAATACTGTTGGAATACCCGGTGGTTAAAACACAGTAGCACACGGTATTGCACCAATTATTGAATCTTACGTAGGAAGGCATTACTCAATAATTATTACAGTAGTTACTGTTTAATATTTTATTTATTCAATAATTGCTACATTGATATTTTATAATATTGTTATTTCAATAATTGTCACTACACAATATTTTCATTATCAGATCAATAATTCATATTATTTGAATAATATTATTCGATAACATTATTGGCAATGTCTAGAATGTTCTGTCTAAGGAGAGGTTTGGTCACCTAATTGCGCGCTAGTAAGGAGAAATCCTTATTAAAAGCCCCATCTTTCCTAGGAACTGCCTGGTTGTCAGTATTGTGATTCTGTAATATTATTTGTTAATAATTAATTATTGATTTATATAACAAGAAAAATATTCATTTCATGTGGATATAGATGGAGAAAATTTTTAATGTGACAATTGGTTAAAAATTGTTATTTTATCTTTTCTGATAAATAATTTATTTAAATATATTATTATATTTTAATAATATAATAATGGTGATATTTTTACAATGAATGTGGGATATATGAGTATATGAGGAGGATGAGTATTTTTGTTATAATTAATGTTTAAAACATGTTAAACATGTCGGTGGACCCCATTTCTTGACTGAAATTGGTTTATATCCTGTAAAATCATTCGTTTATGGATTTCGGTCAATTTTTGTTTAGAATTTGGAAAAACTTTCTTCTGCAAAGTTGTAGAGAATGGAATTTCCTATGGAAAGAACATGAGGTTCAAATTTTTCTGACAAAAGGGTTATTTATTATGAATTATTTAAGTTCTAGAGTTCCGAAATAATCGATTTTTGGAAGTTTTAAATAATTTTATTAACAAAAACATTTTTTTTTATTTTGGTGGGTTGGTGGCTGATGTCTAGACAAAAAATGTGGGCTAAGGAAAATTAATATAAATATATTAATATTTTATTAAATTTTCTACTTTGATGTTCTAAGCATTTTTCTATAAATAGGGTGCTTAAGTTAGAATTGAAAATCACACCAGAAACTGAAGTATTCTCTCTCTTTCTCTCTCTATATTATCGAGCGTATTTTTGTGAGTATTTTAATACTTTGAGTGTTGCTATACGGTGCAAGTTCCCTTCAGCACTATATCCGGTATTCCAGCTAGAAGTATAGTCTTTTCAAGGTAAGAGATATTTTTTTAAAAATGATATTATTTCTTCTAATATCATTATGCCGGATTATTGGTAAGATTTTTCTTGTGAAATTCTTGTCTTTTAGTGTTGGGGTTACTATTCACGTATACGACACTATTTACGTATACAATACTATTTACGTATACAACACTATTCACGAATACGACACTATTCACACAAAAATTAAATTTTTTATTTTTTGTCCAAAATATCTATTATGAATACTAGCTTTGATTGTATCCATGTTTTGATCATTCTTGAATTTTACTTCACTATGATTATTAATGAAGTATTTTTGTACTTGGACTGTTTAAAGTACGAATCCTTAATATTTGCTCTTTTGTTTCACTGGATTCGTTTTCTTTAAAATATTTTTCATCATCCTCAGTCCTAAATGATGGTTTTATTGAATATATTTGGCCTTTAGTGCAAAGATGGTTGATTTTCTTATGAATATCTTTGACCCGTAGTGCAAAGATGTACAGGTGTTGAGATGAACATGACCGACTGATGAATATGTTTGGCCTGTAGTACAAAGATGAATATTTGATTCAAAATAAATATTAATTGATGTTACAGGGAATAAATATTAATGATGGACTTTTAAATTCATAGATTATAGTAGATTTCATTCTCTACGTAACTCTTCTATGAATTATTATTTCCGTTGCGAATATTGATCTGAAACTTGTTGTCTATTATATTCTATCAGATTTTTCACTGTTGAAGACTAACGATAATTTGTTCTATATTATCTTAGTCATAATATTCTTTACTGGGCTAGTTGAGCTCACCCTTTTCCTTTTTGTTCCATTTTTCTTCTCAGGAGGCGAAAATGTAGCGAGTACTAGTCGGGGTATGGAATGAAGGTCTTAGAAAGTCTCCTCATTATCAACCAAGTGGGACGCAAACCGAGATAACTCGGCAAACTTAGCTTCGTACTGCGCCACGGTCATATTATTTTGCTCAAGCTTGATAAACTCTACCTTCTTTATGTGACGAATACTTTCAGGAAAGTACTTGTCATTGAACATCTCTTGGAACTTCTCCCAAGACATTTTGAGTGTGGCAGGTTGAGTACGCTTTACAAATTCCCACCAGTAATCTGCCTCTGCTCACAACATGAAGGTGGCAAAGGGAACCTTTTGTTCCTCGGAGCATCCCAAGACATCAAATATTTTATTGATCTGCTTTATCCACGTCTCCGCCTTAAGTGGTTTTGCCTCTCTAGAAAACTCCGGTGGTCCCAGCTCCTTGAACTGCTTAGCGGTGAGCGTTCGAGAGTTGTCAATGTTTCCACCTGCATTTTGGACAGGAGCTGCTTTCGCCTGATGTTGCATGAATTGCATAAAGCTTCTGAACATCCCATCGTTCACCATTTCATCAGTGTTATTGTTTATAGAGGATTATTGTCTTCCTGTTGCACATTATCCTGGGCATTAATCTTTGGTGACTCAATGGTCTCATGTGCTTCATTGTTTATCTCAATATTTTCGGATGCCATTTTCAAATACTTCTACAAAACAAGGGTTAATTAACATATCAAATATTATCCCTATACTCTGATCGACCAATTAAATACCAAATAAACTTAGGTATGTAATACTAGCGAAGGAATTCCCCGTCTCTCCCCTCCTAGTTCTTGTCTCACATCTCAGCCAAGAATCATATCCATAAGATTTGATACCAACTATGACGCCCCAAAATAGGTATATATCACCCATCTTGAGTCACCAAATACATGGCACAAAATTTAAATACAACTTAATTATACAACAGTCGTGTAAAATACGACAACACATAATCTAAGAGTTTTAATAAGAATATTGTCACCTAGACAATATCCTGTGACGCCCCCAAATCCGTGTAATCATCGATTACAGAACTTGGTGCTCACGATACAACATACACCATCATCTAACTAAGTAAACCTTAATAATAAGGAATAATAATATTAACTACTACATAATTATTCAAAATAAAATCCCAAGTCTTTGCAACCTTAAAACGTACTGGAACTCAGTCTTAGCGTTTATCGCTACAATACATATATGCGAAAATAATTATTTTATTACATAACCATTAGCATCACTTCATCTTGGACTTTCCCTTGTCCTTGCCCGAACCCTTAGCCTTCTCATCCTTAACTGAAAGGTTTAAACAAGAATGAGCACAAATTGCCCAGTAAGTATACGGAATAAATGGGAAATATACATCAGGATAAAGGCATTTGAATTACTAGATCTCAACAGTTGAAAGATTATCAAGTGTTAAAGAAGAACATCAAGAATAAGAATTTAAGAATTTTCAATATCATACTAAGGGGTGTGAAATACCCTGAACATATTTTTTTTCATCAAAAATCATCAGACGGTTTAACAATCCAATAGACTGTAAACAGTCTCTGCAAATACGCTAGATGATCAGCCCATTGTACCCTACATTGTGCATATGTATTAAGTTTAAAATGCATAAGCATAAATGGGACTATTTACCCGACATCTATTTTTCCCGTTCATTCGGGTTGTTCATCTTAGTAATCATGTGAGACCTCACCAAGGCAACTTGGATTGGTAAACATTCAATAGCTTCGAAAGATGTGTTTTAAATCATTTTTCATCAATAATAACTAGCGGGAACCAAAGGCTAGGAACATACATAGAAACAGTTCTATGATGACATGAAACTTAAAAGCATAGCCGTTAAAAAAATAACTGAATAACCATTGAAAAGCTTGCAAGATAATTGGAGTTTGTATGACTTTTCAACGAAGAAACTTGCACGAATAAATAACTAACATAGGTCCAATACTTACCCTTACTGCGATAATATTAGTAAGAATTTAATAAATACCCAAAAGAAATTAGGGTTAGGAAACTTGCCTGATAAGCCTGCTACAATTAACACTAGCGATTAACCTTCACATAACCTAATCACATGTGTCTCGTTAATCACCATTCATACACAATCTATTTTGAAGTAAAAGGGTTTCCTATTGGATATGCTATAAACATCATAATAGAATATATTTAAAAAATATATATTCCACCTATTTTAGATATAATAGAAAACCCAAAACAGAACTTAAAAATGCCCAAACATAATAGTTTTTACATTTTTTTCTCAACTTTACCATACCTCGCTAAAACAGTCATAACTAATTTGTTTTAAAACATTTTTGAGCGATTCTTACGCCCACGCGAAGCTAACTTTTGGGGCTACAATTTTTGTTCATGGACCATCTTCAAATTCCAAGCACAAAATTCCAGAAAATCCGTGCAAGGAGACTGCTCCGAATTTGTTGGACAGATTTGACCCAACTACTTTGAAAAGTCATAACTCCTTGCTCCGAGGTCGGAATTAGTCCGTTCCGGAGTCTATGGAAAGCTTATTCAGTGTACTATAATAACCCAAAAGTCCAAAATTTTCTAGAAAATGTAGCTAGCCCCGAATTTGTCCTTAGGGTCAGCAGTTCACATTTTTTTTCTTCGGTTTCTAACATGTTTATTTCGCGACCTTACGATTTTCATATCTCACTCAATATAGCTTCGATCAGAATGAAATTTGGACATGTTATATCTCATGCCACATACTATTTTACAAAATTATTACATGTAACAAATGGATTATCTAAGACATGATTTTGAGTGACCAAAAATCCTGAAAAATCATGTAAACTAGTTTAACCCAACTTTTGATAAAATCATGATTTTGATTCTAGTATGCATGGGTTTGATTCCTATTATCCAGGCCACTTCTAATAACATATATATACATGTTACAATAACTCATTTCTCTAAATTTTCATGTTTTGATCAAATTAGCAACTAAGAGGCATTTTATCAAATAGTTAGCATGCAAACATGAATTCTATGATTCTTTATGTAATAGTAACATGTTATAAACCAGAATTTTCATTCTTATCATCCACATAGCAATAATACACGAAATCATGGCATCACCAAGCCAAAACAAAACATTTATCATAGCTATACATGCATTTTTCACTATTTTTCCTCAAGAACATACAAGTTGGTTTCATGGCTTACCTTGGATGCGAATTCTTCTTGATTTAATCTATTAGAGACCCACTCCTTGCTTGCTTAGACGCTCCAAAATCTCCAGAAATCACGACAACATCTATTACTCTCAATTTCTCTTTCTTTTGGTATCTTGGTGGGATTTTTGCAAAATGAAATATTTTTTTGTTGGGTGTATATATATATATAACTTGATAGAGCTGCTCTCTCCAGCCCCTTCATCACTCCCATCATCAGTTACATGAATAATTATCCCACTTGAATATAGTTATGGGGTAAGGAGTTAGGAACATGAAAAAGTTTGCTTATTATGTTTAAGGAGTTATTACCTTTCTTCCTCCTTATTGTTATATACGTATATACTCTCTCTTCTTGTTCCATATTATGTGTCACAAGACCCCCTCCCAGCTGCTGTCCAATTAAACAAATGCATTATAATGTTATTTTAATCATTTAAATACCGATTTTGATCGTTTTGCCCTCTGTAGCCACACGTGTCGATACTTATATTGATTCCTACTAAAGTCGACGTCCCGGACGTCATGGAACTCTCCGTTTCGTCAAACTCAACTTCAAAATTCGTAGTTGACAATTCGACGCTCCAAAGTGTGTTTGGGCTAAATTTAAGATAATATTATATCTAATAAAGTTCCAAGAGAAGAGATTTGACTGTATGTGATATTTTACGTCATAAAACTTCCAAGTTCATATATCTATAAATAAGAGCATTGTAAAAGAGAATGGTGGATATATAAAAAATATTATGAGGCATGTCTCATTTTCGTGACACATTTTTGTGGTTACAGTCTATCCTGCCTAATTTCAACGTTTCGGACTCAAATACGCAGACTGCGTCCCTAAATTCCGCTCCAAACTCAAACTCATATTTGTAAGTCATCCCACGAAATTAATTATAATTAATTCCATCCTTAACCAATTTAAATAATTGGCCTAACCGTAACAACCATTAATATGCATCTTATCACATAACATATAATAAAAATAAATAATTCATCTAAAAATTGTTGTCACATAAGAATTTCACATAAGTTTATTTATTGGAATTGTTTAATTACATGGAAAAATCTAGGATATTACATATCCACACTCAATGGAGTCCTCATTACATTTATTGTCACGCTATTTAACAGAATAGTGAGGACTACTAATGCTATCATCTGGACCGTCACTCTGTTATCCGACTAGTCCCGGCTACGTTCTCATTTCCTGAAGTGAACAGTGAAAGAAAGGGTGAGCTCAACTAGCCCAGTAAGAAATATTATGACTAAGATAATACAGAATAAATTATCATTAGTCTTCAACAATGTTAAACTGATAAAATATAATAGACATCAAGTTTAACTGCAGCGGAATAAGCAATCCATTAGAAGAGTCAAGTAGAGCATGATATCTACTATCTTCTATGATTTAAAATGTTTTCATCAATTTTTATCGCTGAGACTCAGCTTAATAAATAAACCACATCATCGATCCATCTCTGCACTACGGGCCAATGATATTCATTAAATCATCAATGGTCATTACTATACCGAATAATCCCTGGTCATAATCATACCAAAAATTGTCCATCAATACACTACAGGCTACTGAGGACTTTTACCACGTCATTTATAACATTACAGGTCATGATTATACCGAATAATCCCTGGTCATAATCATACCAAGTCCATCTATGCACGTAAGCCAAAGATGACTTTTATCACAATATAAGCATGAGGATGATGACAATGACAAAATAATTCAATAAAACAAGTTCAAGAATCAATTTTAAAGATTTATAAGTTAATTTATCTTGAAATAAATTACGTCCAAATTGTCAGCATGATACTACTTTATGGAGTAAAATTCAAGAATGCTAAGAAGAATATTTCCATGAAAAGATACCGGATGAAGTGCAAATATTCAGGATATTCTACTAATTTCATGGAGTATAAAAGCCAAAATATTAACCAAATGAGTATCATAGAATATATGAAACTGCAAATAGATTTTCACCCGTCATGCGATAATCCACGTAGACAGATCATTTCCACAATTTAATAAGGAATGAATACGAAGGATCATTCACCATGCATGTGATAATCCACATAGACAGGTTATTCCAACAGAATAATAAAGAATGGAACCAGGTCATGCGTAATTCACACAGACAGGATATTCCAACAGAATAATAAAGAATGGAATAACAAAAGAATTCACCATATATGTGATGGACCGCACAGACAGGTTATTCCAACAGAATAATAAAAAATGGAATAATATAAGAATTTCACCATGTATGCGGTACTTCGCATAGACAGGTTATTCCAACATAATAATAAAGAATGGAATAACAGAAGCTCTCTTCATGAATACGAAAGAAATAATACCCCTTACCTTAGAAAGAAACTGGATACTAGGGTAGAGAGGTAGCATACTTTTCTTCTTCTTTTTCTCTATAATTTTTCTCTATAATATTTGCTCTATAGCTTTAGTGAATTGGTGAGAAATGAAGGAAGAATGAGTTTCTATTTATAGGAAAATATAGTTTCGATAATTGCACGTTTTGGGGCTCGAAATATTACAGTACAATACCTTCAACTTTTCTTTCATTTTTAATTTAGTCCTGCAAGTATTATCAAACTTGCATCACCTCCCCTAATAGTAAATAATGTGAATCAATAGTTCAATCATGTGAATCAATAATTATAATCATGTGAAAATACGAATTACAGTATAGTACCTCCATTTTTAACTTAGTCATGCAAGTATTATCAATCTTGCACCAACTTCCCTAATAGTACAAGAATGTGAATCAGTAGTACACACATGTGAACAAATAGTTATGATCATGTGAATTAATAGCAATTAATTGCTCATTTATCCGGTTAATTACACGACTGGTCAGTATAACTTCTAAACATCAATTAATATCGAAATAAATGTCGATTTCCACTAACACTAATAATTCCAACACAATGGAACTATCAATTTCGTCTTTAATCAACACGAACTTATTCATCATTAATATTATAACCCACAATATTTAACTATCAGGTCGTTCCCAGGAAAGAGGGGGCTTTCCGATAAGGATTTCTCCTTATTGGCACGCAATTAGATGACCAAACCTCTCATTGACAGAACTTCTAGACATTGTAAATATTACAATTTAATAATATGAATAACTTTGACGTCTCAATTATTGATTTAATAATATATCATATAATGCAGATGATACTGTGACAATAATTAAATCAATAATATGAGAAATATGATGCAGCAATTACTGTAACAATAATTGAGTATAACTGAGTGACTTCTCATGTAAGCATCAATAATCAATACTGTGTGCTACTATGAAACTACGCGTACTACTGTACTTTACTACCGGGTTGTTCAATAGTTTAACGGTAAAACTTCCGTCGTTATTTTTATAAAAAGATAATATGTCGTTTTCTAACTACGATAATACTTCCGTTGTGGGGTTCACCAATGATTGCGCCATCGTACGAATATTCCCTGTTAAAACGAATATTCCCCGACCAATCGAATATTATATAACCACTTGCTTACTTTGCAAAATTTGTAAATATTAACCACAACTATAACATTATATCAAATCTACACCATAATATTCAAAAATATATTTCGAGAAAATTATTCTTTATTCATAAAAGTTGGGATCTTACAATTATGACCAGGGATTATTCGATATAATCATGACCATTGATGATTACATGAATATCCTTGGCCCGTAGTGCAGGGATGATTCCATGATGTGGTTTATTTATTAAGCTGAGTCTCAGCGATAAAGTTGATGAAAAACTTTTTAAATCATAGAAGATAGTAGATATCATGCTCTACTTGACTCTTCTAATGGATTGATTATTCCGCTGTAGTTGTTTATCTAAAACTTGTTGTCTATTATATTCTATCAGTTGTTATACTGTTGAAGGCTAAGGATAATTTATTCTGCATTATCTTAGTCATAATATTTCTTACTGGGCTAGTTGAGCTCACCCTTTTCTTTCATTATTTTCTTCAAAAAATGAGAATATGGCTGGGACGAGTCGGGAAATGGAGTGATGGTCCAGGATAAGTGGCTTTAGTAGTCCTCACTATTCTGTTAAATAGTGTGATAATAATTGTAATGAGGACTCTATTTGAGAGTGGATATTTTCTAGAAGGCAATATTCTTGTTTAAACTCTCAACTATGTTTTGTCGTATATTACCCGACAGTGTATAATTAAGTTTGTATTTGATTTATGTATCATGTATTTGGCGACTCAAGATGGGTGATGTATACCTGTTTTGGGGGCGTCACATTATGACTTGAGATGACAGTGATTGACTTTAATGGTTTAGTTTCTTGCATTCGCATAATAGGTTGGTTAGGAATATGAAAGCTAACAACCTTACGAAAATAATCAATTTTAGCATGATGAGTAGTTAACCAGTAGATTCCTAAAATCACATCAAATGTGAGTATTTTCAAAGAGATAAGATTGATAGGTAACGTGAAAGTGTCTATTTGAATCAACTTGATTTATAAACAGTGGAGATAACGAAGGTTTCTACTAACAAAATTTCAACTAATAAGTCAAAGTCTAACTTCTCTGGGGTCAAATTTAAACGTTGAGCGCAAGCAAGAGATATAAAAGAATGGGTAGAACCGGTATCTAATAAGGTATAGACTTTGCAAGAATTTATAATTAACTAACCCGTGCTAACTTTGTTCAGGTTACTCGTTTTATTTTTTGAGAAGTCACGAAAAACGCTCTTCCTGAAACCACCAACTTTGTTTTCTTCGTATCTGCCTTTGGTGCCACCGTCCCAGCTGGACTTGATTTCGCTACAGGAAAAAATCGAGCTATGTGACCGTCTTTTCCACAACTAAAACATACCTTGGAAGGATGTGAACAGTTTGGACTTATGTGTCCCTCCTCTCCGTATCTGTAACATCTAACTGGCGGTCGTTCTTCTCCCCTAGAATTTGTTGTTGGTGCTGCTACCGACGTCTTCCCATCATCGTTAAATCTTCTCTTTTTGAAGTTTCCATTTCTATTATCTTGGTCATGATTACCACCGAAGTGGTTACCATTCTTGGCATGATAATTTCCCCCACAATGGTTATCATTGTTCCGATGGCCATTGCCACTGGTACGATTATTATCGTGTTGTTGGTCGTTGCCTTTTGGTTGTACTGACTCATTATCGCACTCTAATAACTGATCCCTATTCACAACATCTGAATATAAACAAACTTTGTAAGAAATGAGGTATTGACGTATATCGGGTTTCAAACCTCTTAGAAACATTCGCGTCATTCTCTCCTCATTATCAACCAAATGGGATACAAACCAGGACAACTCGGTAAACTTAGCCTCGTACTGTGACACGGTAATATTGTTTTCCTCCAGCTTGATGAATTCCACCTCCTTCATGTGATGAATACTTTCAGGAAATTACTTGTCGTTGAATAGTTCTTGGAACTTATCCCAAGTCATCTTCAGTGCGGCAGGCTTTGTAAGTTTTACTGATTTCCACCAGTAATCTACCTCTCCTCGCAACATGAAGGTGACAAACGGAACCTTTTGCTCCTCGGAACATCCCAAGACATTAAATATCTTAGTGATCTGTTTTATCCACGTCTCCGATTTAATAGGTTCTGGCTCTCCCAAAAACTCCGGTGGTCCCAGCTTTTTGAACTGCTTAGCGGTGACCATCCGAGAGTTGCCAGTGTTTCCACATGCATTTTGAATACGAGTCTTTCTCGCCTGATGTTACATGAATTGCATAAAGCCTCTGAACATCCCATCGTTCATCATCTGATTGGTGTTGTTGTTTACCTGAGGATTATTGTCTTCATGTTGCACATTATCCTGGGTATTGATCGTTGGTGACTCAACGGTCTCATGTGCTTCATTGCTGATCTCAACATTTTCAGATGCCATTTTCAAACACTGTCACAAAACAAGGGTTAATTGACATGAGACATATTACCCCTATACTCTGACCGACCAATTAAATAACAAATAAACTTAGGTAGGTCATACTAGCAAAGGATTTCCCCGTCTCTCCCCCTAGTTCTAGTATCACATCTTAGCCAAGGATCATATCCCTAAGCTTTGATACCAACTGTGACGCCCCCAAAATAGGTATACATCACTCATTCTGAGTAGCCAAATACATGGTACAGAATACAAATAAAAACTTAAATATACAGCATGAGTTGTGAGTTTTAATACAAGTATTATCTTCTAGACAGTATTCAAACTCAAAATAAGTCCTAAATACATTTATTATCACACTATTTTACAGAATAGTGAGGACTACTAATGCAAATGTGACGCCCCCAAAACAAGTATACATCACCCATCTTGAGTCGCCAGATACATGGTACATAAAATCAAATACAACTTAATTATACAACAGTCGTGTAAAATACGACAAAAGATAATCTAAGAGTTTTAATAAAAATATTGTCATCTAGACAATATCCACACTCAATGGAATCCTTATTACATTTATTGTCACACTATTTAACAGAATAGTGAGGACTACAAATGCTATCATCTGAACCGTCACTCCGTTCCCCGACTAGTCCCGGCTATGTTCTCATTTCTTGAAGAGAACAGTGAAAGAAAGGGTGAGCTCAACTAGCCCAGTAAGAAATATTATAACTAAGATAATGCAGAATAAATTATCTTTAGCCTTCAATAGTATAACAACTGATAGAATACAATAGACAATAAGTTTTAGATCAACAACTGCATCGGAATAAGAAATCCATTAGAAGAGTCAAGTAGAGCATAAAATCTACTATCTTCTATGATTTAAAAAGTTTTTCATCAACTTTGTCGTTGAGACTCAGCTTAATAAATAAAATCGAATCATCCCTGCACCACGACCAAGGATATTCATGTAATCATCAATGGTCATGATTATACCGAATAATCCCTGGTCATAATCATACCAACAACTGTCCATCAATGAACTACAGGCCAATGAGGACTTTTACCACATCATTCGTTACATTACGGTCATGATTATACCGAATAATTCCTTGTCATAATCATACCAAGTCCATCTATAGACGTAAGCCACAGATGACTTTTATCACAATATAAGCATGAGGATGATGACAATAATATAATTATTAATCAAATAAAAACAAGGATAAATATTAAAGACTTTAAATTTATCCAAATATTATCAATCACTTAATAAACTCATAATCTAATATTGTTAATATTATAACAATATTTTAATCACTTCTTAAACTTATAAATAATTTAATTTAATTGTTTACACTTTACCAAATAATGCATTTAATCATTCAAAAATATCATACTCATAAGATTTCATCACCAATGATCAAATCACTCATCCAAAAATTTGCATATACCTTATATAGGATTTCCAAGCCATAAACTCCTATTTACCAATTTTCAACTTCACATAACATATTTAATTCATATGTTCGTAACTAAACTATTTTCATGAAAAATATCAAATCAGTCCAAAAAATTATTCTTTTTTGGGATTTAGCAGAATATAGTCTCATATTGAACATATATATTTCTTGGAATTTTTAAAATTCATTTACTATTTTTCATATGGCCAAAACTGTCGAATATTTAGACATTTATCATAAATTGTACCTTTGTCCAAAAATTCCGAAATTTACATAATATACTCCTGTGATATACATGTACTTCCAATAAAAATTTCACCAATTTTAGAGTTAACCACAACGGGTTATAAGGGTTTACTTTTAAAATAGTCTTCTCCCATAAAATCCATAACTCTTAATCTATACATCCAAAAATCGTCATTTTTAGACACAATCTAGAAAACTCATCAAATTATCATTTCAATTGTTCCAAAATTTTTTGAGGGTCAAAAAAATTACAAAACTTGCCCCTGGAAGAAACCCCTTTTGAATAAAAACACTATTAATATGAATACAAATGATCATTCACCATGCATGTGGCAATCTACATAGACATGTTATTCCAACAAAATAATAAAGAATGGAATAACAGAAGAATTCACTATACATGTGATAGACCGCACAGACAGGTTATTCTCAACAGAATAATAAAGAATGGAACCAGGTCATGCGTAAACCGCACAGACAGGATATTCCAATAGAATAATAAAGGATTGGAATAACAACAGAATTCACCATGCATGCGATAGATCGCACAGACAGGATATTCTAACAGAATAATAAAGAATGTAATAACAGAAGAATTTCACCATGTATGAGGTACTTCGCATAGACAGGTTATTCCAACATAATAATAAAGAATGGAATAAAAGAAGAATTTCACCATGTATGCAGTACTTCGCATAGACAGATTATTCCAACATAATAATAAAGAATGGAATAACAGAAGCTCTCTTCATGAATACGAAAGAAATAATACCCCTTACCTTAGAAAGAAACTGGATACTAGAGTAGAGAGGTAGCAGACTTTTCTTCTTCTTTCTCTCTATAATTTCTCTCTATAATATTTGCTCTATAGCTTTAGTGAATTGGTGAGAAATAAAGGAAGAATGAGTTTCTATTTATAAAAAAATATAGTTTTGATAATTGCACGTTTTGGGGCTCGAAATATTATAGTACAATACCTCCAACTTTTCTTTCATTTTTAATTTAGTCCTGCAAGTATTATCAAACATGCACCACCTCCCCTAATAGTAAATAATGTGAATCAATAGTTCAATTATGTGAATCAATAGTTATAATCATGTAAAAATATGAATTACAGTATAGTACCACCATCTATACCTCCATTTTTAACTTAGTTATGCAAGTATTATCAATCTTGCACCAACTCTCCTAATAGTACAAGAATGAGATTCAATAGTGCATACATGTGAATAAATAGTTATATAAACATGTGAATTAGTAGCAATTAATTGCTCATTTATCCGATTAATTACCCAATTTATCAATATAACCCCCAGACATCAATTATCATCGGAATGGATGTCGATTTCCACTAACACTAATAATCCTAACAAAATGGAACAATCAAATTCATATTTAATCAACACGAACTTATTCATCATTAATATTATAACTCACAATATTTAACAATCAGGCCGTTCCTAGGAAAGAGGGGGCTTTTCGACAATGATTTCTCCTTATTGGCGCGCAATTAGTTGACCAAACCTTTCCTTGACAGAACTTCTAGACATTATAAATATTGCAATTTAATAATATGAATAACTTTGTCGTCTCAATTATTGATTTAATAATATATCATATTATACAAATGATACTGTAACAATAATTGAATCAATAATATGATGCATCAATTATCATAGCAATAATTGAGTATAACTGAGTGACTTCTTACGTAAGCATCAATAATCAATACCGTGTGCTACTATGCAACCACGCGTATTACTGTACTTTTACTACCGAGTAGTTCAACAGTTTTAACGGTAACACTTTCGCCGTTATTTTTATAAAAAGATAATTCTGTCATTTTCTAACTATGACAATACTTTCGTTGTGGGGTCCACCAATGATTGTGTCGTCGTACGAATATTCCTCGACAAAAAGAATATTCACCGACCAATCGAATATTATATAACAACTTACTTACTTTGCAAAATTTATAAATATTACCCACAACTATAACATTATATCAAATCCACACCATAATATTAAAAAAAATATTTCGAGAAATTTAAATCTTTATTCATAAAATTTGGGGTCTCACACAAACATCTGGACCGTCACTCCGTTCCCCGACTAGTCCCAGCTATATTCTCATTTCCTGAAGAGAACAATGAAAGTAAAGGGGTGAGCTCAACTAGCCCAGTAAGAAATATTATGACTAAGATAATGCAGAATAAATTATCGTTAGCCTTCAACACTGTTAAACTGATAAAATATACTCCCTCCGTCCCATGATAAAAGTCTTTATTACTATTTTGGGTAGTCCCATGTTAAATGTCCACTTATCTTTAATAATCAAACTTTTATACATATTTTTCCTATTATATCTGTAGCATTAAATATATCATACTTTTCTTATTCTAATTCCCTCTCCATATTTAATGACATTATTATGAGTTATTTTGTCATTTCATTCATCTTCTTAATATGCGTGAAAAGTCCAACAGGACTTTTATCCATTAGAAGAGTCAAGTAGAGCATGATATCTACTATTTTCTATGATTTAAAAGGTTTATCATCAATTTTATCACTGAGACTCAGCTTAATAAATAATCCACATCACTGAATTATCCATGCACTATGGGTCAAGGATATTCATTATTATCACAATTGGTCATGTTCATCTCAACAACTGTCCATCAATGCACTACGGGCCAATGAGGACTTTTACCATATTATTTATAACATTACAGGTCATGATTATACCGAATGATTCCTAGTCATAACCATACCAATCAACAGTCCATCTATGCACTTCGGGCCAAAGATGACTTTCATAACCATATAAACATGAGGATGATGACCATGATATAAGAATTCAATAAAGTTTAAATTATCAACATGATACTTCTTTGTGGAGTAAAATTCAAGAATAATATCGTATCAAAAATGATTTGGACATAAAAGAAATCAATTTTTATCATGACTAAGATAATGCAATTACTATTGGCGAAAGTTACTCTTAGATGATGACATATGGGCCCCCATAGAATAAACCAAGCTTACCACAAATGTCTCAACACAGACTTCTTATTTATATCAAATATGGAATAAATATTACCACAAATCATTTTATCTTCAATCAACACATATTTAATCTTTCAATAATAATTCATCATTAATATTATAACTCACAATATTTAAGAACCAGATCATTCCTAGGAAAGAGGGGGCTTTCCAATAAGGATTTCTCCCTATTGGCGCGCAATTAGGTGACCAAAACTCTCCTCGACAGAACTTTCTAGACATCGTCAATATTGCAAATAATAATATGAATAATTGTATCGTCTCAATTATTGATTTAATAATATATAAAATATCAACAATAATTGAATCAAATAACGTGAGATACTATGCAACAATTACTGTAGCAATAATTGAACAAAACTGAGTGACTTCTCACGTAAGCATCAATAATCAATACCGTGTGCTACTATGCAACCACGCGTATTACTGTACTTTTATCACCGGGTATTTCAACAGTTAACGGTAAAACCTCCGCCGTTATTTCATAAAAAGATAATTTTTTTATTTTTTAACTCCAACAATAATTCTGTTGTGGGGCCCACCAGTGATTGTGTCGTCGTACGAATATTCTCTGACAAAAAGAATATTCTCCGACCAAACGAATATTTTATAACAACTTGCTTTACTTTGCAAAATTTCACATATCACCCTTAGTTTTAATCTTTTTATCAATTTAACCATTTACTAAATAAAATAATAAATATAAGAAAAATAGAATACTTTCATTTCATAAAATTTGGGGTCTTACAGTTGAGATGAAATTGGTTTGAGCTTAGACCGTGCCTTGTACATTCTAAACCCATTTTAATTTTTATACAGAATTTCAGAACTATATTTATGAGACATATTATGTGTACTTGAGCTATTAAAATATAAATTTTTTTAATAATAAAGAAGTTTAACATTTAATCTAATCATATGAAGTCCAATCTCAATATGTTGTTAGACTAATTAGGTATGAATGATATTAATATCTAATCATAGTATGCGGAGCAACATCAACAAATGATAGTGGTTCAACAAAATGGAAATGGTATGTAATGTTTGTCTTTGCTCTGAAAGGAGGTTTGGAACCTAAGTTGCCTTAATTTATAAAAATTTACACTAAAATCATATAAAGGAGGTTTGTTACTTTTCTTGGACATGATCTTTGGGCAAAGTTAATCAAGTGTCTTACAAGAGGATGAAACTAATAACTTCTTCCAACCTTTTAGCATTATTGAATATAATTTTATTATATATATAAATATTTGGTCAAAATATAAACAATTTATAACTTCAATTATTGGGTATGATGTTGGATGACTTTATTAGGCTTAGTTTAAAAGAGGTAATATAAATTTTTTACAATTTCAAAAATATGTGCATATTTTCATATAGTTTAGGCAGCTTAAAAACCCGTTTGAGATTCACTTAGTAGGAATGGATCTAAAATAGTCCCCAATTTGGGACCGATCTTGTATGTTTCGATCTCACTTAGGTCGGTGTTAACGACTTAAGCACGTCTTTATATTTTTTGAATTTTAGGTTAGTATATATCTCTTGATGTTCTTCGGGTGCATATTTAGACTACGATGTGTTATTCTATTTCGTGTACTTGAAGACCATGAGGAGGTACTGCCGAAATTTCTGAAAAATTTAAAGATGCGTTCTAGTTGTTGGCATTAGTGAGGCGACACATCCGGGAATGGGATAGAAACCCGACTCGTTAGAGTGGGAGATGAAGTTAGGAAACTCATAAGCTTACATATACATTAACTTGAAGATTTGATTGTGTTTGTCTAACTTTCCATATATATAGTAGACAGTTGTCCGAGATGTCTGTTGATAGAAGTTGAATGGAACGTAGGGTAGCCACTGATAAGAGTGTGCTTAGCTCTGAGTATTGTAGTGGGGTTGAACAGTTTCTCAACTTCGCGTTTGAGCAAGTCAGCGACGATGAGATCAGATGTCCTTGTAAGAGGTGTGTGAATGAAGTGTGGAAAGGAGTGATGTCATGTACGACTTATTTGCGTATGGGTTCAAGCAGGGTTATACGACATGGATCTAATGTGAGACCCCGAATTTTATGAAATGAAAGTATTCAATTTCCTTATAATTATTCTATTTAGTAAATGGTTAAATTGATAAAAGGTTAAAGTTAAGGGTGATATTTGAAATTTTTTCAATATAAGCAAGTTGTCATAAAATAATCGGTGATAAAAGTACAGTAATACGTGTGGTTGCATAATAGCATACTGTATTGATTATACGTGAGAAGTCACTCGATTTTATTCAATTATTGTCATAATATTTTATATTATTAAATCAATAATTGACACGACAAAGTTATTCATATTATTATTTACAATATTTACAATGTCTATAAGTTCTATCAAGGAGAGGTTTGGTCACCTAATTACGCGCTAACAAGGAGAAATTCTTATCGGAAAAACCCCATCTTTCCTATGAACGACCTGATTGTTAAATATTATGAATTATAATATTAATGATGAATAAGTTTATGTTGATTAAAAATGAAATTGATAGTTCCATTGTGTGGGAATTTTTAGTGTTAGTGGAAATTGATATTTATTTCGATAATAATTGATGTCTGGAGGTTATATTGACCAATCGGGTAATTAATCGAATAAATGAGCAATTAATTATTATTAATTCACATGCTTATAACTATGTGTTCACGTGTGTGTACTATTGATTCACATGATTTACTATTAGGGGAGTTTGTGCAAGATTAATAATACTTGCATGACTAAGTTAAAAATAGAGGTATAGATGAAGGTAATATACTATAATTAATTTTTTCACATGTTTAGAACTATTGAGTAACATGATTTACTATTGATTCACATGATTTACTATTTGGGGAGGTGGTGCAAGTTTGATAAAACTTGCAGGACTAAATTAAAAATGAAGAAAAAGAGGAAGGTATTATACTGTAATATTTTGAGCCCCAGAATGTGCAATTATTGAAACTATATTTTCCTATAAATAGAAGCTCATTCTTTCTTCATTTCTCACCAATTCACTAAGTCTCACAAGAGCAATTATAGAGAGAGAAGCTATAGAGAGAAAGAAGAAGCGAAGTCTACTACTTCACTACTCCAGTATCCAGTCTTTTTATGAGGTAAGTGTTATTTTTTTTTATATTTTGAAGAGAGATTATTTTTCATATTTGTATAAATATTATTATCGTTCAATATTCATTATATTCATTTAATATTCGTAAGGAATATTATTTCTGTTCAATATTCGTAAGGAATATTATTTTCGTTCAACCGTTGTAAGTAAGGGGTTTCTGTCAGGGGCAATTTCATAATTTTTCTGACCCTTAAAAATTCTGAAAACATTTGAAATGATAATTTGATGAGTTTTCTAGATTGTGTCCAAAAATGACAATCTTTGGATGTATAGATTAGGAGTTATGAATTTTATGGTAAAAGACTATTTTAAAAGTAAACCCTTATAACTCCTTGTGGTTAACTCCAAAATTGGTAAAATTTTTATTGGGAGTGCATCTATATAACAGCAGTATACCCTGTAAATTTCGGAATTTTTGGACAAAAGTATAGTTTTTGATAAATGTCTAAATATTCGGTTGTTTTAGCCATATGAAAAATAGTATATGAATTTTAAAAATTTTGAGAAAAATATATGTTCAATATAGAACTATATTATGTTAAATCCCAGAAAAGAAAATTTGTTTGTACTGATTTGGTATTTTTCATGAAAATAGACTAGTTATGAGTAAATGAATTAAATATGTTATGTGAACTAAGAAAATTAGAAAATAGTATTTTATGACTTGAGAATCCTATATAAGGTATATACAGATTTTTTATGAGAGTTTTGGTTATTGGTGATGAAATCTTATGAGTTTGTCAATTTAGGATGATTAAATGCATTAATTAATAAAGTGTAAACAATTAAAATAAATTGTTTATAAGTTTAAGAAATGATTAAAATATTCTGGTAATATTAATAATATTAGATTATGAGATTATTAAGTGATTTATAACATTTGGATTAAGGTGTTATAAATATTGATATGGATTTTATTGTGAACCTTTATCTTTTTGTATCGGAATTACTATTCACGTATACGACACTATTCATGTATATGACACTATTCATGTATATGACACTATTTGTGTATATGATATTATTTATGTATACGGTACTATGTATAAATACGAAGTACTATTCATGAGTTACTATTCATGAGTTACTATTCACGAGTTACTATTCACGGGGTACTATTTACCCGAAAAATATATTTCTTTTCTGTCCAAATTATTTTTGGTACATGAATATTATTCATGAATTTTACTCCACAAAGCAGTATCATGTTGACAATTTGGATATTTTTAAACTCTGGATAAATTTAAAGTCTTTAATATTTATCCTTGATTTCGTTTGATTAATGCCTATATAATTGTCATCATCCTCGTGCTTATATTATGATGAAAGTCATCTGTGGCTTACGTGCATAGATGGACTGTTGATTATTGGTTTTACAGTTGTATATTTTTTGGCTTACGTGCAAAGATGGACTGTTGATTATTGGTTTTATAGTTGTATATCTTTGGCTTACATACAAAGATGGACAGGTGTATGACATGATCATAACCACTGGTGATAATAACGAATATCCTTGGCCTGTAGTTCATGGATAATTCGATGATGTGATTGGCAGGATCATGACCATTAGTTAACAGTTGAATGTCTTTGGCCGTAGTGGGCTGACAGACAATTGATTAGTATGATCATGACCATTAGTTTTATAATTGAATATCTTTGGCCCGTAGTGCAAAGGTAGACAACTGATTAGTATGATAATTGTTATTACATTTGAATATCTTTAGCCTTTGGGGTAAGGATATTGAGTAAACGTTCTATTAAGCCTTTGTGGCAAGGAGAAACTGTTGAGTTATATGAATATAAATATGAATTGTGGATTTAACTATAATCTTTGGTGGTTTAGGTGAAGACAAGTGATGATAGTTCTTTTTGTCTTGGGTATAACAAAGAACTGTTGTTGAGTATTACAAGAATGAAATATTAACGATGGACTTTTAATCTAGAAGAGATAGTAGACATTATGTTCTACTTGACTCTTCTAATGGATTGCTTATTACGCTGATATGAGACCCCAAATTTTATGAAATGAAAGTATTCAATTTTCTTAAAATTATTCTATTTAGTAAATGTTTAAATTGATAAAAGGTTAAAGTTAAGGGTGATATGTGAAATTTTTTCAAAGTAAACAAGTTGTTATAAAATAATCGGTATTAAAAGAATAGTAATACGCGTGATTGCATAGTAGCACACGATATTGGTTATTGATGCTTACGTGATAAGTCACTCAGTTACACTCAATTATTGCTATAGTAATTGCTGCATCATATCTCTCATATTATTGATTCAATTATTGTTACAATATCATCTGCATAATATGTTATATTATTAAATCAATAATTGAGACGACAAAGTTATTCATATTATTATTTGCAATATTGACAATGTCTAGAAGTTCTGTCAAGGAGAGGTTTGGTCACCTAACTGCGCGCCAATAAGGAGAAATCCTTATCGGAAAGCCCCCTCTTTTCTGAGAACGACCTGGTTGTTAAATATTGTGAGTTATAATATTAATGATGAATGTTATTAAAAATTGAATTTGAGTTCGGAGTTGAATTTGGAGACGTGGACGTGATATTTGAGTCTGAAACGATGAAATTAGTAGAAATAGACTATAAACACAAAATTTATCGGGGTTGACTTTTTGGTCAAAAAAGTCAATAGTTGACTTTTTCGAAAAAAGTCAAACATCAAAAATTTCAAAAATGAAATTTTTAAGCAGAATATTTCTACTGTGTTGGAATTATTAGTGTTAGTGAAAATCGATATTTATTTCAATAATAATTGATGTCTGAAGGTTATATTTACCAATTGGGTAATTAATCGAATAAATGAGCAATTAATTGCTATTAATTCACATGATTATAACTATTTATTCACATGTGTGTACCATTAATTTATATTCATGTATTATTAGGGGAGGTGGTACAAGATTGATAATACTTGCATGACTAAGTTAAAAATAAAGGTATAGATGAAGGTACTATATTGTAATTTATATTTTCACATGATTATAACTATTGATTCACATGATTGTACTATTAATTCACATTATTTACTATTAGGGGAGGTGGTGCAAGTTTGATAATACTTACAAGACTAAATTAAGAATGAAAAAAAAGAGGAATGTATTATATTATAATATTTCGAGCCCCAAAATGTGTAATTATCGAAACTATATTTTTCTATAAATAGAAGCTCATTCTTCCTTCATTCCTCACCAATTCACTAAAGCTTTAGAGCAATTATTATAGATAGAAATTATAGAGAGAAAGAAGAAGAGAAGTCTGCTACCTCACTATTCCAATATACAGTTTCTTCTAAGGTAAGGGATATTATTATTATAGTAAGGTGTATTATTTCTTTCGTATTCATGAAAAGAGCTATCGTTATTCCATTCCTTATAATTCTGTTGGAATAACCTGTATACGCAGACTACCGTATACATGGTGAAATTCTTCTATTATTCCATTCTTTATTATTATGTTGGAATATCCTGTCTGTGAGGATTACGCATGACCTGGTTCCATTCTTTATTATTATGTTGGAATAACCTGTCTATGTGGTCTATCGCATGCCTAGTGAATTTTGTTGTTATTTCATTCTTTATTATTCTGTTGAAATATCCTGTTTGTGCAGATTACGCATGACCTGGTTCAATTCTTTATTATTCTGTTGGAATAACATGTCTGCGCGGTCTATCGTATGCCTGGTGAATTATGTTGTTATTCTATTCTTTATTATTCTGTTGGAATATCCTGTCTGTGCGAATTACGCATGAGTTGGTTCCATTCTTTATTATTCTGTTGGAATATCCTGTCTGTGCGGATTACGCATGACCTGGTTTCATTCTTTATTATTCTGTTGGGAATAACCTGTCTATGCGGTCTATCGCATGCATGGTAAATTCTTCTGTTATTCTATTTTTTATTATTCTGTTGGAATAACCTGTCTATGTGGATTACCGCATGCATGGTGAATGATCCTTTGTATTCATTCTTTATTAAATTATGGAAATGATCTATCTACGTGGATTACCGCATGGCGGGTGAAAATCCATTTGCAGTTTCGTAATTTTTCTGACTCTCAAAAAATTCTGAAAAAATTTGAAATGATACTTTGTTGAGTTTTCTAGATTGTGTCTAAAAATGGCGATTTTTGGATGTATAGATTAGGAGTTATGAATTTTATGGGAAAAGACTATTTTAAAAGTAAACCCTTATAACTCCTTGTGGTTAACTCTAAAATTGGTGAAATTTTTATTGGGAGTGCATGTATATAACAGGAGTATACCCTGCAAATTTTAAATTTTTTGGACAAAAGTACAATTTATGATAAATGTCAAAATATTCGGCAGTTTTGGCCATATGAAAAATAGTAAATGAATTTTCAAAATTCCAAAAAAAATATATGTTCAATATGGGACTATATTCTGCTAAATCCCAGAAAAGAAATATTTTTGGAACTGATTTGGTATTTTTCATGAAAATGAACTAGTTATGAGTAAATGAATTAAATATGTTATGTGAAGTAACAAAATTGAAAAATAGGATTTTATGGCTTGAGAATCCTATATAGGGTATATTTAGATTTTTGATGAGGGATTTGATCACTGGTGATGAAATCTTATGAGTATGACATTTTTGAATGATTAAATGCATTATTTGGTAAAGTGTAAACAATTAAAATAAATTGTTTATAAGTTTAAGAAGTGATTAAAATATTTTAATAATATTAATAATATTAGATTATGAGTTTATTAAGTGATTGATAATATTTGGATAAATTTAAAGTCTTTAATATATTGTGATGAAAGTCATCTTTGGCTTACGTGCAAAGATGGACTGTTGATTATTGATTTTACAATCATATATCTTTGGCATACGTGAAAAGATGGACTGTTGATTATTGGTTTTACAGTTGTATATCTTTGGCTTACGTGCAATGATGGACCGTTGATTATTGGTTTTACAGTTGTATATCATTGGTTTACGTGCAAAGATGAACTATTGATTGATGAATATCTTTGGCTTATATGCATAGATGAACTGTTTATTGGTATGATTATGACCAGAGATCATTCGGTATAATCATGACCCATAATGCTATAGATGATGTGGTAAAAGTCCTCATTGGCCTGTAGTGCATTGATGGACAGTTATTGGTATGATTATAACCAGGGATTATTCGGTATAATCATGATCATTGACGATTACATGATTATCCTTGGCTGTAGTGCAGGGATGATTTGATGATGTGGATTATTTATTAAGCTGAGTCTTAGCAATAAAATATTGATTATACACTTTTAATTCGTAGAAGATAGTAGATATCATGATCTACTTGACTCTTTTATAATACAGTTGTATGTCTTTGGCCTGTAGAGCAAAGATGAATTGTTAATGAATATCTTTAGCCGGTAGTGCAAAGATGAATTTATTAGTATAATTATGAACAAGAATTGTGATTTTGTATAACCATAATTTTTGATGTTTCAGGTAAAGACAGGTGATGAAAATTATCTTCGTCCTGGGTGCGAAGAGGAATTTAGAATCACAATTATGATTATGAGTTATTTACATAAGTGTGGACATGAATTGTTGATTGATGTTACAGGGATAAAATATTGTTAGTGGACTTTTAACATGGAGAAGATAATAGACCCTATGGTCTATTTGACTCTTCTAATGGATTGCTCGTTCCGCTGCAGCTATGGTTGAAAAGTTTTATCATCTACCATATGTTTTAAATCTCTGATTTATTACTGATAAAAGCTATTGATGATGTAAATTATCTTTAGTCATGATATTCTCTACTAGGCTAGTTGTGCTCACCTTTTTTGCTTCACAATTCCTTTCAGGTAATAAAATTGTAGTTGGGTCGAGCGGGGGTGACAGGAGAATAGAACGGTGGTCTATAGCTATTGAGGTTCTCTCTAAATAGTATGGAAATAATTTTATTGAGAACTTTAGATAAGTGTGTCGTATTGTATACGTCATCTGATATTTAATTTTGGTGAACCGAATAGGGTAAGGTGAACCCAACTTTGGAATGGTGTTTTGCCACTATTATAGAAGATGTCTAATGACATACAACCTCATGTTATCATAAGACATGGTTGTGCACATCCACTTACTGAGTATAACTACGAGCACTACCTATATAATCTTGGAGTTTATTTGAAATATAATTCTCACTTGGAGACAACGAGATAATTATATGTCAAGAGAAGACTCACCATTGGAAAGAAGATAACAATCTTCTTGTTTTTCTTTGGGGACTATTGGGTCAACAAAGGATAATTCTGTGGACATATGATATCTATCACAACCTAAACGCATGGCCTCCCATGTACGAAGGTTTCCTTGAGCACTTCCCAAAGATTTTAATTTCTAAAACTGTTATTGACTGTACTTTTATGTAAGGTACCATTGTAAGGTTGTGGTCAAGGCACCATGAGAGTTATATACATTTATATTAAAACTCTCAGTTTAACTATGGTCGTATTCTGCACGACAGTTCAACAGTTGTATTGTGACGACCCCAAAATAGGTATGCATCACCCATTCTGAGTTGCCAAACACATGGTACAGAAACAACTACAACTTTATTAATATAATTGTCGTGCAAAATACAATAACACTTAAACTGTGAGTTTAAATACAAAAATTGTCTTCTAGACAATATCCACAATCAAAATAAGTCCTTATTACAATTATTGATACACTATTTTACAAAATAGTGAGGACTACTAAAATAACTTCTAGAACCATCATTCCACACCCTGACTAGTGCTCGCTACATTCTCGCCTCCTGCGAAGAAAAATGGAACAAAAAGGAAAAGGGTGAGCTCAACAAGCGATTTAAGATTTGAGAAAACCCTTCCACGAATCTCCGATAATAACCAGCTAAGCCCAGAGAGTTACGTACTTCGGTCACCGACTTTGGTTTCTCCCAACTTTGTATAGCTTCAATCTTCGTCGGGTGAACAGATATTCCATATTTTGACACCACGTTCCCAAGGAATGCTATTTCCTCAAGCGAGAACTCGCATTTCTTCAACTTGGCATAAAGCTTGTTTTCACGAAGCCTTTGGAGTACCAGCTTTAAATGGTGCTCATGATCTTCACGACTTTTAGAATATACGAGGATGTCATCAATAAAGACAACAACGAACTGATCCAAATATTCCTTGAATACTCGGTTCATCATATCCATGAAAGTCGCAAGAGCATTAGTCAATCCAAAAGACATGACTAAGAATTCATAATGCCCATACCGAGTTCTGAAGGCAGTCTTTGGAATATCCTCAGTTCTAATCTTCAGCTGATGATATCCAGAACGAAGATCGATCTTCGAAAAGAATTGTGTTCCTTGTAACTGGTCAAACAGGTCATTAAGACGAGGTAGCGGATACCTATTCTTGATAGTGACATGGTTTAATTCCCGGAAGTCAATACAAAGTCGCATACTCCCATATTTCTTTTTTACAAATAAAACAGGAGCACCTCAGGGAGATGTACTAGGACGAATAAAACCGATATCCAATAACTCCTGTAGTTGGCCCTTTAACTCCTGGAGTTCAATAGGAGCCATTCGATATGGGGTTTTAAAAATGGGCTTTGTACCAGGTTCAAGGTCAATAAAGAATTCAACTTCACGTTCTGGGGGTAGACCGGGAAGTTTTTCAGGAAATATATCAGGAAATTCACTAACAACAGAAATATTATTCAAATTTGACGTGTCTTTATTCAAATCCATAACATGGGATAAGAAAGCTTGACATCCATTTTTTAATAACCGAATGGCTTAATGGCTTGATATGACAGTGATTGATTTTAGTGGTTTAGTCGCTTGAATTCGCATAACAGGTTGGTTAGGAATATAAAAACTAACAACCTTACAAAAATAATCAATTTTGGCATGATGAGTAGTTAACCAATCAATCCCTAAAATCACGTAAAGTGCAAGTATCTTAAAAGAGATAAGATCAACAGGGAATATGATGGTGTCAACTTGGATCAAACAAGATTTATAAATAGTGGGTGTGATGAAAGTTTCTCCTAACGGAGTCTCCTCAGATAAGTCAAAGTCTAATTTCTCCGGAGTCAAGTTTAAACGTTGAGCACAAGCAGGAGAGATAAATGAATGGGTAGCACCGGTATCTAGTAATGTATAAACTTTGCAAGAATTTATGATTAGCTTACCCGTGATCACCTCGTTTGGGTTCCTTGCATTTTGACCAGTCACGACAAACGCTCTTCCAAGAACCGTTGACTTTGACTTTTCTGGGACAGCCTTTTGAGTCACCATCCCCACTGGACTTGGTTTTGCTACCATACAATCTCGAGCTATATGTAGTTCCTTTCCACAATTATAGCATACCTTGAACTGATGTGGACAGTTTGGGCTGATATATCCCTCTTTACCGCATTTATAGCATACGACCGGTGGTCGTTCTCCTCATTTAGAACCAGTCGGTGCTGACGTCTTCACATTGTCATTGTTAAATCCCCTTTTTTTAAAATCTCCCCCCGACTCCCTTCTTCTATTTTCATGGCCATGATTACCACCAGAGTGGTTGTCGCTGTTGTCCGCATTTTTCTTTCCTAGCTGGTTATCGTTGCTCCGATGACTGCTGTCATCGGTATGACCCTAGTTGTGGTCCCTCGGTTGAACGTACCCGTTATCTTGCTCTAATAATTGAGCCCTATTGACAACATCTAAATATAGAGAAAATTTATGAGAAATGAGATACGGACGTATGTCGGGTTTCAAACCTCTCAGAAACATCTGCGTCATACGTTCCTCATTCTCCACCAAATGAGGTGCAAACATGGATAACTCCGCGAACTTCGCCTGGTACTGGGAAACCGTCATGTTATTCTGCTCCAGTCTAATAAACTCTACCTCCTTCATATGACGAATACTTTCACGAAAGTACTTCTCATTGAACAGTTTCTGAAACGTTTCCCAAGACATGCTGAGTGAGGCTGGATGGGTACGCTTCACAGATTTCCACTAGTAATCTGCCTCATTACGAAACATAAAGGTGGCGAATGGAACCTTCTGTTCCTCCGTGCATCCCAAGACATCGAATATCTTGGTAATTTATTTGAACCCACGTCTCTGCCTTAATCGGATTAGGCTTTCTCCAGAATTCTGGTGGTCCCAACTCTTTGAACTGTTTGGCTGTGACAAACCATGCGTTGCTATCATTTCCACCTATATTTTGTACACGAGTCTCCTTCGTCTGATTTTGCATGAACTGCAAAAAGCTTTTAAACATCCCATCGGTCATCGTCTGATCAGTGGTGTTGTTTACAAGAGGAATATTGCCGACCTGTTGCACGTTCTCCTCATTGGTGAGTAAAGGTGTCTCCACAGTCTCATTTGCTCCACTGTTAACATTCTCAGTTGCCATTCTCAAATACTGCCATAAAACAAGGGTTAATTAAAAAAATTAACATATCACATAATATCCCTATATTCTGACTAACCAACAAATAAGCTTAGGTAGGACACACTAGCGAATGATTTACTCGTTTCTCCCCTCCTAGTTCTATTCCCCGATCTCCGCCAGAGACCATATCCCTAAGCTCTGATACCAACTGTGATGCCCCCAAAATAGGTATACATCACCCATTCTGAGTCGCCAAACACATGGTACAGAAACAACTACAACTTTTTTAATACAATTGTCGTGCAAAATACAACAACACTTAAACTGTGAGTTTAAATACAAATATAGTCTTCTAGATAATATCCACACTCAAAATAAGTCCTCATTACAATTATTTATACACTATTTTACAAAATAGTGAGGACTACTAAAACAACTTCTAGAACCATTATTCCACACCCCGACTAGTACTCGCTACATTCTTATCTCCTGCGAAGAAAAATGGAATAAAAAAGAAAAGGGTGAGCTCAACTAGCTCAGTTAAGAATATTATGACTAAGATAATATAGAACAAATTATCATTAGTCCTCAACAGGGAAAAATTTGATAGAATACAATAGACAGCAAGTTTTAAATCAATATTCACATCGAAAATAACAATTCATTAGAAGAGTTATGTAGAGAATGAGATCTACTTTTTTCTATGAATTTAAAAGTTTTTCATCAATATTTTATCCCTGTAACATCAATCAATATACATCTTGAATCAAATATTCATCTTTGCACTATAGGCCAAAGATATTCATCAATTGGTCATGTTCATCTCAACACCTATACATCTTTGCATTACGGGTCAAAGATATTTATCAAAAAATCATTAATCTTTGTACTATAGGCCAAAGATATTTAGTAATATCATCATTTAGGACTGAGGATGATGAAAAATATTTTAAAGAAAACGAATCCAGTGAAACAAAAGAACAAATATTAAGGATTTGTACTTTAAACAATCCAAGTTCAAAAATACTTTGTAAATAATCATAGTGGAGTACAAATTCAAGAATGAAGACCAAAACATGGATACAATCAAAGATAGTATACATAATAGATATCTTGGACCAAAAACAAAAATATAATTTTTTTTGTGAATAGTATCGTATACGTGAATAGTACTGTATACGTGAATAGTAACCCCGACCCTAAAAGACAAGAATTTCACAAGAAAATTTTTACTAATATTCCGACATAATGATATTAGAAGAAATAATATCATTTTAAAAAAAATAATATCCCTTACCTCGAAAAAGATAGTACTTCTGACTGGAATACTGGATATAGTGCTGAAGGGAAATTGCACAGTATAGCAACACTCAAAGTATTAAAATACTCACAAAAATACACTCGATGATATAGAGAGAGAAAACTTTAGTTTCTGGTGTGATTTTTAATTCTAACCTAAGCACCCTATTTATAGGAAAATGCTTAGAACACCAAAGCAGAAAATTTAATAAAATAATAATATATTTTTTTTATTTCCGACGCACACCACTAGACCAAACATCAGCCATCCACTCCACAAAAAATAACAAAAACATTTTTCTTAATTAAAATATTTTAAACTTCAAAAATTAATATTTCGAAACTTCAGAACTTCAATAATTCATAATAAATAGCCCTTTTATCAGAAAAATTCAAATCTTATGTCCATCTTATAGGAAATTTAATTCTCTACAACTTTACAGAAGAAAGTTTTTCCAAATTTCAAGCAGAAGTTGACCAAAATCCACATACGGATGATTTTATAGGCTATAATCAAATTTCAGTCAAAAAATGGGGTCCACAAACATGAAAAACCTGTTTTAAATATTTTTAGTAACAAAATTACTCTTCCTCCTCATTTATTCATATATCCCACATTCATTGTAAAAATATCACTATTATTATATTATTATAATATAATAATATATTTAAATGAATTATTTTATCAGAAAAGATAAAATATCAATTTTTCAACAATTGTCACTTTAAAATTTTCTCCATCTATATCTACATAAAATGAATATTTTTCTTATCATATAAATCAATAATTAATTATTCACAAATAATATTACAGAATCACAATATCTACAACTAGGCCTTTCCCAGGAAAAAGGGGGCTTTCCAATAAGGATTTCTCCTTACTAGCGTGCAATTAGGTGACCAAACCTCTCCTTAGACAGAACTTTCTGACATTGCCAGTAATGTTATCTAATTATATTATTCAAATAATATAAACTATTGATCTGATAATGAAAAATACTGTGTAGTGACAATTATTGAAATAACAATAATATAAAATATAAACGTAGTAATTTTTGAATCAATAAAATAAAATATTGAACAGTAATTACTATAACAATTATTGAGTAGTGCCTTCTTACGTAAGAATCAATAATTGGTACAATACAGTGTGCTACTATGCTTTAACCACCGAGTATTTCAATAGTATTAACGGTAACAACTACGTCGTTATTTATAAATAACTTATACTTGTCGTTTTCTTCATCCAATCGCGTTCCGTTATGGGGCTCACATAAGGCTGCGCCGTCAAACGAATATTCTCCGACAGCAAGAATATTCTACAACCAAACGAATATTCCCCGACAACAATGAATATTTTATAACCACTTGCATATTTAAAATATTTGAGCATTTTACCTATAACTAACCACATTAATCAAATCAACCCTTACTATTTCAAAATAATAAATAGAGAAAATTCAATTTCATTTATAATAAGTTGGGGTCTTACAACCTCCCCTCCTTATGAAATTTCGTCCTCGAAATTGACGTACGTACCTGGTGTTTCGAAAAAGCGAGGATACCTCGCTTTCATTTTCGTTTTTAACTCCCAGGTCATTTCCTCTATAGCATGCTTCCTCCACAAAACTTTGACTTGTGGTATGACCTTTGTACGTAAGACATGCTCCTTCCTATCCAATATCTTAACAGGTACCTCCTCGTACGTTAAGTCTTCGGCTATCTCGTCTGGTTCTAACTCAATAACGTGGTTCGGGTCTTTCACATATTTACGAAGCACAGATATGTGAAAAATATTATGAAAACGAGATATACTTAGAGGTAACGCGAGTCTATATGCCACATTTCCTAATCGGTCAAGAATCTGAAATGGACCAATAAATCATGGATTGAGCTTTCCTCTCTTCCCAAATCTTTTAACTCTCTTTCATGGGGCAACTCGCAACAATACATGATCCCCAATACTAAATTTCACGTCCTTTTGATGAAGATCCGCATAATTCTTTTATCGATCCTGTGCCATTTTTATACGTTGTCGAATCATTTGGATCTTTTTCGTAGTCATACGTACCAACTTTGGTCCCAACAATGTTGCTTCACCCACTTCATCCCAACATATTGGAGAGCGACACTTTCGTCCATACAATGCTTCGAATGGAGCCACACCTATACTTGCCTGATAACTGTTGTTGTAGGAGAATTCCACAAATGGTAAATACTTATCCCAACTCCCTTTGAAGTCTAGGACACAGAGTCTTAATAGATCTTCAAGAGTTTAAATAGTCCTCTCTGATTGTCCGTCCGTTTGTGGATAGTATGCCGAACCAAAACGTAAATCCGTGCCCATAGCTTTTTGCAAGCTAACCCAAAATCGTGAAGTGAATCTTGGGTCACGATCCGAAACTATGGATACTGGCATGCCATGCAATCTCACAATCTCATTTACATACATACGACCAAGACGTTCAAGGGAATAAGTCTCCCGTATCGGCAAGAAATTAGCAGACTTGGTTAATCTATTAACAATAGCCCAAATAGAATCTATGCCTTGAGAAACCGTGGGAAGACCCGTAATGAAATCCATGGTAAGGTGTTCCCACTTCCATTTTGAAATCTCAAGTGGTTACAATGGATCTTTAGGCACTTGATGCTCCGCCTTTACACGTTGACAAATTAAACATCTCGAGATAAACTTTGCAATCTCTCTCTTCATATTGTTCTACCAAAATGTATGTCGAAGATCACGATATATTTTGGTACTTTCAGGATGGATTGCAAACGGTGTATTGTGTGCCTCCATCATGATCTTGTATTTCAAATCAGAGTCGTTAGGAACACAAAGTCTGGAGTGGAATCAAAGTATTCGTTCTTTATCGATTCTTGCTTCTGGAATAGCACCTTCTTGTACTTTCTTCTTCATACGCACCAGCTCCGGGTCTGTGGCTTAAGAAACTTTAACTTTTTCGATTAAAGTCGGTTCTATGCGTATACTTAACATCATCGCAAGGGTCCCCGGAGTCTTAAATTCTATCTTCATCTTTTGTAAATCACACAAAATAGGCCTTTGTGTTAACAACATCGCACTCGTTCCCGCATATAATCTTCTACTCAACGCGTCAGCTACCACGTTCACTTTTTCAAGATGTTATTGAATAGTGTGGTCGTAATCTTTCAACAGCTCGAGCCAACGTCGTTGCTGCATGTTGAATTCCTTTTGAGTGAAGAAATATTTGAGACTTTTATGATCTGAATATATCTCCACTTTCTCCCCATATAGATAGTGTTGTATACGTGAATAGTGTCGTATACGTGAATAGTAACCCCGACACTAAAAGACAAGAATTTCACAAAAAAAAAATCTTACCAATATTCCGGCATAATGATATTAGAAGAAATAATATCATTTTAAAAAAAATAATATCCCTTACCTCGAAAAAGACAGTACTTCTGACTGAAATACTGGATATAGTGTTGAAGGGAACTTGCACCGGATAGCAACACTCAAAGTATCAAAATACTCATAAGAATACGCTCGATGATATAGAGAGAGAAAACTTTAGTTTCTAGTGTGATTTTCAATTCTAACTTAAGCACCCTATTTATAGGAAAATACTTAGAACACCAAAGTAGAAAATTTAATAAAATAATAAGATATATTTTTTTAATTCCTACGCACACCACCAGACCAAACATCAGCCATCCACTCCACAAAAAATAACAAAAACGTTTTTCTTAATTAAAATATTTTAAACTTCAAAAATTACTTATTCCGGAACTTTGTAACTTCAATAATTCATAATAAATAGCCCTTTTATCAAAAAAAATCAAATCTTATGTCCATTCCATAGGAAATTTAATTCTCTACAACTTTACAGAAGAAAGTTTTTCCAAATTCCAATCAGAAGTTGTCCAAAATCTACATACGGGCGATTTTATAGGCTATAATCAAATTTCAGTCAAGAAATGGGGTCCACAAACATGAAAAACCTGTTTTAAATATTTTTAGTAACAAAAATACTCTTCCTCCTAATTTATTCATATATCCCACATTCATTGTAAAAATATCACCATTATTATATTATTATAATATAATAATATATTTAAATGAATTATTTTATCAGAAAAAATAAAATATCAATTTTTTAACAATTGTCACTTTAAAATTTTCTCCACCTATATCCACATAAAATGAATATTTTCTTTATCATATAAATCAATAATTAATTATTAACAAATAATATTATAAAATCACAATATCGACAACCAGGCCGTTCCTAGGAAAGAGGGGGCTTTCCAATAAGGATTTCTCCTTACTAGCGCGTAATTAGGTGACCAAACCTCTCCTTAGACAGAACTTTCTAGACATTGCCAATAATGCTATCTAATAATATTATTCAAATAATATGAATTATTGATTTGATAATGAAAAATACTATGTAGTGATAATTATTGAAACAATAATAATATAAAATATCAACGTAGCAATTATTGAATTAATAAAATAAAATATTGAACAGTAATTACTATAACAATTATTGAGTAGTGCATTCTTACGTAAGATTCAATAATTGTGTAATACCGTGTGCTATTGTGTTTTAACCACCAAGTATTTCAACAATATTAACGGTAACAACTACGTCGTTATTTATAAACAACTTATACTTTTCGTTTTCTTCATCCAATCACTTTCTGTTATGGGGCCCACACAAGACTGCGCCAGTCATACGAATATTCCCCGACAACAAGAATATTTTACGACCAAATGAATATTCTCCGACAACGATGAATACTTTATAACCACTTGTTTATTTAAAATATTTGCGTATTTTACCCATAACTAACCACATTAATCAAATCAACTCTTACTATTTCAAAATAATAAATAGAGGAAATTCAATTCCATTTATAATAAGTTGGGGTCTTACATGTATAAATGAAGTTTTTATTTGATTTTTATAATATGATATCTGGCGACTCAGAATGGGTCGTGTGGACCTATTTTGGGGGCATCACAGTTATAGTTGTTGATCTATAACTTGTTGTCTATTATATTCCATCAGTTATTATACTGGTGAAGGCTAAGGATAATTTATTCCGCATTATCTTAGTCATAATAATTCTTACTGGGCTAGTTGACCTCACCCTTTTCTTTCAATGTTCTCTTCAGGAAATGAGAATATAGCTGGGACTGGTCGGGGAATGGATTGACGGTCCGAGATGGTGGCTATAGTAGTCCTCACTATTTTTATAAAATATTGTGATAATAATTGTAATGAGGACTCCATTGAGTGTGGATATTGTATAGAAGACAATATTCGTGTTTAAACTCTCAGCTATGTTTTGTCGTAATTTGCACGATAATTGTATAATTAAGTTTGTAGTTGAGTTATGTACTATGTATCTGGCGACTCAAGATGGGTGATGTATACCTGTTTTGGGCGAGTCACAGTTGGTATCAAAGCTTAGGGATATGATCTCTGGCTGAGATGTAAGACAAGAATTAGGAGGGGAGAGACGAGGAATTCCTTCGCTAGTATGACCTACCTAAGTTTATTTGGTATTTAATTGGTCGGTCAGAGTATAGGGATAATATGTGATATGTCAATTAACCCTTATTTTGAAACTATATTCTAGAATGATATCTGAAATACAGGAGATGAGAAATGGGAAAATCATGATAGAGAGGAAATAACCGGGATGGTACAATCTGAAAAGAAAGTAAGACATTCTCATCTGTTCGAACTACCAGGTACATAAATTTCGAGAGCGAAATTTCATAAGGAGTGGAGATTGTGAGACCCCGAATTTTATGAAATAAAAGTATTCAATTTTCTTATAATTATTCTATTTAGTAAATGGTTAAATTGATAAAAGGTTAAAGTTAAGGGTGATATTTGAAATTTTTTCAAAGTAAGCAAGTTGTCATAAAATAATCGGTGATAAAAGTACAGTAACACGCGTGGTTGCATAGTAGCACACGGTATTGATTGTTGATGCTTACGTGAGAAGTCACTCGGTTTTATTCAATTATTGTCACAATATTTTATATTATTAAATCAATGATTGAGACGACAAAGTTATTCATATTATTATTTGCAATATTGACAATGTCTAGAAGTTTTGTCAAGGAGAGGTTTGGTCACCTAATTGTGCGCTAATAAGGAGAAATCCTTATCAGAAAGCCCCTTCTTTCCTGGGAACGACCTGATTGTTAAATATTGTGAATTATAATATTAATGATGAATAAGTTCGTATTGATTAAAGATGAAATTGATAGTTCCATTGTGTGAGAATTATTAGTGTTAGTGGAAATCGACATTTATTTCGATAATAATTGATGTCTGGAGCTAATATAGACCAATCGGATAATTAATCAGATAAATGAGAAATTAATTGTTATTAATTCATATGCTTATAACTATGTGTTCACATGTGTGTACTATTGATTCACATGATTTACTATTAGGGGAGTTGGTACAAGATTAATAATACTTGTATGACTAAATTAAAAATGGAGGTATAGATGAAGGTACTATACTATAATTAATTTTTTCACATGTTTAGAACTATTGAGTCATATGATTTACTATTGATTCACATGATTTACTATTAGGGGAGGTGGTGCAAGTTTGATAATACTTGCAGGACTAAATTAAAAATGAAGAAAAAGAGGATGGTATTATACTGTAATATTTCAAGCCCCAAAATGTGTAATTATTGAAACTATATTTTCCTATAAATAGAAGCTCATTCTTTCTTCATTTCTCACCAATTCACTAAGTCTCACAAGAGCAATTATAGATATAGAAGCTATAGAGAGAGAAGTTATAGAGAGAAAGAAGAAGCGAAGTCTACTACTTCACTACTCCAGTATCCAATCTTCTTCTGAGATAAGGGTTATTTTTTTATATTCTGAAGAGATATTATTTTTCGTATTCGTATGAATATTATTGTCGTTCAATATTCATTATATTCATTTAATATTCGTAAGGAATATTATTTTCGTTTAATATTCGTAAGGAATATTATTTTCGTTTAACCGTTGTAAGTAATGAGTTTCTGTCAGGGACAATTTCGTAATTTTTTTGACCCTTAAAAATTCTGAAAACATTTGAAATGATAATTTGATGAGTTTTCTAGATTGTGTCCAAAAATGACAATTTTTGGATGTATAGATTAGAAGTTATGAATTTTATGAGAAAAGACTATTTTAAAAGGAAACCTTTATAACTCCTTGTGGTTAACTCCAAAATTGGTGAAATTTTTATTGGGAGTGCATCTATATAACAGCAATATACCCTGTAAATTTTGGAATTTTTGGACAAAAGTACAGTTTTTGATAAATGTTTAAATATTCAACAGTTTTAGCCATATGAAAAATAATAAATGAATTTTAAAAATTCTGAGAAAAATATATGTTCAATATGGGACTATAATCTGTTAAATCCTAGAAAAGAAAATTTATTTGTACTGATTTGATATTTTCATAAAAATGGACTAGTTATTAGTAAATGAATTAAATATGTTATGTGAAGTAAGAAAATTAGAAAATAGGATTTTATGGCTTGAGAATCCTATATAAGGTATATGCAGATTTTTGATGAGAGTTTTGATTATTGGTGATGAAATCTTATGAGTTTGTCATTTTAGGATGATTAAATGCATTAATTAGTAAAATATAAATAATTAAAATAAATTGTTTATAAGTTTAAGAAATGATTAAAATATTATGGTAATATTAATAATATTAGATTATGAGATTATTAAGCGATTTATAACATTTGAATTAAGGTGTTATAAATATTGATATGGATTTTATTGTGAACATTTATCTTTTTGTGTCGGGGTTACTATTCACGTATATGACACTATTCACGTATACGGCACTATTCATGTATATTGCACTATTTACATGTATGACATTATTTATGTATACGATACTATTTACAAATACGAAGTATTATTCATGAGTTATTATTCACGAGTTACTATTCATGAGTTACTATTCACGGGATACTATTTATCCAAAAAATATATTTATTTTCTGTCCAAATTATTTTTGGTACATGAATATTATTCTTGAAGTTTACTTCACAAAACAGTATTATGTTGACAATTTGGATATTTTTAAACTCTAGATAAATTTAAAGTCTTTAATATTTATCATTGATTTCGTTTGATTAATGCCTATATAATTGTCATCATTCTCATGCTTATATTGTGATGAAAGTCATCTATAGCATACGTGCATAGATGGACTGTTGATTATTGGTTTTATAGTTGTATATTTTTTGTCTTACGTGCAAAGATGGACTGTTGATTATTGGTTTTATAGTTGTATATCTTTGGCTTACGTGAAAAGATGGACAGGTGTATGACATGATGATAACCACTAGTGATAATAACGAATATCCTTAGCCCATAGTGCATGGATAATTCGATGATGTGATTGGCAGGATCATGACCATTAGTTAACAGTTGAATGTCTTTGGCCGTAGTGCACTGACAGACAATTGATTGGTATGATCATGACCATTGGTTTTATAATTGAATATCTTTGGTCCGTAGTGCAAAGGTAGACAACTAATTGGTATGATCATTGTTATTACATTTGAATATCTTTAGCCTTTGGGGTAAGGATATTGAGTAAACGTTCTATTAAGCCTTTGTGGCAAGGAGAAAATGTTGAGTTATATGATTATAAATATGAATTGTGGATTTAACTATAATCTTTGGTGGTTTAGGTGAAGACATGTGATGATAGTTCTTTTTCTCTTGGGTATAACAAAGAACTATTGTTGAGTATTACAGGAATGAAATATTAACGATGGACTTTTAATCTAGAAGAGATAGTAGACTTTATGTTCTACTTGATTCTTCTAATGGATTGCTTATTCCTCTGCAGTTGTTGATCTAAAACTTGTTGTCTATTATATTCCATCAATTATTATACTGTTGAAGGCTAAGAATAATTTATTCTGCATTATCTTAGTCATAATAATTCTTACTGGGCCAGTTGAGCTCACCCTTTTATTTCAATGTTCTCTTCAAGAAATGAGAATATAGCTGGGACTGGTCAAAGAATGGATTGACGGTCCGAGATGGTGGCTATAGTAGTCCTCACTATTTTTATAAAATAGTGTGATAATAATTGTAATGAGGACTCCATTGAGTGTGGATATTGTCTAGAAGGCAATATTCGTGTTTAAACTCTCAGCTATGTTTTGTTGTATTTTGCACGACAATTGTATAATTAAGTTTGTAGTTGAGTTATGTACCATGTATCTGGCGACTCAAGATGGGTGATGTATACCTATTTTGGGGCCGTCACATCTATCATGGGGAAACCTGGTTAGATGAACGTGAATCAGAACCGGAATCCAGAGGTGACGAAACCTTTGACTGTACTAACATGATAGTCGAAGCTGTTGGTTCATACTTCCAGTGGAATACAGACAGGGATGGCGTCGAACAAGAGCCGAATGATGGGGCTAAGGGTTTCTATGAGTTATTGCATGAAGCAGCGATGCCACTGTATGACGGGCACGAAAAGCACATTGTCTTATCTGCCGTGACTAAGTTTTTACATTTCAAGAACGAGCATGACTGTAACTAGAGAGGTTTTAATAAACTGTTACGCATTGTGAAGGAGTGCTTACCTGCAGGCAATAAGTTACCGAAGTCATACTATGATGTAAAGAAAATGGTCAAAATGCTCAATCTAGGGTATAAGAACATTGATGCTTGTGAGAATGACTATATGTTGTAATACAGTGATGTTAATAAAGATAAGAGGTCATGTGATATTTGTGGTACAAGTAGATACTGTGAACAACGAAGAAAAAGGGAAAAGACGTGCTGAGAAAGATCTTACGTTACTTTCCCATTGCCCCAAGGCTTCAACGGTTGTTTATATTAACACATACCACCGATGATACGAGGTGGCACTCTACGCGGGACATAGTCGAAGGTTAACTGACGCACCCGACAGATGGGCTTGAGTGGAAATATTTTGATAACAAGCACCCCTCGTTTGCTGAAGAGGTTCGCAATGTTTGGCTTGGACTTGCTACAGATGTGTTTAACCTGTTTAAAGGGCCTTACACAAAGCCCTACTCAACTTGGCCGGTGATTATTGTTGTGTATAACCTCCCGCCTTCGATGTGCATAAAAGATCCCTACATGTTCATGCCTTTACTGATTTCGGGTGATAAGAGTCTGAGTAAAGACATCAATGTATACCTCAGGCCGTTAGTTGATGAGTTAAAGATGTTGTGGGAAAAAGGGGTTCAAACTTATGATGTACCTCTTAAGCAGAACTTTGACATGAGGGCAGCTTTACTGTGGACAATAAATGACTTCCCGACGTTAGGAATGATCAGTGGATGGTCGACTCACATGGGCTTGTCGTGTCCCATATGCATGGGGTCAGTTAAAGCTATGCGGCTCAAACATGGGGGGAAAATGAGTTTCTTTGCAACATCCAGACAGTTTTTTCCAATTGAACATCGTTATCGACGGATGAGTAGACAATTCAATCGAAAAATAGAGACACTTCAAGTACTTGGCCGTCTTTCTGGGTCAGCAGTGTTGAGTTGGATTAGTCATTTGAAGTTTCCACCTCCAGGGAAGAATCACAGATTGGAGCGAGCTTATGGTTACGACAAGGTTCACAACTGGACACACAAATCCATGTTCTTTGACCTGCCTTATTGGGTTACACTCTACATCTGTCATTGTTTAGATCCGATGCATACTGAGAAGAACGTATTTGATAACATTTTTTATACAGTACTAGATGTTAGTGGTAGAACAAAGGACAACAACAAGTCGAGACTTGATTTGGTAGAAATGAACATTAGGGAAGATCTGTGGTTGTACTAGGAGGGTAGTAAGACGATAACGCCTAAAGCTAAATATACTTTGACCAGGGAACAGTTGATATTGATATGTAATTGGATCAGTGGACTGAAGCTCCTAGATGGATATTCTTCGAATATAGCAAGGTGTTGTAAAGTCGAAGAGCTGAATTTTTGGGGTCTCAAAAGTCATGATTGTCACATATTTATGCAGAAGTTGATCCCTGTGGCATTTATCGACTTGTTACCGAAACGTGTGGTTGAAGCACTGACAGAGCTTTCTAATTTCTTCAGAGATCTATGCTTGACGGAGCTCCAGCTCAAAGACATAGATAAAATGGAGAGGCAGATAGTGGAAATAATGTGCAAGTTAGAAATGATCTTCTTTCCACCGTTTTTTGATTCAATGGAGCATTTGCCTATTCACTTGCCATACGAAGCTAAGTTTGGCGGTCCTGTGCAATATAGATGGATGTATCCATTCGAGAGGTAATGACATTAATATTTTTAATACAATAAACTTAGAATTCTTGTTTGCTAATCTATATATCACATAGGTATATGCGACGTCTAAAGCAAAAGGTGAAGAATAAAGCTCGTGTAGAGGGGTCAATTGCTGAAAGTTATGTTATGGAGGAACTTGTTAATTTCTGCTCGTTGTACTTTGAGCCAAATGTTCAGACGAAGCACAATCGCTTATGTCAGAATGAGGCTGTTGCGCACGAGGAAAATGGAGAATTAACGGCCTTTAGTCATCCTACACACCCATTCGGCGGTAAAAAAGGCGATTCTTGACCGATAGTGAGTATGCAGATGCCATATTGTATGCACTTGTCAACATGAATGAAGTAGCGTCGTACATTAAGTAAGTAGTTATAACTATATATGGCTGGTGTAACTGGGAGAGGTTCCTTTACAAACACATTAAGTATATAGCTGTGTTGCAGTCAATATGATGCTGAAGTACATGAAGCAAATCCGAGTATATCGGACGGGATTTGAAATTTTGAGAAATGGACAATTTGTGCAATGGTTTAAAGATCATGTAAGTCTAACATTTACATGTTCAATGAATCTACCATCATAGATTTATTCTTATGGCGTAATTAACTTTAGAATATGTTGTGTTAATGTACATCAGGTCCTCACAGATGAGTAAGCTGACAATCGGCTAAAGCTTATAGCCTAGGGCCCTGAAAGATCTGTAGATACTTATACATGCTGCATTGTCAACGGTTACAGATTTAAGTGGTGTGATATTTGGGAAGTCACTTCTGCTGATTCTGGTGTTGTGGTGAAAGGTAGCTGCTATGATAACTTTTGGGATGACTGGTATGGACGATTGCTAGAAGTTGTCGTTATTAAATATTGGGGTCATAAAGAATTTGTTTGCTTCAATTGTCATTGTTTTGATGTTGAGAATGGAGTTAAAGTAGATAAAAATCAGGACGGGTGACTGTTAACGTTAAGTCAAAACTAAGACTGATGACTGGTATGGACGAGCCTTTTATTTTAGCAAGTCAAGCAACACAGGTGTACTACGCGCAGAGTGTTAAGACTCCTACAAGCCCATGTCATTCTGTTATAACCACAAAAGCGCATAGTTTTCAAGGCACAACTCCTCGTCCAGACGATGAACCTTTACAAGTCGAGTATACTAGTGTCATACCTGCTGATGTAACAATTATTAGTGAGTCTAGTGAAGAAGAGGATGATGTTGTCGCTATCGAAAGTGAAGACGATTGATAAGTGGTATTTTTACCTACTTATTGAATACCAATTCATGCGAATTGTGCCCATCACAAGTACATTTTATTGTGTTTTGGTTGCATTTCACGTTATTTTGCATTGCATTTACTTACAACTCCTTTTGGTAAATAAGTGCAGGAATCGTCTTGATTTTGGTGGTATTAGAGGGCACGAGGCTAATGGATGCGTGAAGGCAAGGCACATGCGGGGATGTACATGGCATGGAGGTACAATGAAGCATGGAGACCAAGCAAACAAGAGGATCAAGCATGGAAGAGTAGATAGCAGTAGCAAAAGCCAAAAAACCAGAACCAGAACTTGCAGGCAGCAAGCCGCGCGGCATAACGGCTTGGGTAGCGCGCGCCCGCGCAAGTACCTGGGCTAGACATTGATGATCTACTGCATGTTACGCGGCCGCGAGGTAGGAGCGCGTGCCCACGCGAGAGGTTGACTGGATAGGGTAGCCATTCTGTAAGTCACGCGCCCATGCAAGACATATGCTGGAGAGGCACGCGGCCGCGCGCAATGTTGATGCTGTAATTTTGTTTTAATTTTAATTAAATGAATTATAATTGGTTTTAAATGATTCTTACTGGTGTCAGACGAACAACTTGATAACTTTAAGCGTATTTTCATCATAGAAACTAGGGTTTACACCTTGGGAGAGATTCCAACATATAACGAAGCCAAAACGTCTACTTCTCCAATTCTTCTTGGGATTCTCTGCCATTGTGGATTTCTATTCTTGTTTATTGGATTTCTATGAGGATTTAAACGTTGATCATTGATTTATATTCAGTGATTGGGTTTGATCGTTCTATCTTTCTTATTTCAATTATTTGTTTATTTATCATGTTTAGCGTTGATCCCATAATGGCTTTTGCTTCAGTCATGAACTAATTTCCATTATGGGATTCTAACGAATTTTAATATGTAGTTTGCTTGTACATTTAAATGCTAGGGTTGTTTTGCATATCATATAGGATATTTATCATGATTGTTTTACATGTATGAATGCTTGATCACCATTCGCCTCAGTATTTGTATGGAATTGACAATGAACATGCAAATATGGATTGTAATCATGATAACATGCGAATATGGGGCTGTTATATATGGCTTGCGTATTTTGTGAACCAGATAGACATATACTGTTTCACCGTATGAGCTAGAATAAGGGCTTGAGCTTAAAATCAATATAATTGCAATTTCACATAGACATATAGTGATGTTGGTTGTATTGGTGATTACATAGAGTCTAACATCTGTAGATGCTGTGTAAGTAGGTTATAGTGCATTGAAAAATGGTTATAACTCTATTCGTGCTCTTGGCTATTTTCCTATGATATGTGAACATTTCTTGCATTATAGTGGCGATTAGATGAAATATTTAATGAAGTTAGGGTCCCATTATTTCCAGATTATATTTATTCCATTTGTATTCACAATTAGTTTAATTCAACACTTTTAGTCATTAGTCTAAGCATATAAATAAGGTGAGTTAATTGATGCATGATAGTTTAAATTTAACAACTTTCTCTGTGGGATTGATACTCTACTTACTCTGTATTAATTGTTGACCCGTGTATACTTGCATGAGTTAGAGCTCTTTTATTAGAACTATAAAAGAGACAACAAGTTTTTTGGCGCCGTTGCCGGGTACAGGCGTTAATTTAGATAATTATCATCAGTTTAAAGCTAAATTGTATGACTTAGACAATTCTGATCGTTTCTCATTTCTATTTTTGTTTTATTTGTAATTTCAGGAACTTGTAGATTTATATGCACACGAGATCTTCCAATTCCGAATTAACACTAGCACAGGAAAACATCAACGGGAGAGGTTGGAAAGCTAGCGTGCGAAGAAATCTACAAGCTCAGTTAGAAGTAACTATACCGTATATGGAAGAAGAACAGATAATCGAGCAAAGAGAAGAGCATCGGGCTCTAAGGGAATATTCCATGCCGAACATAAACGGATTACAGTCTAGCATAGTCAGACCAGTGATAGCAACCAACACCTTTGAGATCAAACCGGGCACTATTCAAATGGTGCAGAACTCAGTTTAGTTTGGGAGTGCTGCTACAGATGATCCGAATGAGCAGTTATTGAGTTTCATAGAGATTTACGACACATTTAGATACAACGGTGTGACAGAGGATGCCATCAGACTACGGCTATTTCCATTTTCATTGAGAGATAAGGCTAGAAGTTGGTTACATTCTTTGTCGTCAGGGTCAATAACCACATGGGAGGACTTAGCACAGAAATTCTTAGCCAAGTTTTTCCCAATGGCTAAGACTGCAAAGATGAGGACGGCTATCTCTCAGTTCGAGCAACAGCAGGGCGAGTCCTTATATGAGGTATGGGAGCGTTACAAAGAGATGCTCAGAAAATGTCCGCATCACGGAATACCAGACTGGATGGTGATAAATTCCTTTTATAATGGTTAGGATGGCAATCGAGACCGATTGTGGATGCAGCCGCAGGAGGGGCATTGTGGGCAAAGAACTATAACGAGGCCTATACGCTTATCGAGACTATGGTTGCGAATGATTATCAGAATCCTACAGCTCAGATGCCACAGCCCAAGGTTGTAGGTGTGTTGGAGGTTGATGCCATTACTCAGTTGTCGGCACAGATGACAGCTATGGCTAAGAAGATATATACTTTGGCAAAGAGCAAAGTGAAAATAGTTGCCTTCATTTGTGAGATTTGTGCGGGGTCACACTCCACGGATCAGTGTGCCATCAGCTCAGAGTCAGTACAGTATGTGAGCAACTACAGAAAAGACCAAGGTCAATTTCCGAACACATACCACCCCAACAATCGCAATCATCCGAACTTTAGTTGGTCAAATAATCAAGGACAACAACAACATCATTTTCAACCAAACCAACAGTTTCAACCACAGTCATCTCAACCACAATTTGCACAAAAAACACCGTTTCCACCAGGATTTTCTCAACCACAACAACACCACGCTCCAGCTGCACCACAGCCAGAGAAGAAATCAGAGATGGAGGAGATGATGTTGAAATACATGGCAAACACTGAAGTCATGATCAAAAGCCAAGTAGTGGCTATCAAGAATTTGGAGACGCGGATGGGGCAGATGGCAAGCATGCTTAATAATAGGCCCCAGGGTGCATTGCCAAGTAACACAGAGATAAATCTTAGAAGAGACGGGAAGGAGTAGTGTCAAGCAATCACATTGAGATCTAGGAAAGACTTGACAGACACTGCAAGTCACGCGCCCGCGCTTAAGTTACAAGGGGATATCGCGCGGCCGCGTGAAGCAGAATAGTTGGATGGTGATGAAGAAAAGTTAAAAAAATATGAGGTTCAGTAGGAAGAGAAGAACAAGGCAGGTTTAGGAGAGAAGGTCAAGAGTCCAGTACAACCAATGCACCCTCAAGTACCATATCCGCAGAGGTTAGTTAAGCAGAAGGAAGACACATAGTTCAATAAGTTTCTGGAGGTGTTCAAAAAGCTGCAAATCAACATACCATTCCACGAGGCATTGGAACAAATGCCAAGCTACGAAAAGTTCATGAAAGGTATATTGTCAAGGAAGAAGAGATTAGACAAGTTTGAAACGGTAGCCTTAACAGAGGAATGCAGTGCAGTGCTCCAACAGAAATTACCTCCAAAGCTGAAAGATCCGGGCAGCTTCACAATTCCGTGCACCATTGGGAAGATGAACTTTAGCAAGTGTTTATGTGATCTGGGGGCAAGTATGAACTTGATGCCCTTGTCAGTGTTCAATCAAGTGGGATTGCCGGCTCCAAGACCGATGAACATATCACTACAGTTAGCTGACAGATCCATCACATATCCACGGGGAATTGTTGAAGACGTGTTGGTAAAGGTGGACAAGTTCATTTTTCCGACTGACTTCATCATTCTAGACTATGAAGAGGACAAAAGTATACCAATCATACTAGGGAGACCATACTTAGCCACGGGTAGGACTTCAATCGATGTGCAAAAAGGGGAACTAACGATGCGTGTACATGATCAAGAGGTCAAGTTTAATGTCTTTAAGGCGATAAAGTTCCCATCGGATGAAGAAGAATGATTCTTGGTTGACTTGGTAGATTGGGGTCTGAAGAATGAAGTACAGAAACCGGAAAATTATAGACCGTTGAACTATGTAACGGGCAAAAGTTCAGAGTCGAAGGTAGAACCATTGATTAAAACTGAAGTCATTAAATTTTGGGGTGCGTTGGACAGTAAGGAATGCACATCAATTCTTGATGTGACATGAGACTCAGAGACAATCAAACTGTAAGACCCCAAATATTTAATAAATGAAATTTAATTTCCTTTAATTATTATTTTGAATAGTAAGGGTTGATTTGATTAATGAGGATAGTTATGGGTAAAATACGTAAATATTTCAAAATAAGCAAGTGGTTATAAAATATTCATTGTTGTCGGGGAATATTCGTTTTGTCGTGGAATATTCGTACTGTCGGGGAATATTCGTACGACGGCGCAGCCATGTGTGGGCCCCATAACGGAAAGCGATTGGAGGAAGAAAATGACAAATATAAGCTGTTTAAAAATAGCGGCGTAGTTGTTACAATTTATACTGTTGGAATACCATGTGGTTAAAATACAGTAATACGCGTTGTTGCACAGTAGCACACGGTATTGCACAGTATTTTGAATTATTGATCCTTACGTAAGAAGGCACTACTTAATAATTACTACAGGAGTTACTGTTCATTACTTTATTGATTCAATAATTGCTGCGTTGATATTTATATTATTATTGTTTTAATAATTGTCATTGCACAGTATTTTCCATTATCAGATCAATAATTCATATTATTTGAATAATATTATCAGATAACATTATTGGCAATGTCTAGAAAGTTCTGTCAAGAAGAGGTTTGGTCATCTAATTGCGCGCCAGTAAGGAGAAATCCTTTTGGAAAGCCCCCTCTATCCTGGGAACGGCCTGGTTGTCAGTACTGTGATTCTGTAATATTATTTTTAATAATTAATTATTGATTATTATGATAAAGAAAATATTTATTTTATGTGGATATAGATGGAGAAAATTTTTAATGTGACAATGGTTGAAAATTAATATTTTATCTTTTTCTGATAAAATAATTCATTTAAATATATTATTTTAATAATATATTAACGATTATATTTTTATAATAAATGTGGGATATATGAGTGTATGAGGAGGTAGAGTATTTTTGTGACATTAAATGTTTAACACATGTTTTGTGTGTCGGTGGACATAATTTTTTTACCGAAAATTGAGTATAGACTGTAAAATCGTTCGTTTGTGGATTTCGGTCAATTTCTATTTGAAATTTGGAAAAATTTTCTTCTGCAAAGTTGTAGAGAATGGAATTTCCCATGAAAAGTCGCGAGATTCGAATTTTCTGACAAAAGGGCTATTTATCATGAATTATTGAAGTTTCGGAGTTCCGAAATAATTGATTTTTGGAAGTTTTAATTATTTTATATAAGAAAAACGTTTTTGTAGTTGTTGGCACATGGGTGGCTGATGTTTTTGACCAAAGAAGGCATGCTAGAGTTTTCAAAACATGTGGGTAAGAATTTTGAATAAATAATAATATATTTTATTAATTTAGTCTCCTTTGGCGTTCTAACATTTTCCTATAAATAGAGGGCTAAGTTAGAATTAAAAATCACACCAGAAACAAAGTTTTTTCTCTTTTTCTCTCTATATTATCGAGCGTATTCTTGTGAGTATACTTTGAGTGTTGCTATACGGTGCGAGTTTCTGTCAGCACTATACCGAAATTCAGTCAGAAGTACGGTTATTTTGAGGTAAGGGATGTTATTTTCTTCTCAAATGATATTTTCTTCTTCAATATCATTATGCCGGAATATTGGTGAACTTTTTTATCAAATTTGGAACTTTTTGTGCCGGAGTTACTATTCACGTATACGGCACTATTCACGAATACGGCACTATTCACAGAAAAATTATTTTTTTTCTTTTCATTCAAAATATCTATTGTGGATACTAGCTTTGATTGTATCCATGTTTTGATTATTCTTGAATTTTACACCACTATAATTATTTTTGAGGTATTTTTGGACATGGATAAAACAAAGTACGAATCCTTAATCCTTAATCCTTGTCATTTTGTTTCACTGGATTCGCTTCTTTAAAAATATTTTTTTTAACATCTTCAGTCTTAAATGATGTTACTATTGAATATCTTTGGCCTGTAGTGCAAAGATGAATGATTTCTGATGAATATCTTTGGCCCGTAGTGCAAAGATGAACAGGTGTTTAGATGAACATGACCAACAGATGAATATCTTTGGCCTGTAGTGCAAGGATGAATATATGATTCAAGATGTGCATTGATTGATGTTACAGGGATAAAAAATATTGTTGATGGACTGTTAAATTCATAGACATTAGTAGATTTCATCCTCTACGTAACTCTTCTATGAATTAATATTTTCCGCTGCGAATATTGATTTAAAACTTGTTGTCTATTGTATTCTATTAGATTTTTTTCCCTGTTGAAGGCTAACGATAATTTGTTGTATATTATCTTAGTCATAATATTCTTTACTGAGCTAGTTGAGCTCACCCTTTTCCTTTTTGTTCCATTTTTCTTCTCAGGAGACGAGAATATAGCGAGTACGAGTCGGGGTATGAATTGATGGTCCTTGAGAGAGTTGTTTAGTAGTCCTCACCATTTTTGTAAAATAATATATCAATAATTATATTGAGGACATATTTGGGTATGTATATTGTCTAGATGACAGTGTTTGTATTCAAACTCATAGTTTATGGGTTGTAAAAGTTGTAGTTGTTCCTGTACCATGTATTTGGCGACTCAAAATGGGTTGGATGGAATGGACCTATTTTGGGGGCGTCACAGTTGGTATCAGAGCTTAGGGATATGATCTCTGGCGGAGATCGGGGAATAGAACTAGGAGCGGAGAGACGAGTAAATCCTTCGCTAGTGTGTTCTACCTAAGCTTATTTGTTAGTTGGTCAGTATATAGGGATATTATGTGATATATTGATTTCCTTAATTAACCCTTGTTTTATGACAGTATTTGAGAATGTCGACTGAGAATATTAACAGTGGAAATGAGACCGTGGAGACGCCTGTACTCACCAACGAGGAGAACGTGCAACAGGCTGGCAATGTTCCTCCTGTGAACAACACCACTGATCAGACGATGAACGACGCAATGTTTAGAAGCTTTTTGCAGTTCATGCAAAATCAGACGAGGGAGACTCGTGTTCAAAATACAGGAGGAAATGATAACAATTCACGGGTTGTCACAGCCAAGCAGTTCAAAGAGATGGGACCACCAGAATTTAAGGGAAAGCCAGATCCGATCATGGCGGAGACATGGGTCAAGCAAATTACCAAGATATTCGATGTCTTGGGATGCACGGAGGAACAGAAGGTTCCATTCGCCACCTTTATGTTCCGTGGCGAGGCAGACTACTGGTGGGAATCTGTGAAGCGTGCCCATCCAGCCGCACTCAGCATGTCTTGGGAGACGTTTCAGAAACTATTTAATGACAAATACTTTCCTGAAAGTGTTTGTCATATGAAGGAAGTGGAGTTCATCAGATTAGAACAAAATAACATGACGGTGTCTCAGTACGAGGCAAAGTTTGCAGAGTTATCCAGGTTTGCACCTCATTTGGTGGAGAATGAGGAACGTATGACGCGGATGTTTCTGAGAGGTTTGAAACCCGGCATACGACAATATCTCATCTCTCATAAATTTTCTCTCTATTCAGATGTTGTTAACAGGGCTCAATTGTTGGAGCGAGATAACGAGTACGGTCAACCGAGGTACCAAAATCAGGATCATACCGGAGATAGCAGTCAACAAAATAACGATAACCAGTGGAGAAAGAAAAAGACGGACAAAAATGGTAACCACTTTGGTGGTAATCATGGCCATGAAAATAGAAGAAGCGAGTCAGGGGGAGATTTTAAAAAGAGGATATTTAACAACGACCATGTGAAGACGACAGTGCCGGCAGCAACTGGTTCTAAGGGAGGACAAAGATCACCGGTTATATGCTATAAGTGCGGGAAAGAGGGACATATCAGTCCAAACTGTCCACAAAAGTTTAAGGTATGCTATAATTATGGAAAGGAAGGACATATCGCTCGAGATTGTACGGTAGCAAAACCTAGTTCAGCGGGGACGGTGACTCAAAAGACTGTCCCAGAAAAGCCAAAGTCAATGGTTCCTGGAAGAGCGTTTGTTGTGACTGGTCAACATGCGAGGAACCCAAACGAGGTGATCACGAGTAAGCTATTTATAAATTCTTGCGAAGTTTGTACCTTACTTGATACCAGTGCTACCCATTCATTTATCTCTCCTGCTTGCGCTCAACGTTTAATCTTGACTCCGGAGAAATTAGACTTTGACCTATCTGTGGAAACTCCGTTAGGAGAAACTTTTATCACATCCACTGTTTATAAATCTTATTTCATTCAAGTTGGCACCATCACCTTACCTGTTGACCTGATCTCTTTAAAGATACTTGCTTTTGATGTGATTTTAGGGATTGATTGGTTAACTACTCATCATGCCAAAATTGATTATTTTCGTAAGGTTGTTAGTTTTCATATTCCTAATCAACCTGTTGTTCGAATTCAGGCAACTAAACCATTAAAATCAATCACTGTCATATCTAATCATAAAGCTATTCGTTTATTGAAAAACGGATGTCAATCTTTCTTAGCCCATGTTATGGATTTGAATAAAGACACGTCAAAATTGAATAATATTCCTGTTGTTATTGACTTTCCTGACGTATTTCCTGAAGAACTTCCCGGTCTACCCCCAGAACGTGAAGTTGAATTCTTTATTGATCTTGAACCTGGTACAAAGCCCATTTCTAAAACCCCATATCGAATGGCTCCTATTGAACTTCAGGAGTTAAAAGTCCAACTACAGGAGTTATTGGACATCGGTTTCATTCGTCCTAGTACATCTCCTTGGGGTGCTCCTGTTTTATTCGTAAAGAAGAAAGACGAGAGTATGCGACTTTGTATTGACTATCGGGAATTGAACCATGTCACCATCAAGAATAGGTATCCTCTACCTCGTATTGATCACTTGTTTGACCAGTTGCAAGGAGCACAATTCTTTTCAAAAATCGATCTTCGTTCTGGATATCATCAGCTGAAAATTAGAACTGAGGATATTCCAAAGACTTCCTTCAGAACTCAGTATGGACATTATGAATTCTTAGTCATGTCTTTTGGATTGACTAATGCTCCTGCTGCTTTCATGGATATGATGAACCAAGTATTCAAGGATTATTTGGATCAATTCGTTGTTGTCTTTATTGATGACATCCTCATATATTCCAAAAGCCGTGAAGATCATGAGCACCATTTGAAGCTGGTACTCCAAAGGCTTCTTGAAAACAAGTTATATGCTAAGTTGAAGAAATGCGAGTTCTGGCTTGAGGAAGTAACATTCCTTGGGCACGTAGTGTCAAAAAATAGAGTATCTGTTGACCCGACGAAGATTGAAGCAATACAAAGTTGGGAGCAACCGAAGTCGGTCACTGAAGTACGTAGCTTTTTGGGCTTAGCTGGTTATTATCGGAGATTCGTGGAAGGGTTTTCTCGAATTGCTACTCCATTAACTCAGCTAACTCGGAAGGATAAAAAATTCGTATGGAGCGAGGAATGCGAGAAGAGTTTCCAAGAGCTTAAGAGGAGACTTATTTCGGCACCTGTTCTAACAATACCATCTGGTTCGGATGGATTTGTTATCTACAGCGATGCTTCGGGCAAAGGGTTAGGATGTGTTCTCATGCAACGTGGGAAAGTCATAGCCTATGCCTCGCGACAACTTAAAGAGTATGAGAGGAATTATCCTACTCATGATCTAGAGTTGGCAGCAGTCGTTTTCGCGCTAAAGATCTGGAGGCACTATCTATACAAGGAGAAAGTGGAGATATATTCAGATCATAAAAGCCTCAAATATTTCTTCACTCAAAAAGAACTCAACATGCGGCAACGACGTTGGCTCGAGTTGTTGAAAGATTACGACCACACTATTCAATACCATCCTGGAAAAGCAAACGTGGTAGCTGACGCATTGAGTAGAAGATCATATGCAGGAATGAGTGCAATGATGTCAAGTATACGCATAGAACCAACTTTAATAGAAAAAGTTAAGGTTGCTCAAGCCACCGATCCGGAGCTGATGCATATGAAGACAAAAGTACAAGAAGGTGTCATTCCAGAAGAGAGAATTGATGAAGAAGGAATACTTCGAGTCCACTCCAGACTTTGTGTTCCTAATGATTCTGATTTTAAGTACAAGATCATGATGGAGGCACACAATACACTGTTTGCAATTCATCTTGGAAGTACCAAAATGTATCGTGATCTTCGACATACATTTTGGTGGAACAATATGAAGAGAGAGATTGCAAAGTTTATTTCAACGTGTTTAACTTGTCAACGTGTAAAGGCGAAGCATCAAGTGCAAAAGGGTCCATTGCAACCACTTGAGATTCCGAAATGGAAGTGGGAACACATTACTATGGATTTCGTTACGGGTCTTCCAACGGTTTCTCAAGGCATCAATGCTATTTGGGTTATTGTTGATAGATTAACCAAGTCTTCTCATTTCTTGCCGATACGGGAGACTTATTCCCTTGAACGTCTTGCTCAAATGTACGTAAATGAGATTGTAAGATTGCATGGCATGCCAGTATCCATAGTTTCGGATCGTGACCCAAGATTTACTTCAAGATTTTGGGTTAGCTTGCAAAAAGCTATGGGTACGGAGTTACGATTCATTTCGGCATACCATCCTCAAACGGACGGACAATCAGAGAGGACTATTCAAACTCTTGAAGATTTATTAAGACTCTGTGTCCTAGACTTCAAGGGCAGTTGGGATAAATATTTACCATTGGTGGAATTCTCCTACAACAACAGTTATCAGGCAAGCATTGGTGTGGCCCCATTTGAAGCATTGTATGGACGAAAGTGTCGCTCTCCATTATGTTGGGACGAGGTGGGTGAAGCAACATTGTTGGGACCCGAGTTAGTACGTATGACTACGGAGAATATCCAAACAACGTATACAAATGGCACAAGATCGACAAAAGAGTTATGCGGATCTTCATCGAAAGGACGTAGAATTTAGTGTTGGGGATCATGTATTGTTGCGTGTTGCCCCATGGAAGGGAGTTACAAGATTCGGGAAGAGAGGAAAGCTTAATCCATGATTTATTGGTCCATTTCAAATTCTTGATCGAGTAGGTAATGTAGCCTATAGACTCGCGTTACCTCCAAGTATATCTCGTGTTCATAATGTTTTTCATATATCTGTGCTTCGTAAATATGTAAAAGACCCGAACCACGTCATTGAGTTAGAACCGGACGAGATAGCCGAAGATTTAACGTATGAGGAAGTACCTGTCAAGATCTTGGATAGGAAGGAGCATGTCCTACGCACGAAGGTAATACCACAAGTTAAAGTTTTGTGGAGGAATCATGTTATAGAGGAAATGACCTGGGAGTTGAAAACGGAAATGAAAGCGAGGTATCCTCACCTTTTCGAAACACCAGGTACGTATGTCAATTTCGAGGACAAAATTTCATAAGGAGGGGAGGTTGTAAGACCCCAAATAATTAATAAATGAAATTTAATTTCCTTTAATTATTATTTTGAATAGTAAGGGTTGATTTGATTAATGAGGATAGTTATGGGTAAAATACGTAAATATTTCAAAATAAGCAAGTGGTTATAAAATATTCATTGTTGTCGGAGAATATTCGTTTGGTCGTGGAATATTCGTACTGTCGGAGAATATTCGTACGACAGCGCAGCCATGTGTGGGCCCCATAACGGAAAGCGATTGGAGGAAGAAAACGACAAATATAAGCTGTTTAAAAATAACGACATAGTTGTTACCGTTTACACTGTTGGAATACCCGGTGGTTAAAATACAGTAATACGCGTTGTTGCACAGTAGCACACGGTATTGCACAGTATTTTGAATTATTGATCCTTACGTAAGAAGGCACTACTCAATAATTGCTACAGGAGTTACTGTTCATTACTTTATTGATTCAATAATTGCTGCGTTGATATTTATATTATTATTGTTTTAATAATTATCATTGCACAATATTTTCCATTATCAGATCAATAATTCATATTATTTGAATAATATTATCAGATAACATTATTGGTAATGTCTAGAAAGTTCTGTTAAGGAGAGGTTTGGTCATCTAATTGCGCGCCAGTAAGGAGAAATCCTTATTGGAAAACCCCATCTATCCTGGGAACGGCCTGGTTGTCAATACTGTGATTCTGTAATATTATTTTTAATAATTAATTATTGATTATTATGATAAAGAAAATATTTATTTTATGTGGATATAGATGGAGAAAATTTTTAATGTGACAATGGTTGAAAATTAATATTTTATCTTTTTCTGATAAAATAATTCATTTAAATATATTATTTTAATAATATATTAACGATGATATTTTTATAATGAATGTGGGATATATGAGTGTATGAGGAGGTAGAGTATTTTTGTGACATTAAATGTTTAACACATGTTTTGTGTGTCGGTGGACATAATTTTTTTACCGAAAATTGAGTATAGACTGTAAAATTGCCCGTTTATGGATTTCGGTCAATTTCTATTTGGAATTTGGAAAAATTTTCTTCTGCAAAGTTGTAGAGAATGGAATTTCCCATGGGCGAGATTCGAATTTTCTGACAAAATGGCTATTTATCATGAATTATTGAAGTTTCAGAGTTCCGAAATAATTGATTTTTGGAAGTTTTAATTATTTTATATAAGAAAAACGTTTTTGTAGTTGTTGGCACATGGGTGGCTGATGTTTTTGACCAAAGAAGGCATGCTAGAGTTTTCAAAACATGTGGGTAAGAATTTTGAATAAATAATAATATATTTTATTAATTTAGTCTCCTTTGGCGTTCTAACATTTTCCTATAAATAGAGGGCTAAGTTAGAATTAAAAATCACACCAGAAACAAAGTTTTCTCTCTTTTTCTCTCTATATTATCGAGCGTATTCTTGTGAGTATACTTTGAGTGTTGCTATACGATGCGAGTTTCTGTCAGCACTATACCGAAATTCAGTCAGAAGTACGGTTATTTTGAGGTAAGGGATGTTATTTTCTTCTCAAATGATATTTTTTTCTTCAATATAATTATGCCGAAATATTGGTGAACTTTTTTTATCAAATTTGGAACTTTTTGTGCCGGAGTTACTATTCACGTGTACGGTACTATTCACGTATACGACACTATTCACGAATACGGCACTATTCACAGAAAAATTATTTTTTTTCTTTTCGTCCAAAATATCTATTGTGGATACTAGCTTTGATTGTATCCATGTTTTGATCATTCTTGAATTTTACACCACTATGATTATTTTTGAGGTATTTTTGGACATGGATAAAACAAAGTACGAATCCTTAATCCTTAATCCTTGTCATTTTGTTTCACTGGATTCGCTTCTTTAAAAATATTTTTTTTAACATCTTCAGTCTTAAATGATGTTACTATTGAATATCTTTGGCCTGTAGTGCAAAGATGAATAATTTCTGATGAATATCTTTGGCCCGTAGTGCAAAGATGAACAGGTGTTTAGATGAACATGACCAACAGATGAATATCTTTGGCCTGTAGTGCAAGGATGAATATATGATTCAAGATGTGCATTGATTGATGTTATAGGGATAAAAGAATACTGTTGATGGACTGTTAAATTCATAGACATTAGTAGATTTCATCCTCTACGTAACTCTTCTATGAATTAATATTTTCCGCTGCGAATATTGATTTAAAACTTGTTGTCTTTTGTATTCTATTAGATTTTTTTTCCCTGTTGAAGGCTAACGATAATTTGTTGTATATTATCTTAGTCATAATATTCTTTACTGAGCTAGTTGAGCTCACCCTTTTCCTTTTTGTTCCATTTTTCTTCTCAGGAGACGAGAATATAGCGAGTACGAGTCGGGGTATGAATTGATGGTCCTTGAGAGAGTTGTTTAGTAGTCCTCACCATTTTTGTAAAATAATATATCAATAATTGTAATGAGAACATAGTTGGGTATGTATATTGTTTAGATGACAATGTTTGTATTAAAACTCATAGTTTATGGGTTGTAAAAGTTGTAGTTGTTCCTGTACCATGTATTTGGTGACTCAAAATGGGTTGGATGGAATAGACCTATTTTGGGGGCGTCACACAAACTAATTGACTATAACTTAGAGCTGGATGGGAGGTAACCCAATATTTCTACCCTCATTGATTTTCTTTCAGTTTTTGATTATTTAAGTTAGTTATAGCTAATTCGAGTTTATTAGGATAGTGAATCTTCATGCTTAAGTATGTAGCGAGAATTGCTTTGCGAATATTTGCAGGATGATTAGAATTATACGGTCGCACATTCAAGTCTTAACAATGAGCATTAATGTCTATGCATGAACAATCATTGGAAAGAATTACTGGGAGACAGAGAAAAATTGAACTTGAGCACTGCAGACATGAGGATCGCGCGGCTACGAGGCTTATGCAGCACAAACTCGCGCGCTCGCCCGTTAAGCCACTCAGAACAGACATGCATTCTGTAAGTCTCGTGCCCGCGCGCCCAGCCCATTACACACTCGCGCGGTCGCGTGTGACACCAAATCAAGTCAGACCTGAACATTTTTAAAAAGAGTTTTGGACCATTTGGAATCTCATTTGCTATAATAACAGACGCGAAACTCTCTCCCTCTCCATAACTCACGTCTCTATCTCTCTATCAGTTGAAGATTGAAGCCGTATATCTCTCCATCAAATCTCCACGACTCTCTTCCTCTCAATAAAGCTAGGGTTCCTAATTGGGTCGGCACACACAATCGTGAAGGCTATCAATTCTTAAATTCTCATCCTCTATCAGTAAGTTCATCCGTACTTTCAATCAACTATCTGCAAATGGGTCCGAAGAGAGCACGACCATCTTCATCTTCATCATCCTCCTCCGACAACCACGAGGAGGACATTGTCGACCACACCAAGTTCTTGTGTCTAAAAGCCCAGCAGGAGTACTACCGTATTGTAGCTAAGACATTTATCAAGGAAATAGGATTCAGACCCGAAGGCCAGGACGAACAGCTCTCTGCCATGATTTAGGAACGAGGGTGGGGTGGACTGACTGTATCTCTCATGCCCATTCCGATGAGCATAGTCCGAGAGTTCTATGCCAATGCCAAAGTCACCATGAACGATACCTTGATGGTTCGTGGTGTCGAGGTAGACTACAGACCCTCTTCCATCCAAAATATGCTGAGAATCATCGCAAGACCACCAACAAGGGCGGCCAATTGGATCGCAGGGTCACATCTGGAAACGGACTTGGAGCTTATTATCGCTGAGTTGTGCGTGCCAGACACGAAATGGATTTACAAAGTTGGCATGACCCAACCTCGAATATTTCCAGCGGCCACACTGAATCGATACGCCAAGGCGTAGAATCTGTTCATTTGTGCCAAGTTATTGCCTTCATCGCATCAGCACGAGATCACGGCAGAAAGGGCTATAATATTGTGGGGTATAATTACTGGCGAGTACATTGATGTGGGGTATTTGATTCATCAAAAAATTGTGAAGTATTTGAAGGGAACTACCACTGGGAGCATTTCACATGCTTCAGTGGTAGCCATGTTATGTGCACATTAGGGGTGCAATTGGGGCAACGAACAAATACAATATCCAAGTCAGGACATCACCCACGCCACCATTACAAAATTTGAGGACTGGGCAGGCGGTGAAACACAACCACGCGGACGAGGATTCATTTTAAGGCTCACCTTCCCCGAGCCACCCTAGCAGCCCCCTCAGCCCGATGAGGTAGGCCCATCCACCCGAGCACACCCGGTTCCTAGCGATCGACAGCTTCGAAGGTTGGAGCGCAAAGTCGACGCCATGTAGGACAATTTTGGAAAGTTTGCTACGGGACTCACTCGGGCCTTTGCAGAAGCATTCACGCAGCAAGGAACAATGTTAGAGTGGCCTCAGTTTGGGACAGCCGTGCCGTACCCACCACCAGATTCACCACCCGAGGAGGGTGGTCAAGCCGATCATTAGAGGAGTTTTTCTGTACCCTTTACCTTCATTCAATGGGGACATTGAACATTTTAAGTTTGGGGGTATTGGGGGTCATAGCATGGTAGTTTAGTTTGATTTAAATATTGAATGCGTAGTTTAATTTTGAGTGTTTATGTGTTAGATAAATTTTTGTAGAAAGTTTTTAATTTTTATTCATTATGGATTGTGATAGTATGTTTTAGTTGCATGTCTCGCACAAATTCTTGCTTAATAGAAATTTTTGCCTAGCCAATGATGATAGTGAATTGTGAAGGATTCTAGAGTATGTTGGATAACACAGTTAGATATAATGTTTTACACGATGAGATTTATGTTGCTGTTTAAATGTTTTCGGTATGCACGAATATGTTCACAATCACTTGTAGGTTTAAGAAGTGTGTGTTGCACTGCTTGATAGAACATGTAGTTGTAAAAAAGAGAAATATGTGGAACACACATATAGATTTGAAACATTGACATTCAAACTTTGGGAACACATGGGCATGCCTGTTATTGGGACGAGATGGAGCGTAAATCGCACTCGTTTAAATACAAATGGGCAGTGAGATGGAGCGTAAAACACACTCGCTATATATAAAAAAAAGAAAAAAAAAGTGAAATAACAATAAACACCGCGGAAAAGTGCAATAATCGCCCTCGTGAGTAGAAATAAAGCAATAAGCCCATTGTTGAACCTTAGTTTGTGTTGATATGTTGAAACAGTCTGCGTTATATGAATATACATGAATCTTGCTTTAGACTATAATTTTCTGTTTGGAGCAGTGTAGCATATGTATTCTTTGCTTAGATCAAGTTTTGGTGAACACCACACACACACAGCATCTTTATAGCATTCATGAATTATCTGAGTGTATGATATTATGTCTATAGTTTGGTTTGAAATCATATTCTTGGATCTCGATGATTCACTAGGGTAATTTGGGTTGAAATTCTGTTATGGCAGGGATTATGTGTGACTAATTTGCATCATAGAGTAGTTGCATATTTTTGTAGTTGCATTTTCATTATTCATTAGTATGCATTGCTTGAGGGCAAGCAACAGTTTAAGTTTGGGGGTATTTGATAAGTGGTATTTTTACCTACTTATTGAATACCAATTCAGGCGAATTGTGCCCATCTCAAGTACATTTTATTGTGTTTTAGTTGCATTTTATGTTATTTTGTATTGCATTTACTTACAACTCCTTTTGGTAAATAAGTGCAGGAATCGGCTTGATTTTGGTGGTATTAGAGGGCACAAGGCATTAGGATGCGTGAAGGCAAGTAACAGGCAGGGATGTGCATGGCATGGAGGTACAATGAAGCATGGAGACCAAGCCAACAAGAGGATCAAGCATGGAAGAGTAGATAGCAGCAGAAGCCAAAAACCAGAACCAGAACTTGCAGGCAGCAAGCCGTGTGGCATAACAACTTGGGGAGCACGCGCCCGCGCGAGTACCTGGGCTAGACACTGATGATCTACTACAAGTTGCGCGTCCGCGAGGTAGGAGCGCGCGCCCACGCGAGAGTTTGGCTGGACAGGGCAGACATTCTATAAGTCTCGTGCCCGCGCGAGACATAGGCTGGAGAGGCGCGCAGCCGCGCGCGATGCTGATGCTGTAATTTTGTTTTAATTTTAATTTTTAATTAAATGAATTTTAATGGGTTTTAAACAATTCTGACTGGTGTCAGGCGAACAACTTGATAACTTTAAGCGTATTTTCATCATAGAAACTAGGGTTTACACCTTGGGAGAGATTCCAACGTAGAACGAAGCCAAAACGTCTACTTCTCCAATTCTTCTTGGGATTCTCTGCCATCGTGGATTTCTATTCTTGTTTATTGGATTTCTATGAGGATTTAAACGTTGATCATTGATTTCTATTCAGCGATTGGGTTTGATCATTCTATCTTTCTTATTTCAATTGTTTGTTTATTTATCATGTTTATCGTTGATCCCATAATGGCTTTTGGTTCAGTCATGAACTAATTTCCATTATGGGATTCTAACGAATTTTAATATGTAGTTTGGTTGCACATTTAAATGCTAGGGTTGTTTTTCATATCATATTGGATATTTATCATGATTGTTTTACATGTATGAATGCTTGATCACCATTCGCCTCAGTATTTGTATGGAATTGACAATGAACATGCAAATATGGATTGTAATCATGATAACATGCGAATATGGGGCTGTTATATATGGCTTGCGTATTTTGTGAACCAGATAGACATATACTGTTTCACCGTATGAGCTAGAATAAGGGCTTGAGCTTAAAATCAATACAATTGCAATTTCACATAGACATATAGTGATGTTGGTTGTATTGGTGATTACATAGAGTCTAACATCTGTAGATGTTGTGTAAGTAGGTTATGGTGCATTGAAAAAATAGTTATAACTCTATTCGTGCTCTTGGCTATTTTCTTGTGATATGTGAACATTTCTTACATAATAGTGGCGATTTGATGAAATATTAAATGAAGTTAGGGTCCCATTATTTCTAGATTGTATTTATTCCATTTGTATTCTTATTTTCAGTTGTTATTCATAATTAGTTTAATTCAACACTTTTAGTCATTAGTCTAAGCATATAAATAAGGTGAGTTAATTGATGCATGATAGTTTAAATTTAACAACTTTCTCTGTGGGATCGATACTCTACATACTCTGTATTACTTGTTGACCTGTTTATGCTTGCATGAGTTAGAGCTCTTTAATTAGAATTATAAAAGAGGCAACAACGATGTTGTTGAGGAGGTAGATATAATTGAAGAAATCGTTGAGGATGACGAATATGGTGATGACAACGATAGTGAAGATCTACTGCTCGAAGATGACGATTCTGATATTGATGGCTTTGATGATATAAATGATTAGGAGTATGTATTCTTTATGTCCTTTTAGTTGTATTCAAATGTAATAGTTTTTTCCTTTTAATTATATCTGCATGTTATATCCTTTTAGTTGTATTCAAATGTAATAGTTGTTTCCTTTTAGTTATATCTGCATGTTGTATCCTTTTAGTTGTATGTGCATGACGATTCTGATATTTATGTTGTATCCTTTTAGTTGTATCCGCATATTATCTTCTTGATGATGATTTGACAGTATATATACAAATATGGCGTGTACACCACACAGCGATCGTGGTGGGTGTGTTGGTAATTCAGGCCGTAGAGGCCGTGGAGGTAGTGCTTGTGATGATCAAGCTGGATCATCTGGTATAATTACATGTTTTATTGTTATACATCTTATTATTTTTAATTTTATATAATATTGACATTATATTCGTTTATATAAATATTGTTGTATTTCACTACATAGGTGATCGACGTAGGCCTCCGCGAGGACTAGCACGTGGATTACAAGGAAATCTCCCCCAGGTGCCACTTATATGCCGTGTCGGGACTACTAGGTAATTTCATATTTAACATTATGTTTGTATTAATTATTTAGTTCTTATATATTCTTTGTAATTTGGAAATTTAATAATTTCAATTTTAGCATCCTTGACGCGACGCTAAGGAACACGTTGCTTGGGATCGTCCGCAACCGATCCTCCAACCTGTGGATGACCGCGGATGTGGATGACCGCACACGTGGGCTGATTATTGCTGAGTTTAGGGTAAGAAGTCATTCATTCATATGTTAGTTTTAATTTGTGCTTTTGAATATTTATTTACCGCTTTGCTTTATGTTGTCTACTAAGTAACTGCTGATATTTATATGTTATACTGCAGAGATATTATCGCTTCGAGGACGGGCAGGAAGCCCACGACAGCACTGTTCTCGGGAAGTATCTCGAGATGAATTGGCACAAGTGGGTCTACGACTGGAAGAAGAAGGCCCAAACAAAGATGGCTGATGGACAGACACTTAGAGATATCCGGCCAGATTTCATTGGTGCTGCGGTGTGGGAGCATATGTGCCTTATTTAGGAGGGCGAGGCATTTAAGAAGATGTCGAAACAGCGTACAGCTGCCCGACAGCAGAGTCGTCTCCCACACTGCACTGGGAGTCAGTCGTACGACCTCTATAGGGAGAGACTCAAGGTGAGTCTAAAGCATCGACCTTCCCGCCTTGAGTTTTGGTGGCACGCTCACCAGAAAAAAGGTGACGATGGTTATATCTCACCTGAGGCAGAGCGCATTGCGGTAAGTAATTTAATTATTTTATTTAGTATGTATTTGATGGCTTTGAAATTCTTTTGTATTTTTTGTGTAATACTTGTTTTTCACCTATTTTTATGTTTTTTCAGACATAGTTCGAGGACCTTTCTGTGGTCCAGAGCAGCCAGAGAGGTGACACTCTAGTGGCTGATGCTGAGCGTGAGGACGAGGAGATGAAGGACTGGCTGCAGGCTACAGGAGGCCAAAGAAGGGTAGAGTTGTGGGCATTCCCCGTGTCCCAACCTACACTACAGTCCCTACTGCGAGATCTCGATGTCGCCCACCCACCGGAGGTAGTGGTGCGAGTGGATCAGGCGTCGGCCCTTCATTATCTGACGACTTCTTCAGGCGGATCATAGAGGGGTGCATGGCGAGCAGTGTCGTCCAGTCAAGTGCACCATAACGAGAGCGGATCTACCAGCTTGCTCAGGAGGTTGTTCACGGCTTCATAGATCTTACAGCTACCACTGACGACCTCATGGGTGTAGTCTGAGAGGAGGCCATCCGTGTATGTGCATTTGTCTTGGCCAACATCTTTCCTCCACATATTCAACAGGTAAAACTTATTATTGATGTATTTCCTTATTTATAATTATATTGCTTATATAAACTGTCAAATAACTAGTTAATACGCAAACACAGACAATAGCACCGCATAGACAATAGACACGCGTTACAACTGACGGGACTCGATTTCGATATACGGAGCCCGAGTTCGAGTCTCATCCGTATAACATGAGAAAACTTAGAAAAATAGTCAAAAAAGAGACCAAAACCAGCCCTGGCCGTCCAAATGACACGTAAACATAGACAATAGCACCGCATAGGCAATAAACACGCGTTACAACTGACGGGACTCAATTCCGATATACGGAGCTCGAGTTCGAGTCTCGTTCGCCTAACTTGAGAAAACTTAGAAAAATAGTCAAAAAAGAGACCAAAATCCGCCCCGGTCGTCCAAACGACACGCAAATAAATACAATAGCACCGCATAGGCAATAAATACACGTTACAATTAACGAGATTTGATTCCGATATACGGAGCCCAAGCTCAAGTCCCGCCCGCCTAACTTGAGAAAACTTAAAAAAATAGTCGAAAAAAGACCAAAACCCGTCTCAGTCATTCAAACGACACGCAAACACAGACAATAGCACCGCATAGGCAATAGACACACGTTACAACTGACGAGACTCGATTTCGATATACGGAGCCCGAGTTCGAGTCCCGTCCGCCTAACTTGAAGAACACAAACTAAAATAATATAAATATGTTATCATTTTTACTTTGTTATTAATATTTTAATTTTGTAGGGTCTTGTTGACGAGACTCGTGGAGGTGGAGGTGGAGGTGGAGGCACTGGTGATGACCGTCGAGCTGATGACGAGCAACCTCCTCCAGTATAGGGTGATGACCGTCGAGTTGATGACGAGTAGCCTCCTCCAGTACAGAGTGATGACCGCCGAGTCGATGACGAGGAGACAGGCGACGGGTTGTAGGTAGTTTATGTTATATTCTGAGTTTCATGTATGTATTTGTAGAGTTTTTGAGTTGTATCGACGGCCATTTTTGATCTATATATTTGATTTGGATTACTATTTGAATGGTTAATTGTATGATATTTGCTTGTTATTTGATGGTATTTATTAGTTTATAACAAGTGTATGTTTATATTTGTAAATGAACAGTGAAATTTTAAAATTTTAAAAAAAATTCAAAATATATATAGTCATTGTCGACGGGGGTAAGGGCGACGGCAGTGCCCATCGCCAATGACATATAGCGACAGACGTGGGTACAAAGTCATTGCCGATGACACTATAGTCATAGGCGACGGTCTCGTCGTTGGAAATGAGTTATTCCAAAAAAAAATTAACAAGCCTTTGCCGACGGTCTTGTCGTCACTCGGGCCGTCGGTAGTGACCTTGTCCCGTCGCCAATGATAATGATGTTGACGGCTGCCGATGAGGACCAGGGGTGACGACCTCTACGGCAACGGCCTCACCGATGGCACCTGCCGTCACTACTGACCTTAATGCTGACAGCACTAGAGTCATAGGCGACGGCAGTGCCCGTCGGCAATGATCGATTTTTTTATAGTGTTAATATGGTTTTGAACCATAATCATTTAGTTCTAACTCACATTAAAAATGGTTAATATGGTTTTATTTTTTAAATAGAATCATAACCATATTTTGAAAACCAAAACCAACTCATAATCATATTTTATCAGGCCTAGGCCTAAGCTAAACAAGTCTTAATCAAACCTTATTTTATACTCGACTCAGTTCATTTACACCCTTATGTGAAAAAATATTATGTAAAAATATAAAAAATATGAAAATATCAATTACAACAATTTTCTAATAAACTCTCTATCTTTTTTTATATATGCAAAATAACACTTTACACCCATATTTAAGTGAATACGTCAACTTTAAAAAGGGATAAAGAATTCATCGTCAAATTTTTCTATTTTCTCGCTTGGCTTCTTTTCAAGTTCTCTCTTAAACATTAAGATGAAATGTATTTTAAAATTTTAATTCTAATAGAATAGGTTTTAAAAAACTTAAAAAATATGTGTTAGACATATTACATATTTTTATTCACTTGCAACTTAAAAAATAAAGATGATTGTTATAGTGACTGATAAAAATTAGTTTATAAACCAGCATAAAGAAAAAGAAAAAAGTGTGTATCATACCTGTTGGATGTAATTATTTGGGTCTAACGAAGGTGTAATCCAACTTATTTACTAGATCGAATTTGGTGTTAGCCCATATACGTTTATTTGGAAAGCTTGTTGAAATAGTGAGAGAATTCTTATTAAAGTAAGATTGTGTTTCCTTATTTGATGGGATAAGACGATCTAACTTTAGAAGAAAACAATCAATCATTAATTGCAGTTATAAGAAGGTGATTCTAAAAAGGATTCCTATTTCTAGTTGGATTCGGGTGGACATAATTTCTATAAATACAGCAACAAGCTTTCCATATTATTTTAGTAGATTTCTTATCTTTATACGTGATTTTTTTCCAATTGAAATTCTAAATAAATTCTTGTGTTTATATTTTATATCTTTTTTGGATTGATTGTTTGCAATAATCAATCGTTAGTGTAATTTTAATCTACTATTTTGATATTTTGTCAAACGTGTAAAATTTGCCGTTATCAATACCTAAATTAAAGGAGCAAATCATCAATTTGTGACTATTGAAAATAAAGTGTTTAGCTTCCTTTCAAATGCATTTGACTCTATTTGAGAGCATAATTAATGCTCTTTACATGAAGTCATACCAAAAAGTAAATTCGCCACCCCCTACCCCTACCCCTACCCCTACCCCCACCCCCTACCCCCTACCCCCCACTACTCACAAACAACCCCCGTGAAAAGAAAAAGGAAAAGCATTTTTCAGTATTCCCTTCACTTTCTTAATCTTTTAAAGGCTTCTTTTGTAAAATCTGTACATAATGAAGATCAAAAAACTTATCCCACGGTTAGATGGTTAGGACTTAAGACTCACTTATTTTCTCCTTTATTCTGCTTACTGTATAGTGAAGCTATCCAGTACAACATACATATTTACGTATTTAATGAATTTAAGTCCATTTTGAACCCTTTTTTTTAAGAAAAAAAACAACAAAAGATAAGTTTTAATTTTTGTGTGCTAGATTAATTAATTAATTAATTTCCCGCCTAATAAGCGTTGTCCAATTGTAATAGAATTAATAAGTTATTAAAGAAAATAACAATGAATTAAAATTCAATGCAAAGATGGTTAATATATTAGGTTAAAAAAAGCTACATCTACCAACTAATCTCACAAGATCATTTTACAGAAATGCTTATAAATCAGAATCAAATTAAGATCAAATTAGACACCTCTATCTTCTTCCAGAGTCAGACTTAGTCAAAGACTTGAGCCTCACTAAAAACTTTACCTTCCTCTCCCAACTAGACCCTTCTGTCCTCCTCTTCTTCCCTCCACCTCTCCCCGGCGACCCATCCCAATTCTCCGGCGACAACATCAACCTCCGGTCCAAACTCTCCGGCGACCTAGCGGCGTCATCCGATTCCCGACCACCTTCCGGCGCCGCCTCCACGTCACTACCCAAAATCTTGGCCTGCATTGCCAACAACACCGCTTTGACCGCCACATCAGCGTCCCTCCTATTCCTCAACAAGATCTCGCTTATCTGAGCTGGCGTAAGGGCCCCACCGGCTCGTATACAGCTCTCCACCACATCAAACAGCGCGTGCGTTTCAACTCCCACGTAGTTCTTCACCAAGGCCTTGAACGCATGCACCCCGCACGTGCCAAGGCTAACATGCACATCCATGCGCCCACATCTAACGAGCGCCGGGTCAATACTGTCCCTATAATTTGTAGTAAACACTATAATTCTTTCTTCACCACAACAAGACCACAGCCCATCAGTAAAATTCAACAGCCCTGATAACGTCACCCGGCGGTTATCTTCACCGTTATCAACAATATCCCGTCTACATTTTGCACGCTGTAGTGACGGTTTTGCCCTTTTTGATACCCTATCCCCGGTGAGGTCAATAGAACAATCAATATCTTCAATCACAATAACGGAACGATTCGTGGTTTGAATAAGCAAAGCTCTCAGCTCTGAGTTATCAGTAACTTTGCTTAGTTCAAGATCGTAAACGTCGTAACAAAGATAATTCGCCATTGCAGCTATTAAGCTCGATTTTCCTGATCCTGGCGAGCCATGCAATAAATACCCACGTTTCCATGCACGTCCGATTTTATGGTAAAACTCTTTCCCTTGTGAAAATGCTGTCAAATCCTCGGTCAGCTGTTTTTTTCAACTCCGGTGCCAATGCTAGGGTTTCGAACGTGGAAGGGTGCCGGAATGGGACCGATGACCAGCCGGACTCGTATGAGCCGTGTCCGTTATTGGTGAACAACCTCCGCTCGCGTGACACGCGCTCAAACTCCTCTGCGCGTGATATCACGCGCTCAAGGTAGGGTGAGAGCAGGTCAACGCGGTGGCGCTTGGGTAGCTTGAGGGTGAAGCTACGCTTCTCGTCGAGGGAGTCTTGGACCGTCTCGACGTGGTGGGTCCAGGAGAGGCGGTGGCCGGAGAAGGAGTCATGCACTGTGTGATTTGGCGCCACCGTGAAGGAAATGCGGTTGGAGGATTTGGAGCGGGAGAGGGAGAGGCGGCGGCAGGAGGTTGTGGGATTAACGGAGTTTAAATAAAGGTTAACGTGGCGATAAAGGTCGTTAACATCGACGCCGCAGTAGCCGTTGAATTCGGGGATTTCGAAATAGGAATAAGGGCTAAAGAAATCTTGAAGGGATTCATAGAAAGAGTGTAAAAGAGAGAGGAGTTGAGATGGTAATATGTTTTGTAGAACTGTTAAGAGGCCTAAGAAAGACCACATTTGTGACAATATCTCCATTTTTGCTTGTTGAAGCTAGGTGAATTGGGGATTTAATTTGTCTTTTGTTTATAGGGTTTAGCTAGGGTTTATATATATATATATATATATATAGAAATGAAAAGAGAAGGTGCATGGTGGGGGTTAATTTGGAAGTTTGTGTAAATGGGGTGGGATAATTGAATATGAAGAGAGATAAAGGTACTGTTTGGGAACTGAAAAAAGAAGTGACAAAAGATAAAGAGGAAGTAGACTGGTCTATTACTTTTGCTTTTCCTGCATGAAATAAAGAAATTATTGAGGATATATGCTTTATTCTAAAGGTGAACACACGTACAAGACTTGATAAAGTCCATTATTCTTGCATGCTATTTTTTTTTGGGATCGATAATTGAGAATTAATGAAAAAAAGATCAAGATCAAATATATGTAAATAATTAATGTGAAGTGTAATTTAGGAAATGCCTTAATTTTATTATATTATTAATATAAATGTTCCGGATAATATAAACACACGTACAAAGCTGAGACAAATTCTATTGTTCTATTATCTGTCTTGTATTGTTGTCACATAATTCTAATATATTAATCTATAATTTATTCAATTTATAGTTGAATAAAAAAAATACACGAGACATGACAACAATAATATATTCCCGATAATATTCACATTTAATTTCTTTAATTTAATGAGTTATACATCAAATCCATCAAGCGTAATGAATATTTTTAACCTTTAATTGTAGATTTGAAAAGTGAGAAGGAGGTTGCAGATTTGAAAGGCGAGAAGAATGTTTGATGAAAAAGCTATTGGAGAGAATTTTTATATACGATGTAACTCATCTATTTGAGTTTTTAAAAGTGATTGAAGAGAATGCTGATCAATTAAGAGTAAATAACACTTTTTCCTTGAGAAAAGAGAGATTACAGTGGAGCTAGAGAGGCACACATGTTCACCTATAGACAGAGGACTTTAGCTTTTGATGATTGCTTTGTTTTCCTATCTTTATCTTCAGCTTTAACTTTTGTTCTCGTGACATTTGCGAGTCTTTAGATGTAAGAGAATGTTCTTGGAATAATTTGCTCATCACTAGCATATGATGATGATGAAATCATAAACAAATAATCCCTCAACAGCTCCGTGATCTTGTCATTTCCAAATATTTTATTGTCCACAATATATATATATATATATATATATATGGGTTCCATCCACAGCAACCGGTTGTTGGGAGCAACCCATTTTTGGCCAGCCGCTACAGCTTGTGCCGGCTTATAAAAAAAAAATTGTCTAAGGCCGGTACAAGCTGTATCGGCTGGCCAAAAATGGGTTGCTCCCCAACAACCGGTTGCTGTGGATGAAATCCCATATATATATATATATATATATATAGAGCAAAGATCAAGTGCATACCCCTTATCTTACTCACCCGTGCTCACCCCCTTTAGACGACGGTTTCGGTCATACAACCGTCGTCTATACTTTTAGCGACGGACAACATATAACGTCGCTAAAAGTATAGACAACGGTTGTATGACCGAAATCGTCGCCTAAAGGGGGGTGAGCACGGGTGAGTAAGATAAGGGGTATGCACTTGATCCGGACCGATATATATATATATATATATATATATATATATATATATATATATATATATATATTAGTTCCTGCAATTGATAACAACAACCATAAACGTAACCTTGATCTCGATATTAAATGACTCAGATTAAACCCAAATATTAGATCTTGTCATTTCCAAATCTTTTATTGTCCAATGTTGGTTCAAAATTATATACTACTACATTTTTAGAGTAAAGATTGAAATCAAATTAAGATATTTAATCTATTGACATCAATTAATTAGTTACAATTTTTTTTGATACATGTAGTATCCTGATTTGTGTCGGACTAATCTCTCTACTTTGAATAAGGCTTTCGAAATAGGCTAATAACAACGCCACTTGCCTCAATGGTTTAATGTAGAACTTGATTTCAGCTGTAAAACCGAACTATGTCTAGCCCTTGACTATTGTGTATAGTTACCAAACTAAGTCATTTATTTAGCAAAGTGTTTTGTCACAAAAGATAAATGAAAGGAAGAGTCAATCTGCTTAACAAAATACCAACCCCATATATATTTTACCTTAATCAAATTCTCACTCAAAATGCATTTCAATTGTATCATTTCATGAATGAACTTTTACTATTTGAATCTTATAATGTAAGGAGAATTATTATCAATGAATGAATGTAGTTCAAGTAGAAATGTTGGAGGAAATTGATGATTAGAGATGTGCAAATACCAGTAAGAAATATAGTAAGCTATTTGTCAAACAAAAATATTTATTTAAAATTAAGATGTTGGAGAAAACTAAAAATTATATAATGACCAAAGTTGAAATACTGGAATCTGACCAAATTAGATGAATCTCTCGTTTCAATTTTACTTTCGCTACAAATATGACATTTTATGAAAGAATTTGCATCTTATCCTTCATCAACTAGCATTTGATGGGATTGTACTGATATGTATTCCTTGATTTTCAATTTTGGTGGACAATCGAGTAAGTATAAGTATTTGACATTAATGGCTTAATTAGCTTGTTATTTAAATTTGATATTAATGACTTAATTAGCTTGTGTGGGTATTCCTCCCCTCACCCTATTAAACAAACTTTTTAACCATGTTAAATTTAAAATAAAATAAAAATCATTTAAAGGTATTATTTCAAATATTTCTATTAATATCATGCCAAAAATCATATGAGAATATTATTTTATATTAATAAAGGTTGCTCCAACCCAAAATTAAGTAATTATCATTAACCATTAATATTTTCTATATCAATTCCTTAATTATATTATTCCAAAGAATATAAACTTTGGCTAGCTCTAGATCTGCACCTGAAGGTTTTATTTGGATGACAAATTTATAATTTTGCACTCGAGTAAAGAGAAACATATATAAGAGTTGTGGGGCTAAGCAGAAAGCATCCTACATTAGAGGCTTTTCTTTAAACTTTAATTTATTTTTTTTAACCATCTTTGTAGGACTGTGCTGCTTTAATAAAAGTTTCATTTTTAGCTCTTTAGCTACATGCATTTTAATTAACTGAAAAACTTTGGCAATATATTCACCCAACAAAAGAAGGAAAAAGGAGTGCATCGACTACGAATTCGCAAAGGGAAAGAGTATAGATTTTAGGGTTGACATACATAATATTGAAAGTTAAAAGGAATCATGTAGGGTGGATAAGTTAAAAAATATATATATATGCTAATTTCTTAGTTAATTTTTGGCCCTAATTTAGTTAAATTCCTTATTAAAAATTTGTAAGGCCGAATTAAAGAGAAAAAAGAAATTAAGAAAAGGAGTGCATGCCTAGCTCTAATTTGCAAAAGAGAAAGAGGATAGCTATTAGGGTTGACATATAGTGAGTGATATTGAAAGCTGGAATAATTGAAGGTGGATAAGGTTAACAGCATATATATGTCTGTCTTTTGAGAAACTTATTAAAGCATAGTATAAAGAATAAAGAGTCCATGCACTGCTAAAAAAAAGTATATCTGGTTGCTTAGTTTTATGGTCTAATTAATAACTTGTTAATTAGCTTTAACCCTAGACACAATATATAATGAGATGTTGTTTTCTAGGAACTATTATGCAGTATAAGACACCCTTATTCAAATAATTTATGTCATTGAAATTATACTGAAATTTCATTCATAAATAAATTAGGGTTTCATATATATATATATATATAGTCCGGATCCAGTCAGGGATCCCGGACTTTACTAAAATACGAAACTTTTTTTAGTTGTTTTAAAAAAAACAAAAAAAAATAAAAATTACAGGTACGTATTTTGATCCTGAGTCCGGACAAGATCCCACTCCTATATATATATATATATATATATATATATATATATATAGAATTACATGAAAATTGACATGCTCTCTTAGTTTTTCATGTTTTTTGAAAGATTGTTAATTAAAAATCTCGTTTTTAGGCTTTATATATAGTCAAATTTGATTAAGACACGCATGCCTGAGATGTTCTTTTCGTTATAGGTTAGTAGTCTGTTATCTATCTGTGAGTCCAAGTTATTAAATTAAATGCACAAATTAAGGTTCGCATTATGATTAAATGAAAAGACAGAAGAGCTGAAAATAAAGAAGCAAGACCTGAGAGAATCTTTCACATGTCCCGGGGCAGAAGACACGTGGAGACGACTCATTTTGGGAATTGATTGAGGGATTGGATTGGTGGCTAGAAGGGGAGGACGATCTGGGCATTACTCTAATGACTAAGGGTAAATTTGGAATTTCCCCGAGGTCGTGTGCCTAGCACATGACCACTCTCCAAAAAACCCTATAAATACCCTTCCACTCCATTGGAAAAGGGACTTCTCTTCGGACCTTTTGGAAGACTAGGAGACTTGGAGATTCTCTCTCAACCCAAAGACTCAAGAAGGCTCTCTGAATCCTTGCTACCCGAACAAGGTTCTTGGATTCTAAAAGTTCTGCCACGTGTCGTTGGAGTAATCGCTCACCTGTTCTTCTCCCCTCTTCAATCAATCAATCAATTCCGTACTTTTTGTGGATTTCTCTCCTCCTCAGCCAACACAAAACCCTAACCCTATCAAGGTACGATTTCCTTGCCCACATTTCTTTGGCGACTCTGCTGGGGAGGTGTAGAATTCATGAAGGGTATGCCCACAACTCGAAGTGGGAGAATTACAGGAATAGTTGCTTCACCAACAAATAGTATTACCTCACCAAATCCAGTTCCAAGGCAAACAACTCAAGCTTTCTAAGTCGCAAATCTTGATTTTGACCAAACTCTTATTGAAGACGCTTCGAAAGGGAGTTAAACATCACTATACATGGCCAATCAACAACAAACCAACGCAGGAAGGCAAGGTGAGGATGCAAGCGGAGAGCAGATGAATATTGTGCAACTGGAGATGCTCAAGGCATTAAAACTAAGGCACTACGCCACTACGCCACTACGTCGTACTAAGGCACTACGCCACTACCGCACTATCCATTTTCCCCCCATCCCCACTAGCCACTAACTGCCAACTGCCAAGTGTTATCCAACCTTTTGGTCATTTTCTATTCTTTTATTGATTTATTGAATCTATTCGGCAACTCAAGTGGCAACAATCAACAGATTTGATGAACAGAACAGAGCAAGCGATTAGCCGATTAGCCTGCCATCCATCCGAAAGTATATTTTAATTTTAGTTTTTTAATTTTATAAATTTAATAATTACTTTAAGAATTTTTGTAATTGTTTATGGATTTTTCTTGTTTGTACTTTTATAAAATTAGAGCTTTTTACTTCTTAAAGCAACACTACAACAATGAAGAGAACTCCATCAAATAAAAGTTCTTCAAGTATGTGTTTCTAATCTATTTTTACATTCTTTAAATTTTGTATTGTTACTTGTTAGTGGTTTAATTGAGATTATTTATTGTTGGTGCTAATTGCTAATTACACTTGACTATTCATATTATATATTGATTTATTTTGATGTTGAATTAGTTTTTAAATATTTATTGATTGTCAGGCATGGACATACGTAACTGGGTTACAACAACTAAACGTACAAAATTTGAATCTATTCATGAAAATGTCCAAGCCGAAGGGACTAGTGACGAACATGTCACTGCTGATATTCAACAAGAAACTCACCCGCAAAGTGTTAACCTCCAAACCCAAGTACCAGAATCTTTGCCCCAAAATATCCACTTCCAAACCCATATATCGGTATCTCCTTCCCTTAATATAGAGGGGGGTCTCGGTAAAAGACCACCAATAAGTTCTTATCCTGCTAGTGAAAGAGAGAATTTTCGAAGAAATTATTTACTTAGGGGCCCGACTCAACCAATACCTCACAAATTTCCAGATACACTAATTAGTGGAATTGTTCATAAATTCAACAGGAATTCGTACAAAAAATATCAAAGTTGGTTGGAATATAGTTTGAGTGAAGATGCTCTGTTTTGTTTGTGTTGTTACCTATTTAAAATTGGTCATGGTAACCAAGGTGGTGGTGATGCATTTGTTGGCGAGGGATTTAGAAATTGGAAGAAGATGGACAGATTAGAAATACATGTTGGAAATCATAGTAGTGTTCATCGTAAATGTGAACAGGCTTGTTGTGATTTATTGAATCAACCTCAACACATAGATATCAATCTTGCTAACATAACTGAGCAACAAAGGATCGATTATCGTCTTCGATTGCTCGCATCAGTTAAATGTGTTAGGTTTCTTTTAAAAGAAGGATTGCCTTTTCGTGGTCATGATGAGTCAGAGAGTTCAAGAAAACGAGGGCTATTTATTTCTCAGCTAGAGTTTCTTTCGGAAAACAATGATGAGGTGCATAAAGTTGTCCTAAAAAATGCTCCAGAGAATCATAAATTGATTGCACACTCAATTCAAAAGATATTTGTAGAGCCGCTGCATTTTTGACTACACAAGCTATCATTAAAGAAATTGGGGATGGGTTTTTTTCTTTGTTGATTGATGAGGCTCGTGATACATCAATCAAAGAACAAATATCAGTGGTTTTACGATATGTGGACAAGTATGGTTGTATAATTGAGCGATTTCTTGCCATTATTCATGTTCCTAAAACTTCTGCTTTCACACTAAAAGCTGCTATTGATCAACTTTTTTCTAAACATAGATTGAGCATATCACGTGTGCGTGGTCAAGGTTATGATGGAGCTAGCAATATGTCAGGGAAGTTTAAAGGTCGTAAGAGTTTAATATTATCTGAAAATCCATGTGTTTTCTATATTCATTGTTTTGCACATCAGCTTCAGTTGACACTTGTTGCAGTTGCTAAGAAACATAAGTCATTATGTTCTTTCTTTGATTATCTTGGAATGTTAGCAAATGTTGTTGGGGCTTCTTGCAAACGAAAAGAAATTCTCCAATTGAAGCAATTTCAAAAAGCAGCTGAAGGAGTTGCTAGTGGCGAAATCAAGAGTGGACGAGGTTTGAATCAAGAAACAACAATAAAATGACCTGGAGAAACGCGTTGGAGTTCACATTTTAAAACAATTTTGAGTGTTATTACCTTGTTTTCTCCAATAATGGATGTGCTTGAGTTTGTAGCAGATGATGTCGAAGGGGAGAAAAGTACAGAAGCTAGTACACTTTTGAAATTCATGCATGATTTTGAGTTTGTGTTCTTGTTACACTTATTGAAAGGAGTCATGGGAATTACAAATGACTTATCACAAGCCTTACAGAGGAAAGATCAAGACATCGTAAACGCAATAGCTCTTGTCAATGTAACCAAGCAACGATTACAATGCATGAGAGAAAACTGGGATGATATGTTAGCGAAAACTTGTGAATTTTATGCATTGTATAACATAGTTGTCCAGAGGATGGAGGATATTTTTGTGTTTCCAGGAAGACCACAACGCAATATTGAAGAAATCACAAACCTTCATCGCTTTAGGGTTCAATTATTTTTCACTGTGATTGATAGTCAACTTGGGGAGTTGAATGACCGTTTTGATAACACAAATACAGAGTTACTTTCAAGTATAGCATGTCTTGACCCGCGTGACTCTTTCTCGGCATTTGACAATAAAAAATTAATTGAATTTGCAAAACTTTACCCTTCAGAATTTGATGATATGGAACTTTTGGCACTTGATGGTCAACTCCAAAATTATATTGTGGATATGAGAAACGATCCCAATTTTTCGAGTATAAAAGGAATTGGTGAATTGGCTCAAATGTTGGTTCATAAAAGAAAGAATGATGTGTATCCCCAAGTCTATTTGTTGCTGAAATTGACTCTACTTTTGCATGTTGCTACTGCAACTGTTGAAAGGACATTTTCAGCTATGAATATCGTGAAGAATGAACTTCGTAACCAAATGGAAGATGAATGGATGAATGACTGTTTAGTAACATACATTGAGCGTGATATTTTTGTAACTATTAAAAATGAGGATATTATGCAACAATTTCAAGCAATGAAATCTCGAAAAATGTTATTATAAATAATATTTGAGGATTGTTTAGTTTTTCAAGTTATTTTATGAAATTTTTATTTGTAAGAATTTTTTTTTTCCAACTTTGACCTCACTGAACTATCCGTCTGGATCCGCCCCTGGTCGCTGGTCACCTGTTTCCGGTTTATTAACTTACGACTACAATTATCCGACGATGACAACGTGAAGAAATATGACGTTAATAATTTTATTTATGAGAAAAATATCATTGACAAACAAATTAAATAATTCTTTTTAGATGGTAAAACATGCAGAGAATTAACAGTATTGAGCGCGCGGTGGGGCTATTTCGCGGAGAGATGGACAAGCTTTCAGTAGACATGCATAATCGATCTGCACAAGTTTGTTTGCTGAAATAATTATTAGAACCATCATACTAAATTTTATTCAGAGCCCATAGCTCAGTGGTAGAGCAATTGACACTTAAAAACAACCGCAAGTCAGTAGGACACCGGTTCGACCCCGGTTGGGCTCTTTTTTATCTAAGAGGAGTACGAAATTGATTTGAAGAAGAACATATATAGACAACTAAATGTACACTTTGAAGAAAAAAATGATTTTTTCTAGTTATAAATATATCAACTATAAATGTCTTTATGGATTTTTCACGCATATTAAGAAGATAAATAAAATGACAAAATTACCCATAATAATGTCATTAAATATGGAGAGAGATTTAAAATAATTAAAATATGAGATATTTAATACTACGGGTATAATAGGAAAATATGTGTAAAAATTTGGTTATTAAAGAAAAACAGATATTTAACATGAGACTATCCGAAATAATAATAAAGATTTTTATCATAGTACGGAGGGAGTATTTAGTTGCCAAAATTATGTGGATAACTAATTTTTTTAATTAGATATGTAATGTAGTGAGTCAACTTATAATCGTATCTAATTCCATACGCTACAGTTGTGATCCGTAAGAAAATTTTAAAATTTTCTGTTGTACATAATAGAACTATATTTTAAAAATATTTTCTTTATTATATAAAGGATCAAAAGCTCATGGCCTCATGCCATGGCCCATGGGTAGTGTTTTTATAAAAATAAAAAAATTGATCAAAATACAATTAGGTTCAGTGGCGGACATAGGGGCAGTGGGCACTAAATGTTTAGGAGTTAAAAAAATAAAAATAAAATTTTAAGGTGTTTAATAAAAAATTTAAAGTTTAAATTGAAAAATATTATCTTTGTTTTAAAATTAGAGATATATTTTGACTTTTTAAAGTCAATTTGCGAAATCCTAAAATTCAAAATTAATGTGAAGTTATTTAGTTTTAATACAACATATATAACAATTATAGTAGAACCTCTATAAATTAATACTCGATAAATTAATAATCTCTCTAAAATAATATTTTTTCTGTAAGACCCCAATTTTTATGAATAAAGATTAATTTCTCTTGAAATATATTTTTGAATATTATGGTGTGGATATAATATAATGTTATAGTTGTGGGTAATATTTATAAATTTTGCAAAATAAGCAAATAGTTATATAATATTCGATTGATCGGCGAATATTCTTTTTAACAGGAAATATTCGTACGACGGCACAATTATTGGTGGACCCCACAACGGAAGTATTGTCTTAGTTAGAAAACGACATAATTATCTTTTTATAAAAATAACGGCGGAAGTTTTACCGTTAAACTGTTGAACTACCTGATAGAAAAAGTACAGTAATACGCGTGGTTGTATAGTAGCACACGGTATTGATTATTGATGCTTACGTGAGAAGTCACTCAGTTATACTCAATTATTGCTACAATAATTGTTGCATCATATCTCTCATATTATTGATTCGATTATTGTCACAGTATCATTTGCATTATATGATATATTATTAAATCAATAATTGAGACTATAAAGTTATTCATATTATTAAGTTGCAATATTTATAATGTCTAGAAGTTCTGTCAATGATAGGTTTGGTCATCTAATTGCGCGCCAATAAGGAGAAATCTTTATCAGAAAGACTCCTCTTTCCTAGGAATGATCTGGTTGTTAAATATTGTGAGTTATAATATTAATGATGAACAAATTCATGTTGATTAAAGATGAAATTGATAATTCTATTGTGTTGAAATTATTAGTGTTAGTGGAAATCGATATTTATTTCGATAATATTATAAATATATATATAGTGAAATTAACAGTTTAATTATAGTTTTATTTGTAATTAAGACTATCTCATTCAAATAATTTAGTTTAATTAATACATATTTTTGGATAAGTGATACAAATATTAAGAATTTTAAATTAAATTATTATTAGAGTTTTTCTAATTAGAGTGATTGAGTATGTTGATATTTTAATTTTTTATATTATGATTTTTATATGTCAAAATTTAGGATGTTTATGATTTTTTGATTACATTTTTTAGTATATAGTTGATGTTGTTTTTGTGCAATATTGAATAAAAAAATATTATAATATTTATTATTACCTCTATCTTGTAAAAAAAATCTCTTAATATATTTTTTTAGTAACAACATTTGTCATTTTTACTATAAATAACTATGCCCAAGTGTGACTTATGTTTAGTTTAATATTTGAGAAAAATAATTAATATAATTTTGTATACTTTATATATGAATATTAGATTCGTTATATAATAATAAGTTTGATTTATGTAAATTTTAATATTTAGAAAAAATAATTATAATTTTTTTGAGTTAATTTGTACTTTTTTGGCTATTAAAATTTAACTTTTTAATTACCAAAAAAAAATTGAATGTATATTACGTAAATTTTAATTTTTGAGAAATTTAATTTACAAAAAGTATACGACTTTATTTTTCTGAAAAAATAAATAGGAAGGAAAAAGTTGATTCATTCTGTTGCTAATGCTAAGAGGAGTAGAATCTTTAATGTATCTTTATCCTTCTTTTTTGTACCCTCCCCCTAAGTTATTAGTACCGGGACACATATATCAAAAGTTCAGTGTGTCATTTGAATGAAATAGATTTTTTCAACTTCACATTAGTAATTGAGGTTACACAAACAAAATCAGGTCCAGAAGGAGAGATTTTTTTATTATTTGTTGACATTTATGTTATTTATTGTACAAGTTCATAATTTAATTAATTAAATCAAATTAAGTAAAAACTATAATATTCAAATTTATATTTAGTAGATATATTAAATATTATAACTTGAAGGGTATATTAGACATTGTATTTTTTAAAAAATAAATATTAATTAGTCAACCACACTAGGGATAGTGAATCTTATATATTATAGAGTAGATGGTTCCTTCTCCTTCCCTTTTTTCGAAAGAAAAGGAGGATCCGGACAAAATCGATGAAACGGAAGAGATCCGAGTGAATGGAAAAAAACGAAGGATGAATTCCACTTTACAGGGGATGTCAGTGTATTTTATTCTTTTACAAAACTCCCAATTTCAATTGCAATTTGGAATTTCCTCTTGGCACTTTCTTTACATTTTCACTGGGCCGGTAGTAATAATTTTCTTTTGGAAATTTAGTTGGATCCAACTTGGGATCTCCGCTAGGTCAATGGGGCACTTGTCTTCTCTTGAATTTTGTAATTATAGAATTTTAAAAAAATTGAGGGTAGTATGCCCCGGGCTCTATACTACCCCCATCCCTAATTGTGAGTATATTTGTTAACAAAAATTACACATAAATTAGGTTATTAATTTTAAGTCTTTTATTTATTTTTAAAAATACATTTAAGACTTGCTATTAGTCTCAGAATAATAAAAGAGGGCTATTTAATACAATGTCTAACGAAAGATTATAATTCTCACCATTTGAGACCAAAAGTTTGTGCACAAAATTAATTTTAACTTTATTTAAAAAGATTGATATATCTTATCCTATCTATGTATACTCGAACTAATTAGAATATGATATCTTTGTTATTAGTGGTAAGTGTATAATAGTCTAAACGATAAGTTTTATCCAATTCTTTAAATAATCTTGGATAAAACAAACATAATATGAAATTGTTTTAAGTTATCCCATAAATAATCTAATAAAAAAAATATGTGATTAAGACTATTAACATTGATTAAGCCACTAAGGGTAATATATAAGGGTGATATATAAGGGTGTGCAACAATCAAATTTAGAGTGTAGCCCATAAAATTTTGACAATACGAGTACAAAAAATCTAAATTGTCTAAAAATATTATCAGTAGCATAACTTTTTGAAAATTTAAATCGTATAAATATTAAATTTAAAAACATCTCAAATTTATTTTAAAAAGTCAAAATTGATCTTGTATTTGACAAGAGATGGAATAAACAATATTTTCACTAGTACAATACATTGCAATAAAAAGCATATACAGGTGTGAAGGAAAGAGGAATATATCCAACAATAATAACATATATACAAAAATCTTATAAACCAACATAACTGAGCTTGGGACAGACAGTGGTCCTGTCAACATGCAGCTTGAGCAGTAAATAGGAAGAGATGCACAAAAGTACTAATGTCTAGACCCAATATTAGTACTAGTCTCAACTTGTCAAGCTTTTTGAGCTTTCCTCATTAGTCTCTGTGTTCAAATCGAAATCATGGCCTCTCTTGAGGCTAACTTTATATAAACCTTCTCAGTTTCTGTGGGATTATGATCATCAAAAACCCTCTCAGTTTCTGTGGGATTATTATCATCAGCATTCATCATAGCCTGCTATCTCCACTTCTCAAGTTTGATTTTATACTGCTCACCCACACAAACTAAGAGCCATGCGGGTGAGCATAAACAACCCAGAGAATAATCCCTTGAAAATTATCAGCGGCAACTCAAAAGAAATTGCAGATTACATGCTTTGATAAATAATCCAATCTTCTTTGGACTGGATTCATCATGACCACGTTCAAAGAACCGCTGTTACACAGAGACGAAGATTTGAGAGAGATAGAGATATTTTGAGGAAGATATATATATATATATATATAGATAGATATATGTATACACGTACAGAGAGAGAAAGAGGGATTGAGATTGACCTGGAAGAGACTCTAGTTAAAACTTGTGTTCATTGCCAAATTGTTGCATCCTGTCATAGAAAAAGAAGTTAATTTGAGGTTCTCCAAGCCCTGCACTTGAACCAAACTATTGGAGAGATTCGGTATGATTTTCATTGCTGTACAACCATGTACATTTAACTTGTGTAGACTAGGAGGAAGTTCCGGGAGTGACACAAGACTCTTGCAGTAACTCAAGTCGAGGTCTGTTAGATTGGATAGTCGACAGAGGGTAGAAGGTAGGTTACAGAAATCGTTTCCACTCAAATCCAGGGATTGCAATGAAAGTAAACTGATTACCATATCATTTGGAATGTCCTCCTCACACAGACCACAATTGCGCAGTCTCAGAAATCGCAAGGAACTTTTCAAAGGTAGGAGAACTTTTTTGAAGGAGCTTAACTGATCAGGATCTCTGTCCTGAAAACCTAGAGATAACCTTTCAAGTTTCTTCAGATTTTGTATAGAATCAGGTAACTGTTGACACCTGGTATTAAATGCATGCAGATTCCTTAAGCTTACCATATTCCCCAATCCATCCGGCAATTGTCGCAGTAGAGAGCAGGAATGTATATTTAATTCTTCTAGAGATTGCAAATAGCTAATGCTGTCTGGAAGAGTTTTAAGTTCCTTGCAATCCTTCAAACACAAGTGAACCAGACTAGTTAAATGTCGTATTGAATCAGGTAATTCTTCCAGCAATGTATTACTTGCATTCAACGTCCTTAAACTTTTCAAATTCCCCAATTCCTCTGGCAATCGTTCCAGCTTTGAGCAACCGCTGACATCTAATTTTTCTAGTGATCTCATATTGCAAGTGCTTGTTGGAAGACTTATAAGGTTCTTGCATTTTCTTAAATCCAAGTCCAGCAAGCATTCCAAATTCCCCAATTCATCTGGCAGTCGTTCCAGCTTTGAGCAACCTTCAAGATATAACTTTTTAAGTGCTCTCAGATCGCAAATGCTTGCCGGAAGATCTGTAAGGTTCTTTAGATTACTTATATTCAAGTCGATCAAGCATTCCATTCTTCCCAATTGCTCGGGCAATCCGTCCAGATTTGAGCAACCACTAACATATAACTTTTTTAGTGATCTCAGATTGGACATGCTTAGCGGAAGATCTCTAATTCTGCAATGCCTGACATTCAAGTGAAGCAAGCATTCCATATCCCCCAATTGCTCAGGAAATCGGTGCAGATTTGAGCAATCAATGACTTCTATTTTTTCTAGTGATCTCAAATTGCCAATGGTGGTGGGAAGAGTTTTAAGTTCCTTACAACGAGACAAATGTAAGTAAACCAGCCTACTTAAACGTCCTATTGAATGAGGTAATTCTGTAAGCGATGTTTCACGTACATTCAAAGTCTTTAAGTTTTCCATATTTCCCAATTGCTCCGGCAGTTGTTTCATATATGAGCAGTCTTCCAGATGCAGTTGTTCTAGTGATATCAGCCTGCAAATGCTTGTCGGCAGATCTACGAGGGTCTTGCAATAACGTAGATTCAAGTAAAACAAACGTTTGATATTCCCCAAATTATTAGGTAATGCTTTCAAATTTCTGCAGCCAAATAGGTCCAAGTAACACAACCTATCCAGAAGTACAATTGATGGATCAATCATTGACAACCTTTCGCAATCTCTAAGTATTAAGTGCTCAAGACTTGTTACGCCGGTAAAGTTTGGGGTCTCCACCAAGGACTTACACCGTGAGAGATCTAGGATCTTCAGATAGTTTAAATACTGTGTGAAAGTACAAAAATATCAAATCAATATCTCTTGCCACATTTGTCCAAAACTAAAAATAAAGTTATGCACCAAGTCAAACATAAGACTAGGGATGGCAATTTGAACCGAAACCGATCCAAAACCCATCCAACTGGTGCGGTTCGGTTCAAAATATGGTGCGATTTTGGTATAGAAAAATTTTGAACCTGTGCCGGTGTGGTGTGGTTCCGGTTCAAGGTTTTTAAAGGCTGGTGCGTTTCCAAATCACTGAATATCCGGATCCACACAACACCATTGTCATCCCTACATAAGACCTGAATAAAGAGAGAAAACAATGGTGGAGTAATCTCATACCTTAACCCCCTCCCATAGTTTACTGATTGTGCTGTATTTCATGTCAAGCACAACAAGTTCTCTAGGATGAAAATTGGAGGGTAACCTCTTCAAAGAACAGTATTGCCAACTGAACCACCTTAGGTTACCAAATAAATGTTCAAAGGATCCAGTAACATCAACTTTCTTGATTAGAAGAAGTCGTAACTGGTGCATCGCTTCAAATGCTTTGGTATTCAAATCAATGGACTGTGAATAGGAGAGATCTAAGCGAATCCCTTCAACTGCTTCTGCTCCCTGAGTGAGAGCTAGTAGGGTGAGGCTCTAAATTTCAAATGAATTACAATAATTTTTAACTGCAAAAATTCCTTTTACCTTGGGGTGTTGTAGCAGATCACGTACTTCCTGATGAATCCACAATCGACTGGGCATTTTAAGCAAACTGTCAGATTCTTCAACAACAATTGCTCTACCCATATCACGAACAAGATCATGCATCCATAAACAGTTATCCTCGTCAAATTTTAGTAAACACTTGTCCATCAAATCTCTAATAGAATTTTCAGCAAAGAACACACAACCATCCCAAAACTTAACTAAATACTCCGTCTTCCACCCAATGAAAAAGCATGCAACATCAAGGAATATTTTCTTTCTATCTTTGCTAAGTGCATCATAGCTTATTTTGAGCTGATCCTGAATCGTCTTATGAGGTTTACTTTGAAACTCCTTCAAGGCATTTTTCCAATACATCAAGTTTTCCCGACGCAAATGACTACCAATAACCTCAAGAGCTAATGGAAGGCCTCCACAATATCTTGCTATATCTATTGAAAGCGATATGTGATCTTCGGACGGAGTTTCTTCTCCAATTGCATGCCGTCTAAAGAGCACCAGAGACTTATCCTCATCCAATACCTTCATTTCATATGTGTGATCTACCTGTGCTTCTTTAAGCAGCTTCGCGTCTCTTGTAATCATGATGACTCTGCTTCCTGTACTAAACCAACTTTTCTGTCCTGCTAATTGATTTACCTGATTTAAGTCGTCCAAATCATCAAGTAAGATCAAAACCCTTCTAGAACAACAAATATTCTTTATCCAATTGATTCCTTCATCACTATTAGAAAGGTTAACATTTTTTTTCTCAAGTTGATTGAGAAGATTCTTTTGTAAACAAAGTAGACCATCTGGTTGTTTTGAAACATGTTTGATATTCTCAACAAAAGCACTGCCTTCAAAGTGGTTTAAATGTTTATTGTATACAGATTTGGAAATGGTGGTTTTGCCGATTCCACCCATACCGCAGATCCCAATTTTACGTACATCATTTGTACCAATGCTCAGTAACATATTTATGCAGTTAACATGAGAATCTACACCGATTAGATACTCAGTAACATTCAAGCATCTCAAGTTTACTTCAGGTCGAACATTCCTAACAATTTTTACAATAAATCTCGCTTCGTTCCTGAAAAAATTTTCCAAACAAGAAGTAATATTCATGATGTAATGTGATAAATTTAGTAGTTTGGAGATGAGTACGTTACAACAAAAATAGTTTAAGAAGTGCACTTCTAATAATTGAAACTCTAAAAAAATGGCCCAATTTGATGCTAAAGGTATTTTCTTTTTCTTTTCTTTTATTTTTTTTCCCAGAAAAAGATGAGTAATTAGAAGGGATCATCAATTCTGGTTCCAAATAATGGACGATTATTTTGTAAATAGAGCAAGTGAATTACTGAAGTTATTATGTGTTTTCTAGTGAAGTTTGCCAAAATATTTGTCCAGTTTTGAACACAGAACTTGGATTAGATAACTAAGCACATAATTTAGTTAAGAAAAACAAAGATTAAAATCAATTATGCAGCTTTAAGCAAATAACTCATTTAAGGAGATAGAGAATAAGATCCGCACAGTTTATTTACCCATTTTCTTCATCTTTCAAAACATGTCCTCAGAGAGATGCAATTTTAGTTAATGCATCTCTCCACATTTTCACTTTCTGAATATCAAACTCATTAGTTTAGTGTTGTGTTCATAGTTTATTAGAATCGTACGATACACAATATGTGTGTTGTACAATACAATACAGATATGATATAGGCAATTTGATACGTATCGTAGACTGAATCGAAAATGACACTGTATCATACGATCTAGTTAGGACCCGATTCAATTCTTACGAAACTATACAATTCATGTTACTTTTTAAAGTTAGCAACCGACTTGATAAAGTTTTTATGTAGATCCAAAAGAATAAAATCAATACTTTTAAGACTTCTACCATTTCAAATGAAAAGATTTTTTACAACAAACATATTCTATATCACTTGATCATCCTTTAGTCACTTTTTGGAGTTTTATATCTCATTCAGAATGTCGCTCTATTTTTCTCACGTCACTTTCCATAAGAAACTACATAAATCTCCATGTATTAATTTGAATTATTCTCTTTTCTTTTATAGTTTAAAGGTGAATCTGAATTTTCGTTTTTTTATTGTTACTCTATAAAGATTACTAAAATAACATCTAATAAATCAATTTAGAGTATTTTGGGCTGTTGGCTACTATTTAACTTTAAATTTTATTTTTATTCTATAATAATATTTACTTGACTAGTATTACTTATATAGTTAAACATGCTTGATTGTCTAATAAGTTGTGTGTTTTATATGTTTAAATATATATTACCATATTTATCATTTCATGATACGATACATGATACACGATATGGAGATTTTCGATGCACGATTCGGTTCACAATTCGACAACTATGGTTGTGTTTTTCAAAGGCTTGTGCATTGAGAGTTTAAGAGGCATACTAAGAATTGAAACACTATAAAACTGCCCAATTTGATGCTAAAAGAAGAGGAGTAGAGAGCTCCTAAGATATATTTTGTTCACTTTTACTTTCAGCATCACTGTACTGCAAACAGTATACAAGTAGAATATACATGTCTTGCTTTCTAATATATGTGGCATGTAATTTTATGATATGGTGATGTTGGAGAATAGAATCTTTGGATATATTTATCATCTAATCTGACAAATTGTTTCCTAAAAAAAACACTAAATTAAATTGATGACTCAATCTAAGCGAACAGAAGTTAGAAATTTGCAGCATCTAGTTAAAAAAAGAATTTGTGACAGCTGAACTCTTTCATCAATGTCCAATAGTATCTTCAAAATAAGGCCCTTCAATTACTGATCCAATAGTATCTTCTTGAAAGATCTTAGCCCACCACAGACTCACCCAACAGGTCATGACTTGAAAGTACTAATTGCTTATATTCAGACATATTTTTTTTATATCTTTCGATGTGTGACTGGGGTGTTTCAATGCTTAGAAGGTAATGTTGACGAAGTAAACTAGAAGGAATCTTAATTCTATTCTGACTCCAAATAATCAGTTACTATTATTTTGTAAATAGAACAAGTGTATATTACTAAAATTATTATATGGTCGTCTTTACTAGATAACTTTGCGAACAATTAATTTTAGGCAGCTTTGAAGATAGAAGTTGGATCGGTTGATTAAGCAGATGTAATTAGGAATGAGATAGAATAAGGCCCGCAAGGGTTTACCCATTTTCTTCATTTTTCAGATCGTATCCCGAAATATTTGCAGCTTCAGTTAATTCAGCTCGCCACTCGGCCAATCTGTGGTTTTCAAAAGGTTTTGCAAAGCTCCACCCTCTGAATATGCAACTTGGCAAACAAGAGATGAAAAGCATTTTCCAATCCTCCATAAAGTTTTCAAAAGCTTTTGCGTAGATGACGTACAATGGATGGTTGAACATCGTAAAATATAGGAAGAACAATCTGGGCGTTAGTTCTCTTGCATTCAAGGATCTCCACAAGCTCGTCAAGACACCATCTCGAAGAAGCATAGTTTTCCGAGAAAACAATAATAGACATCCTTGATCCTTGGATAGCTTTTCGCAGTTCCGGCTTAATTTCTTTTCCTCTTCGTATTTCTTCATCATCCATGAATGTTCGGATTCCAGACCGCGTCAAAGCATCGTATAGATGAATTGTAAAGGAATTGCGGGTATCTGGGCCTCTGAAACTCAAAAAGACATCATGATCACAGTGAGGAGTTGAAGAATCAGTTTGGTTACTGGTAGAAGCCATGGACATGCAGTAAGAAACTTTGATGGATCCAAGGGTTAATTTGTCCCTTAAACAAATTCCAGGAAATGATTATATCTACACAAATTACTCTGCCATTATCCAAAACATCATTTTCACTGGGCCTGGGCGTAATAATTTTCTTGGGTCCTTTACAATAATATACAACAATTAGAAAGTATTTACAAAAATAAAACATACACAACATAATTACAAAAATAAAACATACACAATATTACGTTGCTAAAATTAGGGATCATTATCTCCCTACAATTAAGGATCACTATCATTATCTCCCTACACATCAGTTATCAACTTTCATAATTCCAACTAACCGCACCTAAATTCGAGCAACTGAACAAAACATTCAACTTTGATATCAGAAAAACAGATCAACGACGTATCTACCGGAGAAGACGAAATCTCTTGTCGCGACGAAACTCTGAGATCGGAGAAGAACATAAAAGATCGACAGCAACTTCAAGATCTGTAACTAGAAACTTACTGCACTGATTGTTGATCATACTACACTAATTGTTGATTCGTTACAAATCACCATGACCGAGGTATTTGAGTTTCCAATTTATATGCATAGTGTTACCTCGTGTTTACTACGTATTCATCTATTCGTTACCTTTCTCAAATTTTTTCGCTCATTAAATGGTCACAAAGTCAGAATAATGAATGTTTTGAAAGCAAACTGCATTTGAAAATATGTTTTATATTCTGGTTACTAAGTACATATAAATTGGTTACTGTTTATTATTGATTTGGTTACTATATAATGTTTATTTGCTTGCTTTATAATTTTAAAGTTTATTCTACTGATGTTTTTTATATTAATGATTACTTATTAAATACATTGGTTACCTTCTTGCACTGTTGGTTACTGTCTAATCTGGATTTGGTTAGTATATAATGTTGACTTGGTTACTGTGTAAAATTGCAATTGTTACTGTATAATATTACCCCAGTTCATATTCTGGTTACTAATATTATGTAGTTTGGTTACCGTCTAACATTAAGTTGGTTACTTTACATATCATAAGCTAACAGTAACAAAAAACATACTAAAAGGTTGCTTCATCTGATATACCGGTCGGTGGAATATCGCTTATAATTTGAAATTTGATTGACAATGTTGTTGTGTATTATACAGTTGAATGATTGACAATGTTAAATGCATTTGAAAATATATTTTATATTCTGGTTACTAAATACATATAAATTGGTTACTATTTTTTATTGATTTGGTTCATGCATAATGTTTATTTGCTTGTTTTATAATTTTAAAGTTTATTCTACTTGTGTTTTTTATATTAATGATTACTTATTAAATACATTGGTTACCTAGCTTCCTGCAACTGTTGGTTACTGTCTAATCTGGATTGGTTTGTATATAATGCTGACTTGGTTACTTTGTAAAATTACAATGGTTACTGCAAAATATTACCCGAGTTTATGTTATGGTTACTAACATTATGTAGTTTGGTTACTGTCTAACATTGAGTTGGTTATATATGGTTACTGAACAATTAAATGTATATAGTTACCTATGTATGAACAATTATATGTATATGTTTACTGACTAATGCTGAGTTGGTTACTGTTTAACATTATTTTGGTTACTGAATAATACTGATTTGGATACTATGTAAAAATATAATGGATACTCATTAATGCTGAACTGGTTACTGCATTAATGATTAATTGGTTACTGTAATTTTGGTTGCTGAAGCATATTAATGCACACTTCTACTTATATTGTTTATATTAATGGTTGCTTGTTAGCTACATTGGTTACATTCTTACAAAAATTTGTCTTTAGTTGATAACAAACAAATTATACTAGTTATTTTTACTATAAAAATGCAATGCAGAATGTATTTATCTTGTGTATACTAAGTAAATATATGTTGGTTACTGTCTAATTTGGATTTGGTTAGTATGTAATACTGACTTGGTTACTGTGTAATATTATCATGGTTACTGCATTATATTACTGTGTTTTATAGTGATTATATGGTTACTGATTAACTACATTGATAGGTACCTTCATACATTTGTTAGTCTTTAATTTGTAACAAAGTCATTACTGATTATTTTAGTTGTAAAATGAATGTAAAAATATTTTTTTTAATCTTGGCTACTAATTACATATAGCTTGGTTACTGTATAATATGTATTTAGATACTGTAAGGTGTTTATTTGGTTACTCTATACTGTTATTCAGTTTTATAATTGTTTCTTTTATATTGGTGGTTACTCATTGAATACATTGATTACCTTCATACAACTGCTAATCTGATTATATATATTGGTTGTTGTATACTATTTAATTGGTTACAGTATAATGTTTATTTGGTTGCAGTAACAATTTGATAATTTCTGTCAAGTTTGGAGTGACAGATTTTGGCATTTTCAGATCCTAATTTCATTGGAAACGGGTCAACGATCAAAAGTCACTAGCTTCGCTGGTGAACTGCAGGGTTTTTTGGTCGAATTCCATCATTTAGGCCTTCAAAATTGCATGTAAAAATTTGGTTTATTTTCTGGTTACTAAGATTATGTAATTTGGTTACTGTCTAATATTGATTTGGTTACTTTACAATGTTTATTCAGTTGTTAGACAATGGCTATTGACAGTAACCAATACAACAAATTTAATTACTTACAGGAATATATAATTTTTTACTGCTAGTAACTATTAACCACATGGTTGGTAACTTTTTTGATAGTGAACAGTAACCAAAATTGATGTTGATTAATATTTTAATTTTTGATTCCATCATGAGTTATCAATATAAAGTAAACATATACATTCAATTTTGAAGGCCTAAATGATTTTTTGTCAAATTCCATCATTTAGGCCTTCAAAATTGCATGTAAAAATTTGGTTTATGTTCTGGTTACTAAGATTATGTAGTTTGGTTACTGTGTAATATTGATTTAGTTACTTTACAATGTTTATTCAGTTGTCAGACAATGGAGATGATTCCAGTTGTGCTTTATTTCAACGGAACATAAATAAAAAGTGTGTAAATATATAATTATTTACTGTTAGTAACCATTAACCACATGGTTGGTAACATTTTTGATGGTGTACAGTAACCAAAATTGTTATTGATTAATATTTTGATTTTTGATTCCATCATGAGTTGTCAATATAAAGTAAACATATACATTAAACAATTGGTAACTGGTCTGAAATATTTTTATGTAAATTTGGTTACCCGTATAAAATAAAATGGTTACCTCTATATTCATATTTAGTTACCAACTGAACCACCAACTGGACCATTTCCAAATAACTTTAATAATTATATAATTTAAAAGTATCCATGAGATAGATAAATGGGAACTCTCACATGTACATTAAGCACTTGATAACTGTTCTAATATAAGTTTTTAATTATTTGGTTACTAACAACCACTAAAATGGTTACCCTTATATGCTGGTTTGGATACCAACTACACCTCTCAAACTATTTTTATTTTAATATAAAATCTATAAGTGACCATCATATATATAAATAAGAACTCTTAATTGGAGTTTCTTATTCTATCATGATGAAAGGGTATAAATAAAACATATACATTTAATATTTTATAATAGTCCTGATACAAATTTATAATTATCTGGTTATTAACAAAAACAAAAAATGGTTACTATATATATAGGTTTGGATACCAACTTAACATTTCAACTGAAATAACTGATGGATATTGTTCTGAACCAATTTTATGTAAATTTGGTTACTCACAAAAAAAAATGGTTACCTCTATATGCAGATTTAAATACCAACTGTATAATTTTCTGATAATTTTTATGAGTATGTAATTTATAAGTATACATCAACTAGATAAATAAGACACTCTCACATGTATATTTAACACTTGATGTTTGTCCTGATACAACCTTGTAACTATCTGGTTACTAATAACAGTAACCATAATGTAACATAATAAAACAGTAACCAGATAATTATATGATAGTAACCAGGACAGTTTTAAATGGTAACCAAAACAGAAACATCATGTAATGAAACCCAGTTTAGGCAATCCATGTATACTAAACAATTACATATTAACTAGAATAAAAAATAAAAGTAACCAAAATCCCACATTGAGGGCACAATAATAGTAGCCAAACCATAAGATAACAGTAACCAAAATATAATAAAGAAGTAACCAAATAGTTATATGAAAGTAACCATAACATGTTTTAATAATGATAACCAAAACAGAAACAACCTGTATATCCAACCCAGTTTAGGCAACACATGTATACTCTTACATGTACATTTAACACTTGAATTATGTCCTGATACAAACTTGTAACTATCTGGTTACTACCAATAAATACAATGGTTACCATTCTATGCATGTTTGGTTACCAACTGTACCTTTCAAACAATGTATCAGACACAACTTAGAAGTAGCAAATACGGACCAACAAATAATGTCAAATCACTGGTAATATAATCAAATATGTGATCTCATTTACAAAAGTTCCAATAAACATTACAGACTCACCCAAACTAACAAACAATGTCAAATGGTTATGGATATTCAACAAAAACTAAAGTATGAAACACAATTCAAAAGGACAGTACAACAACAACCAGAACTGATCAAAATCTGGTACAAATCGTCATGAAAATTCTCTGAAGTTGTGAAAAAGCCAACCGCGGAGGCGCATCTCGTATGGAAGGAAATCTCTAGTTCCTTTGAGAGGATTAACGTCAATTTTCTGTTAGAGTTGAGAGACAGTGGTGTTGCGGTGGCAGCGGAGAAGGAAGACGACGATTGGCTTCGAGATGAGAGAGAGAAGTAGTAAAGGCAGGGAGAGAGAGAAGTAGTTTGGGCGGAGAGAGACTGAACGAGAAGGGAGTTTTTCAGGAATATGAAAACTAATTGTTGTATAGATGGCGGTTATCACGCATTTCAAAAAAAAAACTTCCTTTTGCCATATCAGCCCATTAATATTAATCCCTTAAATTAAGGACTCCTAATTGTATTAGTATTGTAAATATATATAATGAAATGTCATATTTTTGTAATTATTTTATGAATGTATGATTTTTGTAATTACTTTTATAAATGTACTATAATATGTAATTCTTCCAATTTTCTTCTGGATTTAGTTGGATACAACTGGGGATATACATTACATTATTAGGGCACTTGCCGGCCCGGGCTTTATAATAATACAATTCCAAAGAAGTCTCCTGCAAGAGTAGTTAAAGGAAGCAACAAGCAAGCTTCTAAGCGGACGGAAACAGGAATTATATATTAGGTAATGAAAAACTGAACAAAGATGCCGCCCACTGCTCTTTATTCCGTTCCTTTCTTTTTCAAACTAGGGTGTTGTTGGTTGATTTCACAATCAATTATCTTTGCAAGTATACATAGTCAACAAATAATAAGGTGGTAAAATTGAGTGTCGATCTCACAGGGAATTCAAATCAATAAACTCCAACTACTAGTACTATATCAATTCAGTTTTATTTAAACAACTGCAAATTGTGATTTTTCTAATTAAGACAACTAAACTAATCAATTAAAACTTAATTACTCTAAAATTAATTCAAATAAATAAAGGTAAAGACTAAATGAATGAAGTTAGATAAATAAAGATTAAGACTACAATATCTCCAATTATGAACTATAAATCAATTATCCAAATAATCCTATTACTAGGCCTATTGAATTGTTAACAGAAATTCTAAGTGATAAAAGCCCTTTCCCAAGTGATCATTTAACTTTTATTCAATTCAATTTATCTTGCTATATTCCTATGCAAAATAATTAAATTAAACCCATTAAGTTCCAATTCCCAATTTGTTACATGCAGTGAACACATATTCCTATTCAATTCACGACTCTAATTATTCGTCTCATGCAAATAATCAAGCATACATGCTATCATGTCCAGTTCTAACCCTAAATTTCATCTCCAGAATCCTTCTAGAGTGACACGATAATTACTAGCCAAATAATTAATCAATACGCACAAAACATGATAAACCATTCACCTTGGCATAAATAATTGGACTAAATTGAATAATTAATTCATAGACATAAAAGGTTCAATTCGTAGTCTTAATAAAAGAATTAGTTCATAATGAAAAATAAAACAATCTTATGAAAATCATCTTTAAAGAATTACACAATTTGAAAATAAAAAGAAGGAGAAACTCTAAAAGAAAATCTCCCAAGCTTCAATCTTCAAGTGATTCCTGATTAGTCTTCAGTTATGATTGATGATACTCTTTAATTTCAGCAAATTGGCCTTTATATACTCTTTTCCATCTTGCACCAATCCTAATCCAAGTCATTATCTTAGCACCTTCTAACTCCAAGTCCAACGATTGGTCCACGCATGCACCTTGGTCAACAAAAATCGGGCTTCAGCGCCCCGGCGCTGAGATTAGGGCTGGGAATAGCGCCCCGGCACTAGAAGTCCAAAAATTTACAATTGTGCCATTAAATTGCTCAAAACCCCAACTCGCCCCTGCATCTCATCAATCTGCAAAATAATAAATAAACACAGTTAAAATTCTTCTAAAAGACTTGAGAATACAATAATTTAAGCCCAAGTATATCCAAATCATGGATATATTACCCAATCATCAGGTGCAATTTGATATAACCTTTTCCATTTGGCTCCGTAAATATATATATATATATATATATATATATATATATATATATATATATATATATATATAGTGAATCTCATAGTCAAAAAGAATAAAAACAACTAAAGATGATGAAGTACCATTTTTATTTTTATTTTTTGTCAAGTTTAGCTGAAATCTTAACATTTCTGCATTGGGTAGGAATGGATCCCATCTCCGAAATTCTTATGTTTGGATTGAATGAATTGATTGATGAGGGAATGAAATGAAAAATAAGAATTCATTCCATTCAGTACTGTATTTTCCTTTCATGGAGGAGGTAGTGGAATGAGATCCGTTTCAATGTAATGAATAGATGTGACAATTATATCATCTATCGCACCATCAACAAACAATCAAACATGTATTTGAGATGCTGAAAAAAAGCATAACATTCATTATTTCAATCTAAACGTGTCATAAAGATCCATTCATATATTTACCGTTAACCATTTTACATAAGGCCTAGCTCTACTCAAATCAAATGTAGTATAGAACAGTAAGGTGCTCATATTTGATATTTGTTCCCTTTCTTTGGCGATTCATGTGCATGAACTTAATCTAAACTAATTTTAAAACTTAAACAGTACGATAAATAGCTTTTCACATTCTCTGTTTCTTCTAGCAAACTGCAAATTAATGAAGGTCAAAATGAGTACAATTTAGCATCAAGAGACGCACTAATAATCTAGCAACAACATAGCAGCTCCAGTCTGGCTGGCTTAAAAGGCACAAGTTCTCCCATTCAATAAATAATGTATAAAATTAAAGGTTATGCTTGTAACCAATTAATTCAATACCTTTAAGCACTTTTTATGCTTAATGATATTAAAGTAGTATAAATAAGTATTTAAATAATCCAGTCTCGTGCATTAATATCACATACAAGCATAGCCCAAGCAAGAAGCAACATTCAATAAAGAAATCCACAGCAGCATAACTGTTGGAAAATTAGCAGAATTAACAAGACGAATAATAGAGTAAATTGGAACAACTTAACTGGAAACCGAGGCGTAGCAGAGCTACTGTCCTAAAGAAGTGATTTCGCCCCCACTGATAATAATCACAGTACAAATGGGCTGGCGGCGGTCACTCTTCAGGATTCAACGGCGAAGTCTCCGATCGTGTGTACCCACAGAAGGAGACTGTGGACTTGTCTTTGTGGATTGCCTGGATTAACAGAGTATATATATATGTAGCAGTAAGAACAGAAACTGTTCGGTGTAGTGTGTTATGAACTGAACTGTTAAAGAAAAGAGAGTGACCTTCACACCTCATCAATCTTCACACCATTCTCTAACTCATTGATGGAAATCTCAATAGTATCTTCATTTGATAAATCTCCTTCTCTACAGAGAAGAGAAAGTTGGAAAATAAATAAGGTTTACGTTGAGGAAAAATAACGTAAAACGGCTAGGGTTTAACTCTATTCGTCTTGGTATAAAAAGATCAGGGATTTGAGCAAAACATACCGATCCGGTTGATTATGCCTTAATGGTTTTTTCGGACGTTAATTCTAAATACATACACATACCTATACATAGAAATGATATATATAACACAGACAGAGAGAGAGACAGACAAAGAGAGGAAGAAAGAGATCAACCTGAAAGAAACTCTTAGGAGTACTAATTTCCAGATTGTTGCAGCCCGCCATGAGAACATATTGTAAGGAATTGAGGTTCTCCGAGCCCTGTACTTGAACCAATCTACTGCAATCCGTAAGATCCAACTGGAACAAATATTTCAAGTTTGATAGATTTGGTAATTTTTCCAGAGATGTACAACCACTTGCATCAAAATCATAGAGATTAGGAGGAAGTTCCGGGAGTGACACAAGACTCGTGCAGTTACTCAATGTAAGCTCAAATAAATTGGATAGTTGACCAAGGCTGGAAGGAAGGGTACAAAATTTGTTTCCACTTAAATTCAACTGATTCAATGAGGACAAATAGATTCCGATATCATCTGGAATGTCATCATCACACAGAGAGCAGTACTTGTGGAGTTCCAACCATCGTAAGGTACTTTTGAAAGGTAAGACAAATCTTTTGAAGAAGCTTAATGGAGCATTAGAGTTTATGCATCCATCAAGAGCCAACTCTTTGAGGTTCTTGATAAGAATGATATTATTCTTTAAAACTCCCTTATGTGCTAAATGAAGAGAAAAATGGAAGAAAAATAATATGAGACACCGGCAGAAATGAATAGTCGAATAAAATAGGAACAAGATAATTTCATGTGTAAAGGGTAAATTCTAAATACGTTATCCAATTAATTGTACGATGTGTATGAAGTCAAGTTCATGGAAAAGACGACATGAGAATTATGGGAGGATCTCGATAACAAGTACAAAATCGAGGACGCCGGAAATAAAAAATTTCTAATAAGTTCATTATTTGATTATCAAATGATAGATAACAAATCTTGTTAGAGTCTTTCTGTCTGATTTGATGATGAATTTGATTATGTGACTATGTGATGAATGTGAATGTGATTATGTTATACAACCAAACTTTTAAGTTCTTTAAAATTCTTTAAAAATTTTATTTGAATACACCCTCCTTATTTCTTCTCTATTATTCAGTTTTTTTTTAAATCAAATTCAAAAGGGTGTGATTGAAAATGAGAGACTTATAATGAACAGATCATAGACATTCTCAAATAGAGAGTATGGGCTTTATTAGTCTCCTTGTGGTAGCAAAATTGTCTAAATTGCTTTAGCAAAACTACATTGTGGCTACATGATTCCAGGTAACACACCAAGAGTTTGCTCCATGTATAAATTTAGCTCTTTTTGAATTCAATGATTTAATAAATTTCAACAAAGGAGGGATTTTTAATTTCCATAACTATAGGAACTTATGTTTTTGAGTTTTAAAATTGAGGGAAAAAAAGAAGAAAAACGCTGAAAATTTAAGTTGTGTCTAATTCTTTTATGGGTTAAGTTCAGGTGACCACCTGGAGTTTTGGCGTTTTCCCACATAACCACCTGTAGTCAGTAAAACTACATTTAAACTCCCGACTTTTTGAGTTAAAGTGAATAACTGTTTTCTGTCATAACTCTGTTACTTAAGTTGGATAAAGACTTAATTACCCTCCTTATATATAAACAATTCTTCACCCAGCTACTCTGTTTCAATGACTACTCTGTTTTGGTACCACCATTACCAAATGACTATTCTGTTTTCACATGTGGAATCAAGAGATCGGAAAAGCCAAGCATGATATCCAACATTTCGGTATATCCCTCAATTGTTAGGCAACTAGGTACAAAGTGCAAATCTTAACAAAATGTCAAAGTAACAGCAAAATTACCAACTGAGCAACCAATTCTAATTGATTGATATCCCTCACAACACCAGACCATGATAACCAATTCATTCCAACACTGACCATATATATCAACTTATTATCCCTCAAAGGTGGAAATTACAGCAATCCCGACAAAACCATGTAATTTTATAAAGAACAAATGGAAAGCAGGCAACTTCGTATACAATTTAGCTGTCAAGAGACACTGAAGCTACCAACATAACAGCACTGTAGAAAAGCTAAACCATGTGAATAAAGCTCAACCGACTAATAAAAACCCATTTTCACTATAATAAAGGCAAATGATTCCTACTTTGAGAAATAGTAAATCCTTATCAGAGTTGAGATTAAACTAACAGATAAAAAAATACATAAAGATAAAAAGGGGCACTTATTTAGGGTAGGGAAAAAGAAGCAAAATGGCAGGTGGGGCACTTTTTGTTTCTTTTACCTCAATGGGTTTCCTTGGTTGAATTCCACTTCCCCTGTTACCCATTTGAGCATTCCAATTGTTTGAAGGGTAGGTCCCTCTGGCTGCTCCCAAAGGCCCTCTCATTTCTCTCCTTTGTATCTCTGTGATTAGCTTGTACTGCTGTATATCTAGAGAAAAAACGAGGGCTTTAGGCAAGAGAAAGAGTATATGGAAGGCGCGAGTAGAAAAGACAGTAGAAGAAAAAGGAGTGAAGGTGGAATGAGAATTTTTGTGCTGAATTTGTTTAATTTATTAGTGGTATTATTATTTAAGACAAAGATTTTGATTAGGAATAATGGAATCTGAGATCTAAAGTGGCCATTTGTCCTTCATCTAGAACTGGAGTTGCTTAACCTTCCTCTCAGATTTCTTCAAAAGTGCTTCCAATTCATTCGTCACAACCTCCGTTTCGAGTTCGGCTGCTCTGGCGGCAATCGAGTCCAAGGCCTTGGTGTCGCTCTTCAATTTTTCTTTCTCAGACTCCGATGCTTCGATCTCCCCTTTTAGTTTCTTCATCCTTTGGTTGATGACTTTGTTTTCGAGCACCAATTCGGTTTTCTCTTGCTCCAGTGCAGCGATCTTCTGCATCAAGGCTGGAACTTTTGAATCGTTGCCACCTTTATCTTCAACTTCAACCATTCGATCATCGTACGATTCGTCGTTGATGATCGTCGAATCTGTCATCGTGAAATCTGCAAAAAACAAAGATCGAGGGTGGAGATGCGGCGGAGGAGAGAGGAGACCGTGGGGTTCTTCTTGGTGGCGATGGTGGGTTTGAAGGGAGAAGAAAACAGATGAATGTCTTTTAAAAGCAAAGAGGAATGTCTTTTAAAAGTCAAGAAGAAGAAGAAGAAGGGATATTTCAGTCTTTTTTAATCGTTAAAGTCTCTTTTCATGCGTTTTTGACGTCTGATATACACGAATTGGCTAGAAAATGTGAAATTTTCATTTTAACTCAAAAAGTTCAGAATTTAAATATAACTTTACTGACTAAAGATGATTAAGTGGAAAAGTGCCTAAACCCTAGGTGATAATATGAACTTTATCTTCTTTTATTAATGAGTTTTTAACTAAACAAAAAATAAAAGAAAGAAAACATTAATTTGAGTTTTTAAATGAGGGTGGATAAGTTTAGCATCATTTGTCAGTCTTTTTGAGAAATTAATTTGTTAGTTTTTAGGTTTTGTAGTCAAAAATTGATTAAGACGTGTGTTAGATATATATAGTGTTCGATAGAGCATTTTTAATAGTCTTTTTAACTACTTTGGGATACTCAAATAAGTGAGCCACATCAAAAAAAAATATTTCTAACAGTCTTTTCAAAGTACCATGCACGTAGGTCAACAAATATTATCCTCCTTAAATCTTCAAATCTGCATCCTCTTTCTTATTCTTCAAATCTGCAATTAAAAGGTAAAAATATTTATTACGTTTGATAGATTTGATGTATAGCTCATTAAATTGAAGAGACTGATGAGACACAAAATATGAAAGTACTCCCTCTGCCCCATAGTTATAGGCTAATTTTTCATTTTTGAGATGTCCCAATATATAGGCTACTTACTATTTATAAAATTTAGTTGGTTTATTATTTTACTTTAATGCCCTTATAATAAATATTCAACTATTACTCTTTTTTTGAAGAAACAACCTTCAATGCCATTATTTTTATAACTGCATTTAATGTTGTTGTATTCTCAATAAAAGAATTCAACTTTTTAGGTTTTATCAGTTTAAGATATTTTGTGTATAAAAGGCAATTGGACCAACAATCAATAAAGTTAAGAGTTTCAATGTGATAAGTAAGGAGTAATTAATTTATTTATTAATTCTATATTAAGGGGTATATGTGAAAAATTTGTGTTAAAAATTAACTTAAACTGATTTCCTTAAACTATGTGCCAAAAGAAATCAGCTTATAACTATGGGACGGATGGAGTAACAAATAATGCTCTTCAAATTGCCACATAATTGAACAAACATCAATTTAAAAAGTTTTTTTTTTTGCTATTACTCTTGGAGATGCTCTTATAAGTTGAGAGACAATTGTCTTAATTATAGTCACCAAATCTTTTAGTTAAGAAAAGACAACTTAAAAATTAGGAAAAATTTAATACATATTTCACCTTAAACCAAACTGTCACACTAAAAACATTTTTAGTTGAACCACAATTTATAAATGAATACTAACCATAAGAAAAGAATTTTAAAATGCTGGATGGAGACTGAATCCTCAACATTCAAGAACCTTATTAGTGAAAATGATATTATTCATGTTTTTAGCTAAATGTTTATATGTGAATAATATAAACTTTTATATAGCTAAACACTATTTGGAAAATAATACGTAAGATGTTGGAGAAAACTATTTGCATAAGAGGGAAATCATGGACATGGTTTGATGGGGTTCTAGGCTACCTTGAATTTTTATTCATCTTGTTAATTAAGTAGTTGTTAACTTGTTACTAATTTTTTTTTATTATTTCTTTTTTTTTTAATTGAGGCTTTTTACTCTTTTAGCCTTAAATTGTTTATTTACCGTATTAATCTTAACTTGTTGCAACTGCAAAAAGAGTATTTTCACCCCGCACCATAAAAAAATAAAATTATAGTGATTACATTAGGGTGCGTTTGTTTACCTCTCAATAACCCCACATCTGATTCGGTAAGAGACTAAAGTTGTTTGATAAAATTTTATTTGTCTCTTATCGTCTTTTAATAATCGGTAAGTGGAGTAAGTGGAAGATATAAATCTATATCATTAATAGTTCTCTTAATGAAAATTTTAAATCTATAGAGTCTATAAATATTGTACTCCCTCCATTCCAAATTTTAAGATCATTATTGATTTTTGAAAAGTCAATTTGAGATTTTTTAAATTTTAAAATTGATATTTTAAAATTTAAAAATCATTCAAATATTTATACTTTTTAATTACCAAACAACTTTTTAAATAGCCGGGAGGCAAATTGTAAGAATTGAGACGTGCTAGGCTACATCTATACACATGATTTACAACCAACCAATATCAAGAGATTTAATACATATATTTGATGACAGAGAAATAAAACTAAAGGATTTAAAATTAGTTAAATTTGACTATACCTCTCTTCTTCTTACTCCCGCGAGTATAAAGGATATTCAAGAGAACGAGTTTGATTGCAAGAGGAGAAGAAGTGGTGTAATAGAGGCAAATAAAATTCCTAAAAGTTTTAGGGTTGGGGGTATAAGTTTTTAAAGTGTTCTTAAAATTTTGGGTTAAAGGACTACTACTAAACAATAACAATATAAATGAATCGAGTATTGAATTGCTCAGATTTCAAATTTAGTTCACAAAATTTATCTAGTATAAAATAAAGTATGGTTGAAGCTCGTTTAGCTACGCACGATCTCGAATCTATTCCGAGTAGTTTGAACTTTTCAAATGAATAAAAAATTATAATTTGAAGATATTCGAGTAATTTATTGAATTTTAAAATTTCTTCATCTTTGAATCATTTATATTTCAAGTCGAGCTTAAATTGAACTTTTAGTTGAGCGAGTAAGAATTGAGTCCAAATTGTTTGCTCATTTTATAATACAACATTTAGAATACAATATTATGTCTGAAAATCATTAAAAAAATTTACATTTTTTTTCTTCTACTCTTTTCACTATGTATCATTATTTACTGTCGATTAATAACTAGAGTGGTTTAAGATTCCACACTCAGGTAGCAACTTCCTGTGAAGTGGCAACCTCAGCACATTCCTGATCAGAAAAACTCGGGTTCAGCCTCTCAAACAAATTCTCCAGTGGGGGTGGTAAGCACTGAGACAAATCAAAAGAATATTGTTGAATGACATTGGTCTGGACACAAAAAGCCAGAACAATTTGTTCACCATGAGGTACCAAATCGCTAGTCGCTGTAAGACTCAAAATTGGCATACTAACAGAGAACTCGGCAATATAGTGCATTCGGGTTGCAGCCGGATTAGGACCGTAGTCTAAGTGTACAGCATATAAAGCGTTCTTCATGGCATTTGCTATTAAAAGAAGACCTGCTCGAGACACGGGCATTACTTGATTAAAGAACACATATTCATCTCGGGTTCCAGCAGAACTCTTCAGCTCCAATGTCTGGGTGCAGTGCCACGAATCAGCATCACTTGGAGGCAGCCATCCGTCTTCACTTGTTGATATCCATATCTTTATTTCGCGGTTCAGTAGACCCTGTAAAGGTACATTTAAATCATGAATTATACAAACACATCTCTCACAGATAAGTTTTTTGGATCGGTAGAAGTATTTATAGAGGTGTCACTATCAGAGAACTCAAACATGGGACTTATTGAAGCCCGAGAACAAATTTCCATTGGACCTTCATATGGAAACAGAACAAATATTTGATAATTGAGCCCATAAATTGAACTAATATGTAAAATAAAAGCTGAAATGGATTGTATGGATCCGACTCCTACCCAGAAAGATGTTTGTATATATAAATATTTTATAAGTAAAAAGGCTACTACAAAAGATATAAGAATAAAAGTACAATTCAGAACATACCCCAGTGACTAGTACAATGTGTTGTGGCTTGTGTGGGGAAGTCAAGAATGTAACGGAACAAACAGGTTGGCCATCGTATGGTCTTAATACCGCTATGGGGAGTAGCTTGCCTTCTTCCCAAACTTTTATCTGTCATACACAGAGACTTAAAATTTGCAGTAACCATCTAACATGTTATGCACAGGAAGAATAAACACTTCAGATTGATCAAGAAAGCTCAAAATAATGTCCAAAAGACGAATTATTAATTGCTCAGTAATTCCAAACTGGAGAAAATCCATACTCGAATACAATTAAAACAATAGAGTCACCAGGCAATATGACAATATATTCAACAATACTTTTGAGATGGTACATCAAATTATTTCCGCTGCAAAGAAACAGAAGAATACGCTACCATAATATATAACAGCAAATACATTGCAAGTGAATTTATCCACTTTTCTCCCCTTCCCACCTGTTCTCTCCACATGAAAAGTTGCGAATAATCAAAACTTGTAGTTCAATCTAGCACAGTAATTACCAATTCAACTTGAACATAGACAAGATGATTGGGTTGAGATGGATCACTTAACTGGCACTGTTTTTATTAGCACGTGATTCATACAAAATAATGTCCATATGGCATTACATCAATCTTAAAAAGGTCTACATCCACCTTAATCCCTGAAAATGAAGGTGTCCTTTTCCTTGGTAAGAAATAAGTATTATATACAATAAAAAGATCTAGCCTTGCTATAAAAAATGAATATTGGAACTCATAAAGCTAACTTGATTGTAAAGCTAATGTAGACTAAACTGTTCAAGTAAACAAGAAGGAGCTTGACAGATCCTGAGAGGATCTCATTGTCCAGCAGACCACAATTTGAAGGACAAAATTAAAGAATCATTTCCAATTTGATTCCAACTTCCACATTACTAAAGTCAAACATCATAATCTGTTCACTTGAAAACCCATTTCAAGGACTCCCACTATAGTCAATTTCCTTCATTTAATTTTCATTCAAAAAATTGTATTTTTATGTGTAATCAAAAGGTCTAATTATTGCTAAACCAACTCCAGTCTCCTCAAAATTCAGTACCAGACCAATACGGTACTGGGAAAAAACTCTGTGATTCATACCAGGCACAAAATATTCAACAGTCCATACAGGCAATTACTCAGAAGATAGTATGTGCGAAAAAAACATCAGATGAAAGACTAACCGTGCCATCCACTGATGCGGAAACCAAACAAGTGGTGCACATTGAAAGATCAGTCACTTCTCCATCATGGTTACCAACAAATTCGACCCCATCAATCATCTTGTCAACGGGGCATTTGAGAGGTTCCCCCTCCGAATAAACTCCAACTTTCCCAACATTTGTGGTATTAATCCGCAAAACACTATTTCCAATCCCAACTACAAGAACTTCCTGCAAGAGAGGGCATAAGAAACGTATAAAAACAATTGTACAACTCAGACAAAAAAACAGAATAATAAGGAGAAATGTCTATGTTAGGCCTTGTAAATAAAATGAAACTAGTCTATAAAATAGACTACAACAGAAGAAAGTGTACTTGTTTATGGCAGTGCCAGCAAACCCGGGAATGAGTAAATTTCACTAATCCTACAATTTGAATTGCCATAACAATCTTTCCTGTAATTTGTGGCTTATCTTCATCATCAGTACCTTCAGTTATCTTCCATATAAAAACCCGCCCATCTGCACTTGCACTGCATAGAAGCACATTAGCATTTCTCTAAAAAGAAATTAAACAAAATGATTAAGAAAAGTTAAGAGTGCTACCTAGCCAAAAGGTTAACATCCTCAGAAAAGAAAGCCATGTCCCTGACCGCTTGAGTACGTGAAAAAACAAACATCCTCGTAAAAAATTGGACTGCGAATTTCTTATCAGATTGAGATTAAGACTAGATCCCATGATCGTAAAACAATACCATATAAAAGAACAGAAGAAATAATGAAACAACTAAGGAACATGACATAATATGATAATGTAAGATAGCCAATAAAATGCATAGGTATATATAACATCAGCTAAAAATAAAGGACAACGTGAACAGTTTCTTAAGCCTTACCAACGCATGAATTATTAGTCAACAGGAAATCAGGAATCTCCGCCGCTATACAGTAACATGGAGAAACCTAAATCAAAATTTTTACACTTGCTTCTACTATTCAGAATCAATTGTGAAAAATTACTGTCCATCACAATCAAAATAAAAGCACTACCATTCAAGTATATGCAACTAATTAATAATATCAATTAACAGGCATATTATACATATAACATCATACAGCAATTATACTAAGCAATTTTTCAAAACTTTATTAAACCAAACTAAATTAGCATATGTTATGTGGCTAGCCTATTTCGGTAATTGTTTTTAGTTCTTGAGGGATAATATAGTCTTTTAGTCAATATTGAGGAGGCTTGTTAAATACGCAGGGAGTTTGTAGAATGGAGTATCATAAATCAATTTCCTTTTCCTTCTGTAATTCTACTTTCTCTCTCTAGCTCTTCTTCTATTACAATACTCTATTACTTAACATTTGGTATCCGAGCTTCATCGTGTCCTGGAGGCCATTTCTATGGCGGAGGGAACTCGTCTATTTCAAATAGAGAAACACCAGAAATTACTAGATGATAAGGTTCAGGATCTCGCGCGAAGTAACAATGCTCTGACGATTTCAATTGACTCCATGGGAGGCCGGATAGGAGGATTTGAGGATCAATTGAAGGAAATGAGAGCTGGTGTAGAGGAATTGAAAGGTGAGATGCAGCGAAATTTTCGTTTGATACTTATGGCTTTGAACAAGACGATTGAAGATGTTGAACAGCAGGACCACAACTCAGAAGCAAATATTCAGAATGGTGAAACTCAACGAGTTAATTTGGCTGAGCTACCGAAGAATTTCAAAGTTGAATTTCCTCGGTTTGATAGTACTGATCCGTGTTCATGGGTTCGGAAGTGCGAGAAATTCTTCAATTTTAATCCGATGTCCAGTGAGAGTAAGGTTTCTCTGGCTCAAATCTATATGGAAGGTCGCACAGATTCCTGGTTTCAAGGATACCAGGCAGAGGTTGGTCTTATAGGTTGGGAGAAATTCAAAGGAGAATTCTGGCTAGATATGATGTTGTTGACAAAGATCCAATGGAAGAGTTTAAGAACTTGAAGCAACTTTCCACTGTGAGTGATTATCAAGAGGAATTTGAGAATTTGAAAGTCTATTTTACTGGTACAAAATAGGCATTATACAGATGACTATTTCCTATCTAATTTCGTGAGTGGATTAAAGTTCGAAATTAAAGGAATGGTGAAACTGTTAAAACCTTCCACATTGAAAGATGTTATTAGCTTAGCTAAAATGCAGGAAGACATTATCCAAACTGTAGCTTCACAAGGTTCAGTAGTTACTACACCAACAATTGCTGCAACAGTTCATATACCACATCATATGCCACATCCAACCGTTTCTACTCCTTATGGGAAGCAGTCAGCTATCTTACCTAATCCTTATTCACATAAACCTAATCTTCCTTCTAGACCATTCCAATATAATTCTAGACCACAAAATTACTCTTATATTAACAAGTCCAATTCTGCCTCTTCCAGTTCCAATTCATCTAGGACTCAGTTTCCTATTAAGAGGTTGACTGCAGGTGAAATGCAACAACGGAGGGACAAAGGATTGTGTTATAATTGCGATGAAAAATTTGTTCCTGGTCATCGTTGTATAAGGCAGATGATTTACTTATTACAGTTGGATCCGAATGTGGCTGAACTAGAGGAGTTAACTGAGATTATTGAAGAGGAAGAAGTTGAAGAAGTTCCTAGTGACATGGAAATATCTGTTAGAGCCTTAAACGGAAATGTGAATCACACAACTTTGAGGGTTAAAGGATTTGTTAAGAAAAAACCTCTTACTATATTGATTGACAGTGGGAGCACTCATGGTTTTTTAGATCCTAAAGCTGCTGATCTTTTAGGTTGTGAATTTGAACCTACTCTTAAACTCATGGTGACAGTGGCTGATGGGAGAAAGGTCATAAGTGATGCAAAATGTTCATCTTTTAAATGGAGTATGCAGGGTTATGAATTTGAGCATGAGGTAAGGTTGTTACCCTTGGGAGGGTATGATGCAGTTTTAGGGGTTGATTGGATGCAGAAGTACAATCCTGTGACTTTTGACTTCCATAAATTGAGGCTGACTTTTCAAAGGAAAGGCAAGAAAATCACTATTAAGGGAACTACTGACATAGCAATGTTGCAGCATATTTCAACAAAAGGACTAGAAAAGTTGGTTAAGAAGAAGTCATTGGGGTTTATAGGTCAATTATTTGCTATCACCACGGAGGAAACAAAACAAACAGATATAGAAAATTCACACGGAATCCAACAGTTCATTACTTCATTACTCACAGAGTTCAAAGATGTTTTCCACGAACCCAAGACTTTGCCTCCTCACAGAACTCATGACCACCACATTAGATTGAAGGATGAAACTGCTACAGTGAATGTCAGACCTTACAGGTATCCTTATGTTCAAAAGAATGAGATTGAGAAAATGGTTAAAGAGATGTTAGCAAATGGTATCATTAGACATAGTACTAGCCCATTTGCATCTCCCGTGTTACTTGTGAAGAAAAAAGATGGAACATGGAGATTTTGTATAGATTACAGGTCTTTGAATAAGTTGACCGAGAAAGATAAGTTCCCTATTCCTGTGATAGAGGAATTATTGGATGAGCTCAATGGTGCAATATATTTCTCCAAAATTGACTTACGGGCTGCCTATATGCAAGTGAGAATGAATGAGATTGATGTACAGAAAACAGCTTTCAAAACGCATAGTGGGCATTACGAATTCTTGGTAATGCCTTTTGGCTTAACCAATACCCCGGCTACGTTTCAAGCCCTTATGAATACTGTGTTTGTTGACTTACTCAGGAAATGTGTGTTAATATTCTTTGATGATATATTAATATACAGCAGAAGTTTGGAGCTACATATGGAGCATTTGAGAAAAGTTTTCTTGTTATTAAGGGAGCATCAATTATATGTAAAGTACTCCAAATGTACATTTGTGCAAACTCAAGTGGAGTATCTGGGCCATGTGGTTTCTAGTTCTGGAGTGGCAACTGACCCAAGTAAGGTCGAAGCTATGGTTAACTGGCCTAAGCCAACAACTGTGAAGGAACTGAGGGCCTTTTTGGGACTCACGGGGTATTATAGAAAATTTGTACGGGGATATGGAGTACTAGCTAAACCTTTGACAAATTTGCTGCAAAAAGATAAATTCCAGTGGAATGAGGGTGCAAATAGTTCATTTGAGAAGCTCAAGGAAGCATTATCCACCACTCCGATCTTAGCTATGCCTGATTTTTCTAAAGAGTTTGTTGTAGAGGCGGATGCGAGTAACACAGGCATTGGAGCTGTTCTGCTGCAAAATAATAAGCCTATTGCTTACATGAGTAAGGCTTTGGGACCTAGGACAATGGGATTATCGACTTATGAGAAAGAGTTATTAGCTATTGTCGTAGCAGTTGACAGATGGAGGTCCTATTTATCTGAAAATAAATTCATAATCAGGACTGATCATCAATCCTTGAAACATTTTTTGGAGCAAAGGATTACAACTGTGGCTCAACAGAAATGGTTATATAAATTGTTGGGGTTAGATTACACTATTGAATATAAGAAAGGAAGGGAGAATATAGTGGCTGATGCATTATCAAGAGTTCCTAAAAGGGAATTACAGTGTTCTGTATTATCGGGGTTGGTGCCTACTTGGATGAGAGATATTGCTGAAACTTATGAAGGGGATGCAGTTGCTCAAGATCTCATAGCTCAATGTGTAATAGATACTAATATTGTTGGACCTGTTTTCACTTTTCACAATGGGGTTTTAAGGAAGCATGGAGTGATTTATATAGGGGTGAATGGGAATTTAAAACCACACTTATTAGATGAGTTCCATTCTTCTGGGATTGGAGGACATTCAGGACAACAAGCTACTTATAAAAGGCTGAAACAGATTTTTACTTGGCCAAATATGTTAGATGATGTACAACAATGGGTTAAGGAATGTCAAGTTTGTCAGCAAGTTAAGACTGAAAATGTTCCTTCACCTGGGTTATTGCAGCCTTTGCAAATTCCTACACAAGTTTGGAGTGGTATTGCTATGAATTTTATTGAAGGCCTTCCAAGGTCTGAGGGAAAGGATAGCATTATGGTGGTAGTTGATAGACTGACCAAATCTTGTCATTTCATACCTTTGTGTCATCCATTTACAGCACAAGTGGTGGCACAACAGTTTTTTACTCACATATATAAGCTTTATGGTTGTCCTTCCTCTATTGTGTCTGATAGGGATAGGATTTTTTTAAGCACATTTTGGAAGGAATTGTTTAAAATCATAGGAACGAAGTTGTGTACAGCTCTGCATACCATCCACAAAGTGATGGACAGAGTGAGAGGCTTAACCGGTGTTTGGAGCAGTATTTGCGATGTATGATCTGTAGTAAGACTCACCAATGGACTAAGTGGTTACCCTTTGCTGAGTATTGGTACAATACTAGCTATCACTCTGCTATTAAGATGACACCTTTTGAGGTATTGTATGGCTATTCTCCTACTCAGTTACCTGAAGCAGTGGCATCCACTTCTAATGTAGCAGTTGTGACAGAGTTCTTCCACAGACACAATAAGTTGGTGAAGGTCCTCAAGGAACACTTAGAATTGGCACAACATAGAATGAAACAACAGGTGGACCAACATAGATCTGAAAGGGAGTTCTAAGTGGGTGACTATGTGTATCTTAAACTGCAGCCTTATAGGCAAACTTTTGTAGCTGTCAGGAGAGCTCTGAAACTTGCTGCAAGATATTTTGGGCCTTATTTGGTAGTGGCTAGAATTGGCAAGGTTGCTTACAAACTCGAGTTACCTGAAGATTCTAAGATACATCTTGTGTTCCATGTATCTCTCCTAAAGAAACAGTTGGGAAATCAATCAGTGGTGCAAACTAAGCTTCCATTAGTAGGAGATGAAGGGGAGATGAGGATTTTACCAGAAAAAGTTTTGGGAAGAAGGATGATTAAGAAGAATAACAGACTAGTGATACAAGTGTTGATTAAATGGATGTCTACTGCACCAGAAGATGCAACTTGGGAGGATGCACACAAGTTGGCTCAACAATTTCCTGAATTCAACTTTGATTAATTGAATTAGGATATGTTTCTGTTATGCTCTATTGTGTTCCTTCTTGTTAATTCTTGAGTATGTTTTCATTTGCAGTCCTGTATGAGTATTTTTTGATTGAATGATCCTTGAGGACAAGGATCTTCTTAAGGAGGTGGCACTGTTATGTGGCTAGCCTATTTCGGTAATTGTTTTTAGTTCTTGAGGGATAATATAGTCTTTTAGTCAATATTGAGGAGGCTTGTTAAATACGCAGAGAGTCTGTAGAATGGAGTATCATAAATCAATTTCCTTTTCCTTCTGTAATTCTACTTTCTCTCTCTATCTCTTCTTCTATTACAATACTATATTACTTAACAGCATATACCAAATTTAACAGTAAATAAAAAGAATTCCCTAGAATTTGCAAAGAGGAACAAACCTGAGAAAGTCCTTTTAACAATGATCTCAACGCAGCGTGTATATTAAGCACACGAATAGCTCCAAATTTAAATCCATAACACACATAAGTCTTATTCACAGCAATTTGACGGCCCAAAACAAGGGCAGGATGGGCGCAATACCTGGTAATTGGAGAGACTTCAAGCGGAGATTGGACCTCACCAGGCAGCCTACCATCTACATCGTAAACAACGTGATCACCATTCAAATGGCGACCTTTTGAGATATCAGAATGCGCGATTGCCACCGGATTGAGATTGGACACCGGAGGGCCAGCCGGCAGAACCGGAGCAGCATTTTCCGGCGTCGGGCATGTAGCGGGTCGGTTGTGCCAAATATCGGGTCGGGTGTCGGTGAGTAGATCCATGAGTTTGGCTCCAGCGTCAGGTTGGGTGCCACTCGGTAAAGCATTGGGTACAGAATTAGGATTTGAGCCTTGGGGAGGGACTAGGGAGAGGAGTTGTTGGGGAGTCTGAATCTGAATCTGAATGAGCTGAATCTGAATCTGAATAAAAAAAGTTTTTTGATAATTGACATGCCTGAAATATCTAAATGACAAAATTTTATTATTTTACCCTTCTTAAAAAATTCAAAATTTTTGTAAATTTATTTAATATTAATTAATATAATATTTAATTTTTTTTATTTTTTTTACTTTATTCAACTGCTCATTCAGCCATTCAGCTCAAAAAATCTGACTTAACCATTCAGTTCGTCCATCTCACCGATTCAGCCATTTAGACCAAAACAAACGCACTGACCGATTCAGTCATTCAGATTCAGCTCTATTCAGTTCCAAACAAACAGCCCCTTAGTGATGTGGTGATTGTTTACATCTGATTGTCTCTTAATGGATTGTCTCTTATTCGTTAAGAGGCGTGATGCTGTTTTTTTGTTACTTCTGAATGCCTCTTAATTAGTAAGACAAAAAATAAAATCTTAATAATTAAGAGGTATCTCTTAATAAAAAAATTTTGATAATTTTTTTATGTAAATATATTTAACAATATTATGCACTCATTTTTATTAAATTGAATATTTAAAATTATTAAATAAATTTTACCCTTTAAAATAGTAAAATAATGTCATTAAGTGACAACTTTCTTTTTAGTTATCAAATATTTTTTTAGATTCAGACCTCATAACCATCCAGATGATCTAATTTATTAAAACATCATAATCATTCAGATCTTAATTTTTAAGTTTATCAAACACACCCGCCAGATATATATATATAGAGATGGTCCGGGAGAGTAGAATCCCTATAGGATATGGTATTTTATTTAAAGGATAAGATCATAAAACATAAAACTATGGGTGGTTTATTGGATTAATATAAAAATAAGTTTATTATCGTATAAAATTGTTCACGTACACTCACATACATATTTTGATAGTCTACGTAACTTGTTCTGCACGTGAGTCATCAAAATATGCATATGAGTGTATTTGAGCGGTTTTATGTGATAGTAAACTTACGTGTGTTGAGATGCATGCTAGAGGTGATCTCTATCTGTGTATTGATTAATTGACCAACTTATCATAAAGTTAACTTCAGGGTAACCGAATTCTAAAATTATGATGTTAGAATAAAAAATATGAAAAAACTTAAAAAATAATAAAATGGGGAGATATTACAAGTAATTAACCATTATTACCTCTATTTCAAAAAAAAATAAGCCTAAAACATAAACGAGTCCAAATAGTTAAACCTACTTGACTACTAATTAATAAATAAAAATACATCAAATATTAATATTGTCCATAAATATCAAAACATAAATTATAACAAATCTTGACGGATAACTCCTCTCGTGTCATTCCCATTTTGAGGGACTCCTACATTTTGAGGCTTAATTTAATGAGGGACCCACATTCCGAATATGTTGGGTTTTGGCACTAATGTGTTCTCCTCCGCGAGGAGTATAACGTGATATATTTATGTGTTCAAATCCATTAAGAATTGAATGAGAAAATTGACTCCAAAGTCACATATTTGAAATGTTTAAAATTACAAAAGTCCCACATAAGGCATTGGAGGGAAAAATAAAGTATTTATATATGGAATATTTGCTCAATGAGAAGGGTTTCAAGGGACACTTTACTTTGGTGGAAGGGAGCGAACCTAATCAAAACATGGTTCAAATCCACACGTGTATATTCAGATTTATCTGTTTCCTGTGTTATATTGAGGGTTTTATGCCTAGGAAACTTTCCAATAGAGACCCACAATCCTTAGTTTGTTAAATTTAAATTTTATGGAAATTCTATCTTTTATGGGATTCAATATATTTTTAGAATACTCAATAAGAAAAATTATTATATTATCCTTTATTAATAGTGTAAAAATGACTTGGGATAACTCGCATTATTTTTACTCACATCAACAAGAGAATATAACATTTCAAAAAAAGCAAAATAATAAATTAAAATTAAAATACTCGAACAGTGAGTTTCACCTAAAAAGGAGAGACAAAATACTAAAGACCAATTAAAGAGGGAATATGAGTTCTTCTACGTGGATAGGAAAATTGCCGAAGAAAAATAAACAGGAGTGTATATATTTTTATCCCTATTAGGGGTTAAAACACAAATAGATGAAATCCAAATACACGCATGTCCACATAGAGTTTTTGCATGTTTTCGAGATGAAAAAAATTGTTGTGATGTCATTATAACACAAAGTGGTGTCACTAAAAAATTGTTGTGATGTCATTATGGACACTAGACAATCAGCATATAATTAATTCAACATTCTAAACTCTTCATATCATCATTCTTTCCCCCATAACCTTGAGTGGGGTTGGTGAAGTGACAAACTTTTTGTTCCACTTTCGTCCCTTTTAACAAATCTTAATACAGATGAGCACTTTCCATTTAAACTTGAGTACCAAATACATACATACAAAATGAGTACTTCTCTTTGTTCTTTAAATACTCATCCATAAATAGATCAAAAAACAAAAAAAAACTGTGTTTCACCTCCCAAACTCTTGTAATATCAACCTAGTCACAAAAGTGTCATGGTTATGAGCAACATTTCAATTTTTTTGGTGATAATGTGGTCGTTTTTCTGGGGTGTAACGAGGTCGGATGATGCCAAGAACAAGAAAGAATGTACACAACAGTTGGTTGGATTGGCGACGTGCTTGCAATATGTTGGGGGTAAGGCAAAATATCCTACTCCAGATTGCTGTAATGGTCTCAAACAACTGCTTAATACCAACAGGAAGTGCTTGTGTGTGATTGTTAAAGATGGAAACGATCCGGATTTGGCACTTAATATTAATGTCACACTTGCTCTAGGCCTCCCTTCTGTTTGTCATGCCCCTGCCAATGTTTCCCAGTGCCCTGGTAAGTTTTTCTTCTCTTTTTTTTTGTGGCTGTTTCTAGGCAATCTATAATAACAAAGATAAAACTCAATTTGAATTTGGGCGGGAAAACACATGAATGGTTCAGATTCACTCTAACTGATTTGGACGAGGAAAGCACAATGACGGTTCAGATTCATTCTAATTTTCAGATCGTTGAAACGGAGAGGAAGTGAGAATTTCATTGCAGTCTTTCATATTGGGAACATGACCAGACGATCACAAATTACGATAAGTTAGAAAAATGCCTTTTTAGGTTGTTAGGGGTCCGAGTCTTCTTGAAGTCAGGTCGTGAGTAATTACTCGTGAATCCCTTAATATCATTATGAAGAGACAAATATTTAACCAACTAATTTATATAGCAAAATGTGGGAATACCCAAAACTTTTTGCTAGGACTGATGATTGATGATGATGTTGTGATGTGCAGCTCTTCTACATTTGGCTCCTAATTCACCAGATGCTCAGGTTTTCTATCAATTTGGTCATCAGGGCAGTAAGGCAGCAAATGCTAGCAGTCCAGTTTATAGTGGTAAGAACACTTATTATTGTTCCTTTTTTTTTTCTAACATAACACAAATTAATTAATAAAATTCATATTGTTGATTTATTGATTTTGATGATTCTGCTCTGTGTACATAATTAATTTTGGGAGCACTATTTCTACACGTATTTTTGATATTTTTGTACATAAAAGGTGAGACCCACTGTATGCTCATATGAGAGAGGACTGTGTTAAAATATAAAAAAAAAATATACGTGGAAATATCAGTTCCCTTAATTTTTAACTTAATTGTTTTAATATTTGTAGGAGCAATTAAAGCTAATACAACTACTGGTAGCAGTGGTACTGGAATAAGTACTCCACAACAGAATGATGGGGGTCAAAGTGGAAAGAGATGGCTGGGATTAGAAATTATTATTATTAGTGGATTGCTCTTGTGGTCAAACTTGTTCATATAATTGTTCAATTTCACAGCATTTAGATCGGGTTTCATCATGAAGGATCTAAAGAATGTTTCTTAAATAACATATTTTTATTAAAATTACGTTGTTTTGGAGAGTCTGTTAAAAAACAAGTAAAAATTTTGTAATATCTCCTTTCCGAAATAGAAAAAGAGGTTATGTACAAAACATAACAAAACGAAATGAAAGTTCTATGCCACAAAAGAATGATCTCATAACCAAATAATGTCACAAGACAAACCATAATAAATATTACACTGGCTCAAACCATAATCTAGGATAATTATTATCTCTAAATAAATTGATATATCAAGCATAAACAGAATATTTCTAAACCATTAGATTGAAGGAAACTCTCATCACACTTGCCCTTGATGTCGAATCAAATGCCCAGTACGGATATAAAATACAAGAATAATGAAATAAAATAACTAACTCAATTAAATGAACTGAACTGTAACGAATAAAACTAATACAACGAAATAATAGGCTGAATCAAATGGCTGAGTGTTATTTCAGAAATATACATTGCCACACAGGCAAATCACACACATTAGACCGCGAGTCCAAATGCATATAAAATCGAAAGGCGTCTTTTAAAAAATAAGTGGGGCTGCAGGTGACATTTTTATAAATAAAAGGAAAGCAAGTGGTGATAGAAATACCAAATCCATCGCCGACTGACCCGGACATTTGAATTCCTCAATCAGTGCAATAAAATCAATTTGTGTACCTTAATTAGTGCAATAGATCTGTTCATATCAATCTATAATCTGTCCTAGTTTAGAGGATTTCTGTGTATCATTGGTGAATATATATACATGTTATTGTATCAGTATAGAAAATAACATACAAAATAATTCTCCCATCTTCTCTCCTCTGTTTCATGGTATCAAAGCTACGATCCAACAACCTTCTCTACAATTCTCTAATCTCCAATCTCTAACCTTCTTCTCTCCAATGACCACAACCAACAACCAAATTGTTATTCCCAATTCCCAGAAACCCACCAAACCTCTCATCATGATCACTATCCACAACTCCATCAAACTTACGACCACCAATTACCTCTCTTGGAAACTTCAAATTGAAGCAATTCTCATTGGTTACGATCTGTAAAAGTTTATTGATGGTTCTCATCTTGCTCCACCTGAAAAGATCACCAAAGACAATAAGGAAGAATCCAATTCTGAGCACACCACGTGGGTTCGCCAGGATAAACTGATCTTTGGTGCCTTCGTTGGAACTCTTTAGCCCTCTATCATCCCTATCATCACTCAATCTAAAACATGTCAAGAGTTCTGGCAAGTTCTGGCCAATACATATGCGCGACCCTCTCGAGGCCACATCAAACAAATCAAAGACCAACTCAAACGAATCACCCAGGGTGCACTCACCATATCCGATTACATGCAATCCATTAAAGCCCGTGCTGATGACCTAGTTGTCCTAAAAAAACCTCTGGATCAAGAAGATCTCATTGAAAAAATTCTCGACGGACTTGATGATGAATATCAATCTGTTATTGATGACGTTAATGGTCGTGAGACCACCATATCATTTGATGAACTCCATGAAAAGCTCATCAACAAAGAGTTAACTCTCCGACAAAAGTTCGGACCATTACCCTTTCCTGCCACGGCCAACCCAACAAATACCAAAATCAAATCTGGGCTTCATAACAACCGTTTCTCATCATTCTTTTCGAAGACCAGTCATGGTGAAAAAAAACTTCCTCCAAATGGTCGTTTCTCCCCTCGCCCGTTTCTTGGCCGCTGTCAATGGTGTAGCACCAAGGGGCATGTACTTGCTAACTGCCCTAATTTTGCCAAGCACAACCAAATATGCAACCACCATTGCATTTGGGGAATCAATGGCAACCTCGTCCCTCACACCCGTGACAACCACGTCCCAACACCTCATAGCAGTCGCGTTCGTCTCAACCTCGAGCCCATGTTGCCACCGTCGACAACACTACTAGTCCCAATTGGCTTCTAGACAGTGGTGCCTCTCATCATGTCACATCTGATCTCCACAACCTCTTCTATCACACACCATATGACGGTACTGATGATATTGTAATTGGTAACGGCACGGGACTTTCTATTTCCCACACTGGTTCAACCTCTCTTAGTACTCCCTCTCAATCCTTTACTATATCTAATATGTTATGTGTACCGGCCATGCAAAAGAATCTTATTTGAATATCTCAATTTTGTCGCACTAACAACACATCCATTGAATTCTTACCATCTTCCTTTTCTGTGAAGGATCTATGCACGGGGAAAATAATTTTACAGGGTCCAACTAAGGATGGTGTCTATGAGTGGCCGGCAGTCCCTACTTATTCGACTTCTCCGTTTCTTGTCTTTTCTAGTGTCAAAACCAACTCGTCCGCATGGCACCATAGACTGGGTCATCCTTCTGCAATTATTTTTAAACATATTATGTCTTCCTTTAAGTTAGATTGTTCCATTGCATCTGATAAAAATTCTCATTGTAATTCTTGTCAGTGTAATAAAAGTCATAAATTGCCATTTTCTGTTTCTACATCTCTTCATCATCACCTCTTGAAATTTTATTTTCTGATGTCTGGACTTCCCTCTCTATTCAATTGATGGCTATAAGTACTATTGTAAGACCCCGAATTGATGGCTACAAGTACTATCCATGAGTTACTATTCACTCTAGTATTATTCACTCGGGTATTCGGAGCACTTTTCATGATGGGGTTACTATTCCCGGGGTACTATTCCCGAAGTACTATTCATGGGGTACTATTCACCCAAAAATTTTATTTTTTTCTGTCCAAATTATTTTGATACGTGGATATTATTCTTGAATTTTACTCCACAAACCAATATCATGTTGACAGTTTGGATATTTTAAAACTCTGAATAAATTTAAAGTCTTTAATAATTATCATTGATTTTGTTTGATTAATGCTTATATCATTGTCATCATCCTCATGCTTATATTGTAATGAAAGTCATCTTTGGCTTACGTGCATAGATGGACTGTTGATTGGTATGATTATGACCAGGTATCATTTGGTATAATCATGACCCGTAATATTACAAATGATGTGGTAAAAATCCACATTGGCCTGTAGTGCATTGATGGATAGTTGTTGATATGATTATGACCAGGGATTATTCGGTATAATCATGACCATTGATGTGACGCCCCCAAAACAGGTATACATCACCCATCTTGAGTCGCTAGATATAATACTATAAAAATCAAATACAAACTTCATTTATACAACTGCGGGCAGAATTATAACATCTAGACATCAATTATTATCGAAATAAATGTCGATTTTCACTAACACAAATAATTCCAACACAATTAAACTATTTTTATCAAAATATAAATTTTAAAATTTCGAAGTTTGACTTTCCCGAAAAAGTCAACTGTTGACTTTTTGACCAAATAGTAAAATCCAGAAAAATTTGTGTTTATAGTCTATTTTTACTAATTTCATCGTTCCGGACTCAAATATCACGTCCGCGTCTCCAAATTCAACTCCGAGCACAACTTCAATTTTAATAACATTCATCATTAATATTATAACTCACAATATTTATCAACCAGGTCGTTCCCAGGAAAGAGGGGGCTTTCCAATAAGGATTTCTCCCTATTGACGCGCAATTAGGTGACCAAACCTCTCCTTGACAGAACTTCTAGACATTGTAAATATTTCAATTTAATAATATAAATAACTTTGCCATCTCAATTATTTATTTAATAAAATAACATATTATACAGATGATACTGTGACAATAATCAAATCAATAATATTAGAGATATGATGCAACAATTACTATTGCAATAATTGAGTATAACTGAGTGACTTCTCACGTAAGCATCAATAAACAATACCGTGTGCTACTATGCAACCACGCGTATTACTGTACTTTTACTACCAAGTAGTTCAACAGTATTAACGGTAAAACTTTCGCCGTTATTTTCATAAATATATTTTTGTCGTTTTCTCAATCTGACAATAATTCTATTGTGGGGTCCACCAATGATTGCGCCCTTGTACGAATATTCCCTGCTAAAACGAATATTCTCCGACCAATCGAATATAATATAACAACTTGCATATTTTGCAGAATTTATAAATACTACCCACAACTATAACATTATAACAAATTCATTCCATAATATTCAAAAATGATAATTATAGAAAAATCATCTTTATTCATAAAAGTTGGGGTCTTATATGCGTATTTTGAAAAAAATTCATATATTACCCTTAACTTTAACTTTTTATCAATTTAACCATTTACTGAATAAAAATTATAAGAAAAATTAAATACTTTTATTTCATAAAATTCGGGGTCTTACAATCTATTCACAACATCTGAAAATAAATAAATTTTTTGAGAAATGAGGTATTGACGTATATCAGGTTTCAAACCTCTTTGAAACATTCACGTCATTCGCTCCTCATTATCGACCAAATGGGATGCAAACTAGGATAACTCCGCAAACTTAGCCTCGTACTGCGATACGGTCATATTATTTTGCTCCATTGCTTATCTCAACATTTTCAGATGCCATTTTCAAACACTGTCACAAAACAAGGGTTAATTGACATATCACATATTATCTCTATATTCTGACCGACCAATTAAATACCAAATAAACTTAGGTAGGTCATACTAGCGAAGGAATTCTCCGTCTCTCCCCTCCTAGTTCTTGTCTCACATCTCAGCCAAGGATCATATCTCTAAGCTTTGATACCAACTGTGACGCCCCCAAAATAGGTATACATCACCTATTCTGAGTCGCCAAATACATGGCACAGAATACAAATACAACTTAATTATACAACAGTCGTATAAAATACGACATAACATAATCTAAGGGTTTTAATAAGAATATTGTCATCTAGACAATATCCACACTCAATGGAGTCCTCATTATATTTATTGTCACACTATTTAACAGAATAGTGAGGACTACTAATGCTATCATCTGGACCGTTACTCCGTTCCCCGACTAGTCCCAGCTACGTTCTCATTTCTTGAAGAGAATAGTGAAAGAAAGGGTGAGCTTAACTAGCCCAGTAAGAAATATTATGACTAAGATAATGCAGAATAAATTATCGTTAGCCTTCAACAGTGTTAAACTGATACAATATAACAAACATCAAGTTTAACTACAACGAAACAAGCAATCCATTAAAAGAGTCAAGTAGAGAATAAATTCTACTATCTTTTATGATTTAAAAGGTTTTTCATCACTTTTATCGCTGAGACTCAGCTTAATAAATAATCCACATCATCCATGCACTACGGCCAATGATATTCATTAGTATCACAACCACAAATTATCCATGAACTACGGGCCAAGGATATTCGTGTATTCATCAATGGTCATGATCATGCCAACAACTATCCATCAATGCACTACGGGCCAATGAGGACTTTTATTACATCATTTATAACATTATGGTTATGATTATACCGAATAATCCCTAGTCATAATCATACCAAGTCCATCTATGCACTACAGGCCACATATGACTTTCAAAAAAATATAAACATGAGGATGATGACAATGATATAAGAATTCAATAAAACAAGTTCACGAATTAATTTATCCAGAAACCAATAACGTTCAAATTGTCAACATGATACCGCTTTGTGGAGTAAAATTCAAGAATGCTCAGAAAAATATTTCGACGAAAAGATAATGGATGAAGCGCAAATATCCAGGATATTCTACTGATTTCATAGAGTATAGAATCCAAAACTTTAACCAACTGAGTATAATAGAATATATGAAACAGCAAATGGATTTTCACCCGCCATGCGGTAATCCACGTATACATGTCATTTCTATAATTTAACAAGGAATGAATACAAAGGATCATTCACCATGCATGTGGTAATCCACGTAGACAAGTTATTTCATCAAAATAATAAAGAATGGAATAACAGAAGAATTCACCATACATGCGATAGATAGCACAGACAGGTTATTCCCAATAGAGTAATAAATAATGGAACCAGGTCATGTGTAAACGCACAGACAAGATATTCTAACAGAATAATAAATAATGGAACCAGGTCATGCGTAAACGTACAGACAGGATGTTCCAACAGAATAATAAAGAATGGAATAACAGAAGAATTTCACCATGTATGCAGTACTTCGCATAGACATGTTATTATTCCATTCTTTATTATTCTATTGGAATAACCTACCCATGTGGATTACCGCATGCATGGTGAAAGATCCTTCGTATTCATTCTTTATTAAATTGTGGAAATGATCTGTCTACGTGGATTACCACATGGCGGGCGAAAATCCCTTTGCAGCTTCATATATTTTATTATATTCAGTTGGTTAAAGTTTTAGTTTCAATACGCCATGAAATTAGTAGAATATCCTGGATATTTGCGTTTCATCCAGTATCTTTTTATGGAAATATTCTTCTGAGCATTCTTAAATTTTACTCCACAAAGCAGTATCATGTTGACACTTTGGACGTTATTGATTTCTGGATAAATTAAATTATAAATCTTTAAAATTTATCCTTGAACTTGTTTTATTGAATTATTATGTCATTGTCATCATCCTCATGCTTATATTGTGATGAAAGTCATCTTTGGCTTACGTGCATAGATGGACTTGGTATGATTATGACCAGGGATTATTCGGTATAATCATGACCGTAATGTGACGAATGATGTGGTGAAAGTCCTCAGTGGCCTGTAGTGCATTGATGGACAGTTTTTGGTATGATTATGAACATGAATTATTCGGTATAGTCATGACCATTGATGATTTAATGAATATCCTTGGCCCGTAGTGCAGGAAAGATTCGATGATATGGTTTATTTATTAAGCTGAGTCCCAGCGATAAAAATTAATGAAAACATATTAAATCATATAAGATAGTAGATATCATGCTCTACTTGACTCTTCTAAAGGATTGCTTATTCCGCTGTAGTTAAACTTGATGTCTATTGAATTTTATCAGTTTAACATTGTTGAAGGCTAATGATAATTTATTCTGCATTATCTTAGTCATAATATTTTTTACTGGGCTAGTTTAGCTCACCCTTTTGCTTTCATTATTCTCTTCAGGAAATGAGAACGTAGCCGGGACTAGTCGGGGAGTGGAGTGATGGTCTGAGATGGTGTTATAGTAGTCCTCACTATTCTATAAAATAGTGTGACAATAAATGTAATGAGGACTCTATTTGAGAGTGGATATTGTCTAGAAGGCAATATTCCTGTTTTAACTCTCAGCTATATTTTATCGTATATTACACGACATTTGTATAATTATGTTTGTATTTGTATTCTGTACCATGTATTTGGCGACTCAAGATAGGTGATGTATACCTGTTTTGGGGGCGTCACATCATCTGTATAATATGTTATATTATTAAATCAATAATTGAGATGACAAAGTTATTCATATTATTATTTACAATATTGACAATGTCTAGAAGTTCTCTAAAAGAGAAGTTAGATAATCTAATTGCGCGCCAATAAGGAGAAATCCTTATTAAAAAGCCCCTCTTTCTTGGGAACGACCTGGTTGTTAAATATTGTGAGTTATAATATTAAAGATGAATAAGTTCGTGTTGATTAAAGATGAAATTGATAGTTTCATTGTGTGGGAATTATTAGTGTTAGTGGAAATCGATATTTATTTCGATAATAATTGATGTCTGGTGGTTATATTGACCAATCGTGTAATTCACTGGATAAATGAGCAATTAATTGCTATTAATTCACATGTTTTTAACTATGTATTCACATGTGTGTACTATTGATTCACATGATTTACTATTAGGGGAGTTGGTGCAAGATTGATAATACTTGCATGACTAAATTAAAAATGGAGGTATAGATGAAGGTACTATATTGTAATAATTTTTTCACATGTATAAAACTATTGAGTCACATGATTTACTATTGATTCACATGATTTATTATTAGGGGAGGTGGTTCAAGTTTGATAATACTTGCAAGACTAAATTAAAAATAAAGAAAAAGAAGAAGGTATTATACTATAATATTACGAGCCCCAAAATGTGCAATTATTGAAACTATATTTTTCTATAAATAGAAGCTCATTCGTCCTTCATTTCTCACCAATTTACTAAGTTTCACAAGAGCAATTATTATAGAGAGAAATTCTAGAGAGAAAGAAGAAGAGAAGTCTGCTACCTCACTATTCCAGTATCCAGTTTTCTTCCAAGGTAAGGGGTATTATTTCTTTCGTATTCATGAAGAGAGTTATTTTCTTTCAATACTCGAAAGGGTTGTTGTTCCATTCTTTATTATTCTGTTGGAATAACCTGTCTACGCGGACTACCGCATGCATGGTGAATTCTTCTGTTATTCTATTCTTTATTATTCTGTTGGAATAACCTGTCTACGTGGACTACCGCATGCATGGTGAATTCTTCTGTTATTCCATTCTTTATTATTCTGTTGGAATAACATGTCTACGCGGACTACCACATGCATGGTGAATGACCCTTCATATTCATTCCTTACTAAATTGTGGAAATAATCTGTCTACGTGAATTACCTCATGGAGGATGAAAATCCATTTGCAGTTTCATAAATTCTATTATACTCAGTTGGTTAAAGTTTTGACTTCTATACTCCATGAAATTAATAGAATATCCTTGATATTTGCGCTTCATCCAATATCTTTTCATAGAAATATTCTTTTGAGCATTCTTGAATTTTACTTCACAAAGTAGTATCATGTTGACCATTTAAACGTTATTTAATTCTGGATAAATTAAATTATAAATCTTTAAAATTTATCCTTAAACTTATTTTATTGAATTGTTATGTCATGGTCAGCATCCTCATGCTTATATTGTGATGAAAGTCATCTTTGGCTTACGTGCATAGATGGACTTGATATGATTATGACCAGAGATTATTTGGTATAATCATGATCGTAATGTAATGAATGATGTGGTAAAAGTCCTCATTGGCCTGTAGTTCATTGATGGACAGTTGTTGGTATGATTATGACCAGGGATTATTCGGTATAATCATGACCATTGATGATTACGTGAATATCCTTGGCCGTGGTGCAGGGATGATTCGATTTTTATTTATTAAGCTGAGTCTCAGCGATAAAGTTGATGAAAAACTTTTTAAATCATAGAAGATAATAGATTTTATGCTCTACTTGTATCTTCTAATGGATTGCTTATTCCACTGCAGTTGTTGATCTAAAACTTGTTGTCTGTTATATTCTATCTGTTGTTAGACTGTTGAAGGCTAAGGATAATTTATTCTGCATTATCTTAGTCATAATATTTCTTACTGGGCTAGTTGAGCTCACCCTTTTACTTTCATTGTTGTCTTCAGGAAATGAGAACATAGCCGGGACTAGTCGGGGAATGGAGTGACGGTCCAGATGATAGGATTAGTAGCCCTCACTATTCTGTTAAATAATGTGACAATAAATATAATGAGGACTCCATTAAGTGTGGATATTGTCTAGATGACAATATTCTTATTAAAACTCTTAGATTATGTTTTGTCGTATTTTACACGACTATTGTATAATTAAGTTGTATTTGATTTTTGTACAATGTATTTGGCGACTCAAGATGGGTGATGTATACCTATTTTGGGGGCGTCAAAAAAGCCCCCTCTTTCCTGGGAATGATCTGGTTGTTAAATATTGTGAGTTATAATATTAATGATGAATAATTGTTGAAGTATTAAGAATGTGTTTATTGAAGATAAGTGAATTACAAAAGTTAGAGGGGAATAATATAAACTTAGAAAACTTTAGGGGTACTAAAGTGTAATAAATTAAATTAATCTGGACCATTGGTGATGGTTTTAATAGTAAACCAATCTGGACCATTGATGGTGGTTTTAATAGTTAATCAATCTGGACCATTGATGATTGTTTTAATAGTTAATCAATCTGGACAATTGATAGTGGTTTTAATAGTAAATCAATCTGGACCATTGATGGTGGTTTTAATAGTTAATCAATCTGGACCATTGACGGTGGTTTTAGTAGTAAATCAATCTGGACCGTCGGTGGTGGTTTTAATAGTAAATCAATCTGGACCGTCAGTGGTGGTGGTGGTTTTAATAGAAAATCAATCTGAACCGTCGGTGGTGGTTTTAAAAGTAAATCAATCTGGACCGTCGGTGGTGGTTTTAAAAGTAATCAATCTAGACCGTCGGTGGTGGTTTTAAAAGAAAATCAATCTGGACCGTCGGTTGTGGTTTTAATAGTAATCTATTTGGACTGTTCGTGAATTAGTTACTATTTAGTCATTTTTCCTATAAATAGAAGCTTAATTCTTCTTTCATTCTCACCAATTCACTGAGATTCACAAGAGAAGCTATATAGAGAGAAAGAAGAAGAGTATTATGCTACTTCATTATTACAGTATCCAGTCTTCTACTAAGGTAAGGGACATTATTTGTTGTATTCGTAAGGATGTTATTTTTATTTGGTAAGGGTTATTATTTCTTTCGTATTCATAAGGAATATTATTTTTCATATTCATCCTTTAATATGTCGGAATAACCTATTTATGCGGATTACGTACCGTATGACAAGTGAAAATCCATTTGCAGTTTCGTGTGTTATTTTTTTCATATTCTTAAATCTAAACTTACTATGGTAAGTATGTCTTCTATAATCCTTGAAGGTAGTGGAATATCTGTAAGACCTCAAATTTTATGAAATAAAAGTATTCAATTTTCTAATAATTATTATTTTATTTTGTAAATGGTTAAATTAATAAAAAGGTTAAAGTTAAGGGTGATATGTGAAAATTTTTGTATGGTATGCAAGTTGTTATAAAATATTCGTTGTGTTGGGGAATATTCGATTGGTCGGGGAATATTCGATTGGTCGGGGATTATTCGTTTTAACAGGAAATATTTGTACGACGACACAATCATTGGTGGACCCCACAACGGAAGTATTGTCGTAGTTAGAAAATGACAGAATTATCATTTTATAAAAATAACGGTGAAAATGTTACCGTTAAAACTGTTGAACTACTCGGTAGTAAAAGTACAGTAATACGCGTGGTTACATAGTAGCACACGGTATTGATTAGTGATGCTTACGTAAGAAGTCAATCAGTTATAGTCAATTATTGCTACAGTAATTGCTACATCATATCTCTCATATTATTGATTCAATTATTGTCACAATATCATCTGTATAATATGTTATATTATTAAATCAATAATTGAGATGACAAAGTTATTCATATTATTATTTGTAATATTGACAATGTCTAGAAGTTCTGTCAAGGAGAGTTTGGTCACCTAATTGCGTGCCAATAAGGAGAAATCCTTATCGGAAAGCCCCTTCTTTCCTGGGAAGGACCTGCTTGTTAAATATTGTGAGTTATAATATTAATGATGAATAAGTTCGTGTTGATTAAAGATGAAATTGATAGTTCCATTGTGTGAGAATTATTAGTATTAGTGGAAATTGACATTTATTTCGATAATAATTAATGTTTGGAGGTTATATTGACCAATCGGGTAATTAACTGAATAAATGAGTAATTAATTGCTATTAATTCACATGCTTATAACTATATGTTCGCATGATTTACTATTGATTCAAATGATTTACTATTAGGGGAGTTGGTGCAAGTTTGATAATACTTGCAGGACTAAATTAAAAATGAAGAAAAAGAGGGAGGTATTATACTATAATATTTTTAGCCCAAAAATGTGCAATTATTGAAACTATATTTTCTGATAAATAGTAGCTCATTCCTTCATTATTTTCACCAATTCAGTAAGTCTCACAAGAGCAATTATTATAGAGAGAAATTATAGAGAGAAAGAAGAAGAGAAGTTTGCTACCTCACTATTCCAGTATCCAATTTTCTTCTAAGGTAAGGGGTATTATTTCTTTCATATTCATGAAGAGAATTATTTTCTTTCAATACTCGTAAGAGCTGTTATTCCATTCTTTATTATTCTGTTAGAATAACCTGTCTGTGCGGTCTATTGCATGCCTGGTGAATTCTTCTGTTATTCCATTCTTTATTATTCTGTTGGAATAAGCTTTCCGTGTTGTCTATCGCATGCATGGTGAATTCTTATGTTATTCTATTCTTTATTATTCTGTTCGAATAATCTGTCTGTGCGGTCTATCGCATGCCTGGTGAATTCTGTTGTTATTCCATTCTTTATATTCTGTTGGAAAATCATGTCTGTGCGGATTATGCATGACCTGGTTCTATTCTTTATTATTCTGTTGGAATATCCTGTCTGTGCGGATTACGCATGACCTGGTTTCATTCTTTATTATTCTGTTGAGAATAACATGTCTGTGCGGTCTATCGCATGCATGGTGAATTCTTCTGTTATTCCATTGTTTATTATTTTGATGGAATAACCTGTCTATGTGGATTACCGCATGTATGTTGAATGATCCTTCGTATTCATTCTTTATTAAATTTTATTAAATTGTGGAAATAATCTGTCGACGTGGATTACCGCATGGCGGGTGAAAATCCATTTGCAGTTTTGTATATTCTATTATGCTCATATGAGATATCATTTCTTTTGTACTCGTCATGGAATATCATTTTCTTTGGTATTTTATTTTACGAGTTACTATTTATGGGTTACTATTCACCCGATTACTATTCACTCTAGTATTATTCACTTGGGTATTTGGGGCACTTTTCGTGCCAGAGTACTATTCATGAGTTACTATTCATGGGTTACTATTCACCCAATTACTATTCACTCTAGTATCATTCACTCGGATATTCGGGACACTTTTCGTGTCGGGGTACTATTCACCCAAAAAATATATTTCTTTTCTGTCAAAATTATTTTTGGTACATGAATATTATTCTTGAATTTTACTCTACAAAGAAGTATCATGTTGACAATTTGGACGTTATTGATTCCTGGATAAATTAAATTATAAATCTTTAAAATTTATCCTTGAACTTGTTTTATTGAATTATTATGTCATTGTCATCATCCTCATACTTATATTGTGATTAAAGTCATCTTTGGCTTACGTGTATAGATGGACTTGTTATGATTATGACAAGAGATTATTCGGTATAATCATGATCGTAATGTGACGAATGATGTGGTAAAAGTCCTCATTGGCATGTAGTTCATTGATGGACAGTTGTTGGTATGATTATGACCAGGGATTATTCGGTATAATCATGACCATTGATGATTACATGAATATCCTTGGCTGTGGTGCAGGGATGATTCAATTTTATTTATTAAGCTGAGTCTTAGCGATAAAGTTGATGAAAAACTTTTTAAATCATAGAAGATAGTAGATTTTATGCTCTACTTGACTCTTCTAATGGATTGCTTATTTACGTTGAAGTTGTTGATCTAAAACTTGTTGTCTATTGTATTCTATCAGTTGTTATACTGTTGAAGGCTAAGGATAATTTATTCTGCATTATCTTAGTCATAATATTTCTTACTGGGCTAGTTGAGCTCACCCTTTTTTTCATTGTTCTCTTCAGGAAATGAAAATATAGCTGGAATGAGTCGGGGAATGGAGTGATGGTCCAGGATAAATGGATTTAGTAGTCCTCAGTATTCTACAGAATAATGTGATAATAATTGTAATGAGGACACCATTGAGTGTAGATATTGTCTAGATGACAATATTCTTGTTTAAACTCTCAGCTATGTTTTGTCGTATTTTACATGACTGTTGTATAATTAAGTTGTATTTGAATTTATATACCATGTATCTGGCGACTCAAGATGGGTGATATATACATGTTTTGGGGACGTCAAATATCCTTGAGTTTTGCACTTCATCCAATATCGTTTTATTGGAATATTGATCTGAACTTTCTTATTAAATATCAATATTTTCACTTGGGGTACTATTCACAGGTTACTATTCACCTGATTACTATTCACTATAATATTATTCACTCGGGTATTCGGGGCACTTTTCATGTCAGGATACTATTCACGAGTTACTATTCACTCTAGTATTATTCACTCGGGTATTCGAGGCACTTTTCGTGCCGAAGTACTATTCATGAGTTACTATTCACCTAATTACTATTCACTCTAGTATTATTTACTCGGGTATTCGGGGCACTTTTCATGCTGGGATTACTATTCACAGGGTACTATTTCCGAAGAACTATTTATGGGGTACTATTCACCCAAAAAATTTATTTTTTCTGTCCAAATTATTTTGATACGTGGATATTATTCTTGAATTTTACTCCACAAACCAATATCATGTTGACAGTTTGGATATTTTAAAACTCTGGATAAATTTAAAGTCTTTAATAATTATCATTGATTTTGTTTGATTAATGCTTATATCATTGTCTTATATTGTGATGAAAGTCATCTTTGGCTTACGTGCATAGATGGACTGTTGATTGGTATGATTATGACCAGGTATCATTCGGTATAATCATGACCCGTAATATTACAAATGATGTGGTAAAAATCCTCATTGGCCTGTAGTGCATTGATGGATAGTTGTTGGTATGATTATGACCAATAATTATTCTGTATAATCATGACCATTGATGATTACATGCATATCCTTGGCCCATAGTACAGGGATGATTCAATGATGTGGTTTATTTATTAAGCCGAGTCAGCGATAAAGTTAATGATAAACTTTTTAAATCATAGAAGATAATAGATATATTGCTCTACTTGACTCTTCTAATGGATTATTTGTTCCACTGTAGTTAAACTTGTTGTCTATTATATTCTATCAGTTTAACATTGTTGAAGGCTAACGATAACTTATTCTGTATTATCTTAGTCATAATATTTCTTACTGGGCTAGTTGAGCTCACTCTTTTCATTCAGTGTTCTCTTCAGGAAATGAGAATATATAGTTGGGACTAGTCGGGGAATGAAGTGATGGTCCGAGATGATGGCTATAGTAGTCCTTACTATTTTTATAAAATAGTTTGATAATAATTGTAATGAGGACTCCATTTGAGTTTGGATATTGTCTAGAGGACAATATTCGAGTAAAAACTCTCAGCTCATGTTGTATAATTAAGTTTGTATTTGTATTCTGTACTATGTATCTGGCGACCCAAGATGGGTGATGTATACCTATTTTGGAGGCGTCACAACTATGTTGTCTTTGTAGATCATTTCACCAAATACACTTGGCTTTATCCTTTAAAACGGAAATCACATTTGTTTGATGTTTTTGTTCGATTCAAGGCTCTTGTTGAAAATCAGTTCACCCGCAAAATTCTTACACTCTATTCTGACAATGGGGGGGGGAATATCAAACTCTCACAGGTTTCCTAGCCACCAATGGCATTGCCCATCTCACCTCTCCACCTCACACACCCGAGCACAATGGGTACTCGGAACGTCGTCACCGTCATATAGTTGAAACTGGGTTGTCTCTCATGTCTCATGTAAGACCCCAATTTTTATGAATAAAGATGATTTTTCTATAAATATCATTTTTGAATATTATGGAATGAATTTGATATAATGCTATAGTTGTGGGTAATATTTATAAATTTTACAAAGTACGCAAGTTGTTATATAATATTCGATTGGTCGGGGAATATTCATTTTAACAGGGAATATTCGTACAACGGCACAATCATTGGTGGACCCCGCAATGGAATTATTATGGGAATAAGAAAATGATAAAAATATTTTATGAAAATAACGGCAGAAGTTGTACCGTTAACTGTTGAAACACCTGGTGTTAAAAGTATAGTAATATGCGTGGTTGTATAGTAGCACACGGTATTGATTATTGATGATTACGTGAGAAGTCACTCAGTTTTGTTCAATTATTGCTACAGTAATTGCTGCATAGTATCTCACGTTATTTGATTCAATTATTGTCGATATTTTATATATTATTAAATCAATAATTGATACGACAAAGTTATTAATATTATTATTTGCAATATTAACGATGTCTAGAAGTTCTGTCAAGGAGATGTTTGGTCACCTAATTGCGCGTCAATAGGGAGAAATCCTTATTGGAAAGCCCCCTCTTTCGTGAGAACGACCTGGTCGATGAATATTGTGAATTATAATAAAGGTGATAAGTTTTATTTTATTATTATTTAAATGTAATAAAACAAAAAACTTTTTATATAAAACTGAATACTTTTATAAAGTTATTTATTTTATTAAACTATAAATAGAATATATAATATTCTATTATGCATAGTGTTTTTATAGTGTCTGCATAGTATTTGCATAGTAAAATCTTTTTATATAAAACAGAATATTTTTATAAAGTTATTTGTTTTATTAGACTATAAATAAAATATATAATATTCTATTATGCATAGTATTTGCATAGTGCCTGCATAGTATTTGCATAGTAAAATCTTTTTATATAAAACAGAATACTTTTATAAAGTTATTTATTCTATTAGATTTTAAATAATATATATATATATATATTATAAATAGAATATATTATATTTTATTGCATAGTATCCTTTCCATTCTCCTATAAATTGGATGCTTACTTGATCACCCGTTTATGCAAGTAGACGGGTATTCAGTGGGGGCTAGAGGAGATAGCCTTGCCTCCCATGGCAATTATCGACCATCCGACAATCTCACGTTTTAATGTGTGGGATGGGACAGAGTCGCATGTTAGAGGTGAAGGCTACGGGCCACCTACAGCGTCGCCTCCTACAGCAAAGCCCGAACAGGCACAATCTTCAGGCACAGGGCCAGCAGCACAGGGCCTACTGACTGACATTATGGCATCCCTCACCCTGCTGCATCAGAAACATGACGTCAAGGCACAGAGGCAGCGAAGGCACATCGCAGCTGTGGCACAAAGGCAGGAAATAGCGATGCAGTACCAGGCTGAGCTGGTGAACACCATTCAGAGCATCTATACTGATTACTATGGCGAGAATGTAGAGTTCACGCCATACCAGTTCCCGGAGCTTCTTATCTTCCCACCTTACCCTCCACCATCACCGCCCGCCGAAGTTAATCAGGACGCAGCTGATGAGGATGAAGCCGATGCCGCTACTGAGTGAGCGATCTCCAGGGAAGCCCTCTTGTATTAAATTACTTTATGTTTAGCAATGAGGGCATTGTTCACCTCAAGTTTGGGGGTGTTTTTTTGGCTTCTATCTGTTTATTTTCGTACTGCCATGTTAGGATTGCCAGACTTTAGTACTTTATTATGTTTTTATTTATCAGTATTGTGGTGCAGTCTTTTGAACTGCGGGATTATGCTTGAATTTTTATCATTATGGATGCCATGAACTATTTTTGGTTTTATTTATTTATGCTTTGATTATTTTTAGCATGATTGTGGTTTATAGCCATCTTTTTGGGGCTTATACAGATTAGATGCTTGTGCCATATGAATGGCCTTTTTTTTCTTTTTTTTCACCCTATTTTGTGCTGCTATTTAACAAGGGTGTGATAGTTATCATTATTTTTTTTATTATAGCTGATGACAAACACCTAGTTTTATGGTCTATTTCTTAGAGTCGTGTCAAGCATTTATGAGCTAGGGATTTTTCAATTGATAAGTTTAGACTGTTATTGATCCGTCCTTCTAACGAGCACCAACCAACTGTGTTAAATAGTAAATTTTTTTCAAAATTTAGTCCATATGTTTATTGCTTTGAGAATTTGTTCACTCTTATAAATTTTCATTTTTTACAAAGTAATAAAAGACTTAAACGTTTTTATAGTTGTGGATCTTGGATTCGTGCATGTTTAGATATATATAAAAAAGAATAATAATAGATTGTTATTGAAGATTGAATATCGAAAGTCTTGCGGTGGGTCGAGATGGAGCGTAAAACGCACTCGCCCATAAACACAGGACCGATATTGAGATGGAGCATAAAATGCACTCGCATTATAATCTTCAGTGCGTAAAGTCTATTTTGGCTTATATTGATTACGTGGCCTTTTCTGCTCGAGTTACTATATTCTTAGGGGTGATCTACACCTAGTGCCCTAAAGTCGTCTGGCTTGGGAGTCACTGATCAAACGCTCATTCATGGGTAGTTCTGATTATCCTAAGGTAATTAAGGATTGTCCGAGTCAGGTTTTACGTTCTTCATGCTAGAGTCTTTTGATCCGTTACTGCACTTGTGTCTTATTCTTAATGCTTGTTGAATGTTTAAGTTGTGGAGTGTGCATTTTTTATTAACAATCGACTGTGCGAACTTATTTTGAAGCTATGATTAGTCTGGATGGTTGGTCTTCACACACACATAGAATGGATCGAATACAGTCTTATGCTTAAAATTGATTGAACCCTCATTCATATTTGTGATTGTCATGTTCTCTTGGAGTAGCGTTATGCTTTGAGGCCATGATGCTATATTACAGTTTTATTTGTCTTTCGCGTGTGTTTTACTTTTGTTAATGTGTATTAGATAGTTTGCTCGTTGACAAGCAAAGATTTAAGTTTGGGAGTATTTGATGAGTGTAATTTATACCCACGAATCAGATACTTTATGACTTAAAGAATTGCCTGAATTCGTAGTTTTTATGTAGTTTTATATAAATATAGTGTTATTGTGCTTAACTGATGAAGTGCAGGGCTTTACAATACTTTTCCAGCTTTAAAAGGGCAAAATGGTCATTATTCTCACACTCGCACCACGGTGCCAATGCCAAACTTACTGGCCGCGCCGCAACGCCACCCCTGGCCCTTAATGACATTAGCACCGCGCTACGACACCACTACTCCTTCTTTGGCTCACGCTGCAGCGCGAGCTCCGTGTCCCAGATTCTAATATGGCGCCGCAGCGCCATCTAAAGCTTGGTAGCCCACACCGTGGCGCCACCTCCGGTTCCCAGACAGCCAAGGCCTTTGTTTGACCTAGCAAAAGGAAGGAAGTAGGATATAAAAGGAAAGGGAGGCTTTGCATAAGTGAGATATCATATAACATAGAATAGGGATAGAGAAGAGATCTAGAGAGAAAAATAGCTTAGATTAGTTATATTTTGTAATTTCTCTTTCTTTCTCTTAGATAGATGTTTGTAAATATAGTTAGCTTAGATTAGGGAGAAGTTTGGGTTTCTTTGGAGCATCAAGAGCAACGAGCAACACGGACTGGAGAGCTTGATTTAATCAGAATGCTTAGAGATTGAAGGGCCTTGACAGAGTTTCTTCTTATCTATTTATTTTCTCTGATTTTGTAATCCATAAATGTTGTCTTTATTGCTACTTGTATTTTATTCAATAGCTATGAACTGAATATTTGCTCTAAGGTTATAATGGAACCATTTGTTATTTAAATTGATCGTCTTATCTCTTTGGTTGGCACCATATGATTTGGTTCGATATATTTATGTTTAATGATTCTCGCTAAGACATTAGCGATGATTTTGGTAATTTACATGATATCGACAGAAGAATTGTAGATTTACACCTGAATATATTGGCATGTGATTGTGGGTTTTGACTGCATAAGTTGTGCGTAGAATAGACATATATTTGTGCACCACGTGCGGCCTAATTGAGAGCTTATGCTTAAATCCTTGTTCTGATTAATTAGCATAGACATATGTAGGATTGTATCTTGCTTGGGCGTTCTTTTCTGTTCTATTCCCTATCGGGTGGATCTGGAAAGGATATGTTCGTACATATCCCGACAGAGGTGTATGAGCACTTGTGTTTTCTCGGTCGACAAATTGTTGTAACCATTTAGACCATCGTGAGAAGGGTAGATAGTTTGGTGAAGCATAGCACGCCAAGTGTTCGACGGAATGCCTGAGTGGGTTAAAGTTGTAACCTTAGCTTGTTATTCCTTAGATTATCATTCGTTATCCATTTACTTGCTTTGATAATTAGTTATGATTAGATTAATCACTCTTTCATTTATTATTGTTCGAATAAGACTTTAGCGATATAAAGTCGGTATTTGGTAAATATTAGTGATAGTTCCTCATGGGTACGAAACTCTTCTTATCACTGTATTACTTGTTAGACTGTGTATACTTGCGCGTGTTTAGTGATCGGTTATCCAACCAACAGTAACCACTCTGGTGGTAATTATGGCCATGAAAATAGAAGAAGCGAGTCGGGGGGAGATTTTAAAAAGAGAAGATTCAACAATGATAACGCGAAGACGTCAGCACCAGCAACAACTGGTTTAAAGGGAGGAGAACGACCACCGGTCGTATGCTATAAATGCGGGAAAGAGGGACATATCAGCCCAAACTGCCCACAACAGTTCAAGGTATGTTATAATTATGGAAAGGAAGGACATATCGCTCGGGATTGTACAGTAGCGAAACCAAGTCCAGCAGCGATGGTGACTCAAAAGGCTGTCCCAGAAAAGTCAAAGTCAATGGTTCCTGGAAGAGCGTTTGTCGTGACTGGTCAAAATACGAGGAACCCAAACGAGGTGATCACGGGTAAGATAATCATAAATTATTGCGAAATTTATACCTTACTAGATACCAGTGCTACCCATTTATTTATCTCTCCTGCTTGTGCTCAATGTTTAAACTTGACTCCGGAGAAATTAGACTTTGATTTATCTGTGGAGACTCTGTTAGGAGAAACTTTCACCACATCCACTGTTTATAAATCTTGTTTGATCCAAGTTGGCACCGTCACATTACATGTTGACCTTATCTCTTTACAGATACTTGTTTTTGATGTAATTTTAGGGATTGATTGGTTAACTACTTATCATGCCAAAATTGATTATTTTCGTAAGGTTGTTAGTTTTTATATTCCTAACCAACCTGTTGTATTCAAGCAACTAAACCACTAAAATCAATCATTGTAATATCAAGTCATAAAGCTATTCGTTTATTGAAAAACGGATGTCAACCTTTCTTAGCCCATGTTATGGATTTGAATAAAGACACGTCAGATTTGAATAATATTCCTGTTGTTAGTAAATTTCCTGACGTATTTCCTGAAGAACTTCCCGGTCTACCCCCAGAACGTGAAGTTGAATTCTTTATTGATCTTGAACCTAGTACAAAGCCCATTTTTAAAACCCAATATCGAATGGCTCCTATTGAACTTCAGGAGTTAAAGGTCCAACTACAGGAGTTATTAGACATCGGTTTCATTCGTCCTAGTACATCTCCTTGGGGTGCTCCTATTTTATTTGTAAAGAAGAAAGACGGGAGTATGCGAATTTGTATTGACTATCGGGAATTGAACCATGTCACCATCAAGAATAGGTATCTGCTACCTCGTATTGATGACCTGTTTGACTAGTTGTAAGGAGCACAATTCTTTTTAAAGATTGATCTTCATTCTGGATATCATCAGCTGAAGATTAGAACTGAGGATATTCCAAATACTGCCTTCAGAACTCGTTACGGGCATTATGAATTCTTAGTCATGTCATGGATATGATGAACCGAGTATTCAAGGATTATTTGGATCAGTTTTTTGTTGTCTTTATTGATGACATACTCATATATTCCAAAAGCCGTGAAGATCATGAGCACCATTTGAAGCTGGTACTCCAAAGGCTTCGTGAAAATAAGCTATATGCCAAGTTGAAGAAATGCGAGTTCTGGCTTGAGGAAGTAGCATTCATTGGGCACGTGGTGTCAAAACATGGAGTATCTGTTGACCCGGCGAAGATTGAAGCAATACAAAGTTGGGAGCAACCGAAGTCGGTAACCGAAGTACGTAGCTTTCTGGGCTTAGCTAGTTATTATCGAAGATTCGTGGAAAGATTTTCTCGAATCGCTACTCCGTTAACTCAGCTGACTCGGAAAGATAAAAAATTCGTATGGAGCGAGGAATACGAAAAGAGTTTCCAAGAGCTTAAGAGGAGACTCATTTAGGCATCTGTTCTGACAATACCATCTGGTTCGGATGGATTTTTTATCTACAGTGATGCTTCAGGCAAAGGTTTAGGATGTGTTCTCATGCAATGTGAAAAAGTCATAGCCTATGCTTCGCGACAGCTTAAAGAGTATGAGAGGAATTATCCTACTCATGATCTAGAGTTGGCAGCAGTCGTTTTCGCGCTAAAGATCTGGAGGCACTATCTATATGGGGAGAAAGTGGAGATATATTCAGACCATAAAAGCCTCAAATATTTATTCACCCAAAAGGAACTCAACATGCGGCAATGACGTTGGCTCGAGCTGTTAAAAGATTATGATCACACCATTCAATACCATCCTAGAAAAGCAAACGTGGTAGCTGACACGTTGAGTAGAAGATCATATGCAGGAACGAGTGCGATGATGTCTAGTATACGCATAGAACCAACTTTAATCGATAAAATTAAAGTTTCTCAAGCCACAGACCCGGAGCTAATGCGTATGAAGAAGAAAGTACAAGAAGGTGCTATTCCAGAAGCAAGAATCGATGAAGAAGGAATACTTCGAGTACACTCCAGACTTTATGTTCCTAGCGACTCTAATTTGAAGTACAAGATCATGATGGAAGCACACAATACACCATTTGTAATCCATCCTGGAAATACCAAAATGTATCATGATCTTCGACATATATTTTGGTGGAACAATATGAAGAGAGAGATTGCAAAGTTTATCTCGAGGTGTTTAACTTGTCAGCGTGTAAAGGCAGAGCATCAAGTGCCTAAGGGTCCATTGCAACCACTTGAGATCCCGAAATGGAAGTGGGAACACATTACCATGAATTTCGTTACGGGTCTTCCCACGGTTTCTCAAGGAATAAATGTTATTTGGGTTATTGTTGATAGATTAACCAAGTATGCTAATTTCTTGCCGATACGGGAGACTTATTCCCTTGAACGTCTTGCTCATATGTATGTAAATGAGATTGTGAGATTGCATGGCATGCCAGTATCCATAGTTTCGGATCGTGACCCAAGATTTACTTCACGATTTTGGGTTAGTTTGCAAAAAGCTATGGGCGTGAATTTACGATTCAGTTCAGCATACCATCCTCAAATGGACGGATAATAAGAGAGGACTATTCAAACTCTTGAATATCTATTAAGACTCTGTGTCCTAGACTTCAAAGGGAGTTGTTTATAAATAACGGCGTAGTTATTACCGTTAATACTATTAAAATACCCGGTGGCTAAAATATAGTAGCACACGGTATTGCACCAATTATTGATTCTTATGTAAGAAGGCATTACTCAATAATTGTTACAATAGTTACTGTTCAATATTTTATTTTATTGATTCAATAATTGCTACGTTGATATTTTATATTATTGTTGTTTCAATAATTGTCACTACACATTATTTTCATTATCAGATCAATAATTCATATTATTTGAATAATATTATTAGATAATATTATTGGCAATGTCTAGAAAGTTCTATCTAAGGAGAGGTTTGGTCACCTAATTGCACGCCAGTAAAGAGAAATCCTTATTGGAAAGCCCCCTCTTTCTTGGGAACGGCCTGGTTGTCGGTATTGTGATTCTGTAATATTATTTGTGAATAATTAATTATTGATTATTATGATAAGGAAAATATTCATTTTATGTGGATATAGATTGAGAAAATTTTTAATGTGACAATTGTTGAAAATTGATATTTTATCTTTTTCGATAAAATAATTCATTTAAATATATTATTATATTTTAATAATATAATAATGGCGATATTTTTATAATGAATGTGGGATATATGAATAAATAAGGAGGAAGAATATTTTTGTCACTAAAAATTGTTTAAAACATGTTAAACATGTTTGTGGGCCCATTTCTTGACTGAAATTTGATTATAGCATGTAAAATCGTCCGTTTATGGATTCCGGTCAATTTCTGTTTGGAATTTGGAAAAACTTTCTTCTGTAAAGTTGTATAGAATGGAATTTCCTATGGAAAATACATAAGGTTCGAATTTTTCTGATAAAATGACTATTTTTTATGAATTATTGAAGTTCCAAAGTTCCAGAATAATTAATTTTTGAAGTGTAAAATATTTTAATTAAGAAAAACATTTTTTTTTCATTTGTGGGACATGTGTTAAGTGGTTGAAATCAGCTGGTGGTGTGCGTAGGAATTTAGTTTATAAATAATTTTATTTTATTAAATTTTCTGCTTTGGTGTTCAAAATATTTTCCTATAAATAAGGTGCTTAGGTTAGAATTGAAAATCACACCAGAAACTAAAGTTTTCTCTGTCTATATTATCGAGCGTATTCTTGTGAGTATTTTGATACCTTGAGTGTTGTTATACGGTGCAAATTTCCTTCAGCACTATATCCGGTATTCCAGCCAGAAGTAATGTCTTTTCAAGGTAAGGGATGTTATTTTTTTAAAAAATGATATTATTTCTTCTAATATCATTATGCTGGAATATTTGTAAGATTTTTCTTGTGAAATTCTTGTCTTTTAGTTTCAGAGTTACTATTCACGTATACGGCACTATTCACGTATACGACACTATTCACGAATACGGTACTATTCACAGAAAAATTAAATTTTTGTTTTTTTTGTCCAAAATATCTATTATGGATACTAGCTTTGATTGTATCCATATTTTGATCATTCTTGAATTTTACTTCACTATGATTATTTATGAAGTATTTTTGAACTCGGATTATTTAAAGTACGAATCATTAATATTTGTTCTTTTGTTACACTGGATTCGTTTTCTTTAAAATATTTTTTATCATCCTTAGTCCTAAATGATGATTTTACCGAATATCTTTGACCTGTAGTGCAAAGATTAATGATTTTCTTATTAATATCTTTGGCCCGTAGTGCAAAAATGAACAGGTGTTGAGATGAACATGACCAACTGATGAATATCTTTGGCCTGTAGTGCAAAGATGAATATTTGACTCAAGATAAATATTGATTGATGTTACATGGATAAAATATTAATGCTGGACTTTTAAATTCATAGATTATAGTAGATTTCATTCTCTACGTAACTCATCTATGAGTTATTATTTCTGCTGCGAATATTGATCTAAAATTTATTGTCTATTGTATTTTATCTGATTTTTTCCTGTTGAAGACTAACGATAGTTTGTTCTATATTATCTTAGTCATAATATTCTTTACTGAGCTAGTTGAGCTCACCCTTTTCTTTTTTGTTCCATTTTTCTTCTCAAGAGGCGAGAATATAGCGAGTTCTAGTCGGGGTGTGGAATGATGGTTCTAGAAAGTTTTTTTAGTAGTCCTCACCATTTTTGTCAAATAATGTACCAATAATTATAATGAGGACTTATTTGGGTGTGAATATTGTCTAGATGATAATATTTATATTTAAACTCACAGTTTATATGTTGTATTAATAAAGTTTTAGTTGTTTCTATACCATGTTATTAACGACTCAAAATGGGTGATGTGTACCTATTTTGGGGCGTCACACAGACCATTTTGGCCCGACCCGCGCTCGGCCCGACTCGGCCCACCCGTTTGCCACCTCTACATATCTATGTCGGTGTGGCAGCGAATTGCACTTTAGTACAAATATTTTATAACATAGTAGTACACATTTGTTTCGAAACACTTGATTAGGAATTTCAAAACATCATTATTTTAATTATATTTTTTTGTTGCTTTATCTAAAAAGGACAACTGATGATTGAACTACAAATAGCACAAACAATAAATTGAGTTAATTAAAGATGATATCATTCCACAACTTTGTATATTATTGAAGATATATGAAAATACTAAATAATGTAGATAGAAAACATACAAATAAATTACTAGTGGAAGTAAGGGTGTAAACGAGTTGAACCGGGGCGAACAGAGAGCTACCCGAATTCGACTCGAAATGATAAATTCGTACTCGATTCGACTCGAATTCGATTTATATTTGAAAATTCCTACTCAGATTCGACTCGACTCGAATATTTATTACTCGAATTTGATTCGACTCGACTCGAATATTTATTCAAACTACTCGCGAGCTTCAAATTCAATCTCGAATTCGAATCTACGCATAATAACTAGTTTTATAATAAATATAATTATAAATTGAATTTGTTATTTTACTTAAACATGAGAAAATATATTTATTATTACGTTTTATAAATATAAAATCACAATTAAAATTAAAAACAAAACAAAATAATAACTAATTATCCTAATTTGATTTGAATTTGTATATATTATAATAGAATGTATCGAACATCCAATCGAATATGTATTAACCTAGTATGTATCGAATCACAATAAAAAATTTGAGCTGTTTGAATCTTAAACGAGTCGAGTATAACATTGCTTAGATTCTACTCATATTTTTATTCGAACTATTTTTAATGCTCAGATTTGGATCATATTATTAACGAATTCGAGTCTCGCTCGTATTTTTTCGAATCGAGCCCGAACTGTGTTGGCTCGTTTACAACCTTAGGTGGAATACAATTTGGTATTAGTTTTTGGATAACTTGGTCCTAGAGGCTTTATATATATACAATGTTCTAAAATGTGCTAGGCGGGAGGCAGGCAGGCGGTCGAGGGGGGCCTAGGCGAAATTTTTTATTTTAAACTAATTTAAATATTTTATCTTATATTTATCTAAATAATACAATAATATAAAGCAAAATTTTCTATAATAAAATTAATAAAGGTCTTTACTTAAAATTCAAACACATATCCATATTGCTAATGTCAAAGTTCAAACACAAACATGCAATTGTTCAAAGTTCAAACATATTTTTAACGTATTAGTTTTATTCATAAACAAAATTGCTATTAAATAATAAATTTTAAAATTTCAAGAATTTAATTCTATATTAAAACTTAAGAAACTAAACATAAATTTAAGAATTATATTGAATTAAACTAAATATTACAAATGTATCATCATTTATATAATTTGAAATTTGTACAAGTTTAAAAAATTACAAATATAATAAAATTATCCATTTTGACTTGATATTGTTTACTTCTTGTTGTGATTTGATATGTTACAACCTGTATTATGAATATGGTAAATCATTAGAAAAATAAATATATCGAGATCTGATTTTAGTAGATATTAAAAAAAATCTCTCCGCATAGGCCTTGCCTAATTTCTTATAGGAATTTTTTTGCCGCCTTGGTGAGGCACCAAGAGAGGCCTAGTGCCTAGGCGGGGGGCCTAACGCCTAGGCGGGGATTTTTAGAACAATGTACGAAAATTTTCTCCAACGAATTAAAAAAATGAACCAAAGACGAATCGGGATATAGCGACGATTCAAACCGTCGCCTTATATATAAACGGTTATAGCGACGAAAAAAATTGTCACTATAATCGGTTCGAATTTGGTCCGCTTCGCTGGAGAAGCAGACTATATATATATATATATATATATATATATATATATATATAAATTTTTGGCTACAATTCTAATATGGGCAGCATGGCATATATAAGCCCATAGACCATAACATTGTAGCAATACTTTAAGGAAAGTACTATTTTCACATGTATTTTTGATATTTTCACACGATTTCTTCTCATATGTAGGTGGAACTCACTGTATACTAATGTGAGAGAGGACTATATATAAATATCAAAAATACACGTGGAAATATCATTTTCTACTTTAATAGTGAACATACCCTTTTTTTAATTCTACTTTTTTTCTAACCTTTTTTTCTTTTCTTTTCTTTTTTTCATCACAAGGCCAATATACATTAACTAGCATTGTTAGGATATGAAAGGAAGGCTATTACTATAACTTATTATAAAATTAAAACAATGTTCAAAATTTGTAAGAGAATTTACACATTTATTTTCTTGTCAACGAATGATATTGAATATATGGAAAAACGAATGTTCCACGACTTTTTTATGAAATGAAAATCATAATATAATTATTAAACATAAATTTCTAATAAAATTTATATTAAAATAGTACTCCATATTTAAGTAAGTACCATACAAACCTTAATAGTGTTTGTAAAAACTTAAATAAATAAACAAAATAATGGGCTTTTATTTTTGGAACGAGGTATTATTACAATACAATACAATACAATACATTAAAATTTTAGAATTAATTAGTGTTAAGTAAGAGATTAGGTGTCAAAATTTAAGTAGAGGGACACAAAGGGACGGAGAAATCGAGGACATAGGATCTGTTCTCCGTTGCGTCAGCCAATCAGTTAATAGGAAATGACAAAAACAACCTCCGACTTTCCTTACATAAACAGAGAAAGTATGTGGAGGATTGGGGGACCATACTGTCTTTTACTTCCTAGAGCTTTTATTTATCTATGTTTTTTCCCCAAAGGGTAGTAGTATGGCTGTATCCATTCCATCCATAAAAAGATTTATGCTACGTTTGGATCGATGGAATAGGAGGAAGAATGGAATGAATTATTCCATTGGAATGATAAAAATATTGTTTAGTTTGTTTATTTGTAATGATAGCTAACTTAAAATTTTAATTTTCATTCCTTGAGGGATAACCAAGAATAAATCATTCCATCCATTATTTTTAAGTAATTGACAAATATACCCCGAAAGATATAATAGGGCTTTTTACATATTCAATCAATTCGATCGATCTGGGAACGACGAGAGAGAAGGGGCTGAGATTTAATAATTTCTTCAGAATTTCCATATTTCTATTTCTTCGTAATTTATCCCACTTACCCCCACTCAGCCACCCCACCCACCCCACCCCACCCCTAACCCACTTACCCACCTACCCCCATCCCTACCAACCTACCCCCACCCACTCCACCTACTCCCACCCCCTACCAACCTACCCCCACCTACCCCACCCCACCTACCCCCACTCCCACCCCACCCCTTCCCTTACCACCCCAGCCCACCCCAACCCACCCCACCTACTCCACCTACCCCACCCCACTCCACCTACCCATCCATTCACCCCACCCTACCTACCCCACCCACCCACCCACCCACCCCACCCACCCACCCACCCACCCACCCCCTACTAACCTAACCCCACCCAGCCACCCCAACCCACCTATCCTACCAACCAACCCCACCTACCCCCACCCCCTACCAACCCACCCCACCCAGCCACCTTAACTCACCTACCCACCCCAACTCTACCCCTACCCCCACCCCACCCCACCCCACCCCACTCCACCCCCACCCCACCCACCCTCCCCTCCCCTCCCCTCCCCTCCCCTCCCCTTTATTTCTAAGAATGGAATATGTGTTAAATTTTTAATATAAATTGAATTTAAGTTAAATTTGAACATTTGAGGGTATTTAGGCCACTTTCTAATTATTTATTTCATTCTTAGATGTATTCCTAATATCAACCAAACATGTACATGGAATATTAAAAAATCATTTTATAGCATTAGTATTTTCATCGAGTTTGTAATTTATTTATTTTTACTAATTTGGGGGTGGGGATTAAACCTAGGACCTTGCAAAAGGCAACTGGCCAATTAAGGTCAGTTGGATCCGTTTGTAAATTTTGTTATATGTGGGTACTAGAGCAAATATATATTTAGAAACACTTTACGACCGTTTTAAGGGAAACATAATATTTTAGGTGTTGTTTGTTTACATCTGATTACCTCTGAATGGACTGTCTCTTATTCGCTAAGAGGCATAATGTTGTTTATTTATTTTTTTGTTACTTCTAAATGCCTCTTAATAGGTAAGACAGAAAATGAAATCTTAATAATTAAGAGGTACCTCTTAATGAAAATTTTTTGATAATTTTTTTTATATAAATATATTCAACAATATTATGCACTCATTTTTATTAAATTGAATATTTAAAATTATTAAATAAAATTTTACCTTTTAAAATGGTAAAATAGTGTCATTAAGAGACAACTTACTTTTTAGTTATCAAACAATTTTTTAAATTCAGACCTCATAACTATTCAGATGATCTAATTTATTAAGAGATCATAATCATTCAAATCTTAATTCCTAAGTTTATCAAACACAACCTTAATTATTGCTCAGACAATATTATTTTTCTCCAATAATAACAAAATGGCCTTAAATATTTAAGAAAAATAAAGATTTTTTTGGGTGTTAATTTTCATTTTGGTTATTCCCAATAGATAAAAAGGGTTTCTGGTATAATTTTAGTTGGTTAAAAATGGTTTATGAGGGTTGAATGGTTGCTAAATTTATCTGGCATAAAATGCTTTTCTTTCTGGGTATCTGTCTGAATGAAGCTTTATTATTGGGTTGTGGGGTCAATGCAGTAAAAATCGGCTTTTACTAATTTTGTTGGACGAGATGAATTCAAGATCCTAATGAAGTGGTGTAATTCTGACAGTATTAGGAAATATCATCAGGAATTACTTATGATATAATAGGAAATATAATTGTTAACTTCTGAACAAAACAAAGCAGCAGTTTTCTAAAATTAGCAGGGGGATGTTGTCATTTCTTAATCAAATTGATTTGGGAAGCTTTTTATGGGGTTCAATAGTTTGTATTGGAAATCTTATCTAGTTTAGAGATTTGTTATTAGGGGTGGGCACCGGTAATTAACCGGACCGAACCGGTCTGAACCGAACCGGTTAGCGAATTCAGTCTAAAATGGATACCGATACCGGAACCGGTTGGACCGGTTTACTGAACCGGTTAGCCGGTCCGGAACCGGTTCGGTACCGGTTTGAACCTAAATTTGTACTGGTTGCTTTTTAACCCTGCTTCAATGAAAAGTTTAAAAAAATTTATACTAGCATATTACAATAACATTTAACTGATCCAACTTCCAAGCACACATTAATGATTCAACTGATCCAAATAAGTAACACAAGTCCTGAAGTCCATGATCCAAATGAGTAACACAACACAAGTCCAGGATTTCCTTACAGTTTACACAACTACAATCCAAGACTAAAACTTGACATAAAGAAAGAGTGTTATGATAACAACAAGCCAGCAAATAAAATGCAGTCCATAGTCCAAAGTCCATAGTACAAATAGCAGCAAGCAGCAGAGTAAAGTAACAAGCCAACAACAACCCAACTTCATAATCAAATGCAATCCATAGAAGAGTAAAATAGAAGATTTCAACAGCAGAAGCAGCAGCAGCAAAGTAACAGCAGCAGAGCAGTCCAAAATTCCAAATGCAACAGCAGTAGAGTAATATAGACTGATCAGAAAACCAACAAACAAACAAATAAGCATTGACTGATAAGCATAAAAGAGTTTCATTGACTGAAAAAAAAATAAGCATTGACTGAAATTGAGCTTTAACAGTTCTGAATCAATGAGGATATTACTAAGTGATACACAACAAAAGACTTGAAACTTGAAACAAACCCAAGTTTAAAAAAATCCTGTTATCCATCTGATGTAAAAACTGCTAAGTGCCAAATTTCTATTAAATTCCACCATCCATATCCAAAACTTTCGCAAATTCTAAGATCAAAAGAAAATAAAAATAGTTAAAGAAAGTCATTAACATATAAACATTATAAATGAAAACTATATAATTTAAAATGAAGGATTACCTTTCTCAATTGTATAAAGTGAATCTAAGTTCTCCTCCACGGATATTGGTTGTTTACTTGAACGAAGCCAATCTTGAGCACAAATAAGAGCTTGTACCATTCTAGGAGTTAAAGAACTCCTAAATGAATCAAGTACACGACCACCGGTGCTAAATGCCGACTCGGAAGCAACGGTTGATATAGGAACCGCCAATACATAAAAACAGAGTGACAACTAGTGAGAATAGTAATTGAATTTTAACATGAAAACAGAGTGACAACTAGTGAGCTTAGCAGTCAGTGAAAACAGAATTTTAAGCCTCTTGAAAACTAGTACAATATAGCAAAGAAAGTACAATTAAGGAAAGCTTAGCAGTCAATTAGAAGCTGCATCAAACGAACTCATAAAAGCTTAGCAGTCAATTAAGGAAAGCTTAGCAGTCAAATATGTCAAAGTTAAGCTAGTTAGAAGCTGCATCAAACGAACTCATAAAAGCTTAGCAGTCAATTAAGGAAATTTAATGTGCAGTCAATTTAATGCAAGTAAATATTTGAGGTAATCACTATTGGGCAACTATAATATTTATACAATGTTCCTTATTGTTTCACTGATAATTAGCATGAGAAAATTAGTGAAGGAACAAAGTTTTAATAACTGAAAGTTTTAATAACTTTTATAACTGCAAATCCGTTCAAGATGGGCTAATTTATCAACATTAGCTGGGATGATTAAAACACATAATTACTTTTTTTCTATGTGGTTGATATATCAACAAGAAAGTACATAAATTGAAGTTTGAAACGGAACTAAAATTGAAGTTTGAAACCCTAAAATTGAAGTTTGAAACCAAAAAATTGAAGTTCAGATCTTAAATCAAACGAATAGAAAGTAAATTACCTAAGAGCTCGGAGGGAGAGGCGGACAACCAATAGCCTGAGGTAGCTGTAGACCGCGAAAACCACGAAGTAGCGAACGAAGTGACTGTCGAGATAAGTGAAGAAGAGTGAGTGACTGTCGAGATAAGTGAAGAGTCGAGATAGCGAACGAAGTGACTGCCGAGCGAAGTAGGGAACGAAGAAACCCTAGATCTATTTGGAAAGTGGTAAGTAAAGTGAAGAAGAGTGAGTGAAGAGAAGTCGAGATAAGACTAAGAGAAGTAGAGAACTGATGTTGGCATGCTGCTGATCTGTAAAACTAAAACTAAAAATTAGTAAGTTAGTAAATAATCGGTATAACCGGTTCGGTCCGGTTACTACCGATCCATTCAAACTCTAAACCGAAACCGGAAACGTTTAGCCGGTATATACCGAATTATTTTACCGAAATCGAATCGTTTCAGATTTATCCCGAACCGGCCGGTTCGGACCGGTCTGGTCCGCCCAAAAACTGAAAAAAGTCAAATTTTTTGCCCACTCCTATTTGTTATGTTATCTTTCCCGAATGACTTTTAACATAGATATAGATTTAATGCTGCGTTTAGATTGAGAGAATGGGATAGAGGAAGAAATGAAATGAAATGAAAACAGGGTATTTGATGATCATTTTGGAAGATAAATCGTTCGAATGGAATAAAAATTCATACATTATTCGGTTAACCTTTCTTGTTGGAGTTGAGCTCTTTGATACTTGTAAGTGGCCACTTTTTGTATAAATTTTGTAGTTGGAGTGTGCCCTTGCAGCATGTCAATTAATAATTGAACTAGATTTCAATTTTCCTAAGTCTGAAGTCTGACCATAAATTAGCTTTCTACTTTTTTCACCGACTTTTTATATTGATTTTTGTTTTAAAAATACTAGTAATTAATTATTTTGAAAAATAGCAATTATTCAAATTTTTAGGATGAAATTTGTACCCATAATATTGATTTTTATCTTTTAATTTATAGGGATTCTGCTGCTGTTATGCATTCAGGTCAATTAGCTGATGCATTTACAACCATATGTTGCTCATATTTCATTATTTGTTATTATTGGCCAATTTGTTTTAAAAGAATACTCTATATGTTGATGCACTAACTTACTTCTATACAAACTTGTGGTTGGCTCAACTGAATGGGGGGATTTATTTTTGCAGTCCTCTAAAACTTATGTCATGGCATTCAAACATCGGGGCAGGGCCTTGCTTAAACTATAGGCTTACTCCTGCTCCATGCTTAGGGGTGTTTGATAAAATTGATTAAATTTGAATCTGAATGAGTTGAATCTGAATCTGAATGAAAAAAGTTGTTTGATAATTGACATGTCTGAAACATCTGAATGACAAAATTTTATTATTTTACCTCTTTGAAAAAATTTAAAATTGTTGTAAATTTATTTAATATTACTTAATATAATAGTTAATATTTTTTTTAAAAAAAATTTACTTTTTTTTACTTCATTCAGCCGTTCATTCTGCCATTCAGCTAAAAAAAATCTGACTTAGCCATTCAGCTTGTCCATCTTACCGATTCAGTCATTCAGACCAAAACAAATACACTGACCGATTCAGAAATTTAGTTATTCAGCCATTCAGCTCTAAACAAACACCCCCTTAAACTTTTTAAGGGGTTGTTTGGTAGTATAAGAATGGTTGTTTCTCTTAGATCATCTCCAACAGTGGTAGCAAAAAAACTCTTCAAATTGGAGTTTGTTGACCTACGTACCAATTTGAAGAGGTTGTTAGAGATGCTCTTAGGAACCAACTTCAACTCATTTTTTCTTTTCATTAAAACCACCTTAATCTCATTAGTTATTAATTGGATCTTAAAAGTTGAGGCTGTTGCCCGGGACCTTGTTTTGTAATGCTTTGGAAAATGGTCCTTGATACCCGAAGTAAATATTATTCTTAAATGGTTAGTTGTGAGTTCTCAACATGTATATAAAGAATAATTTGTTGGAAATCAAACACTTCTATGTGGAAAGATCGAGGTCTTGATTAAGTTGTCCCCAATAACAAAATATGGTATGCTGCATCAACATATAGAGTATGGAGATATGAGCAACATATAGAGTATTCTTCTAAAACATGTTGATGCACTAACTTACTTCTATACCATAATATTGATTTTTATCTTTTATTTTATAGGGATTCTGCTGCTGTTATGCTTTCAGGTCAATTAGCTGATGCATTTACAACCATATGTTGCTCATATTTCATTATTTGTTATTATTGGCCAATTTGTTTTAGAAGAATACTCCATATGTCGGCCGTCCAAGGATCCCATCCACATTAATGCATGGCAGTTACAACAGTCAACTATCATGCTTTTTCATCATTACAGGTCAAAGATGGAGATATTTAATATCTAATGGATCCATCCACTAACCCGATCCAATACTATAGAGATAATACAAAGACTGGGCCCAATAACGTTAAGACCCAATAGTGGAGACCCAATGGACTAATCAAACAAGCAAGCCCAACCCATTCGGCCCAATAGGTAAAATATCATGACCTAACATTGCCCCCTAATTTTTTATTAAATAGGATGTTTAATAGAAAACTATAAATGGTCCATGATATTATAGGATTTGATAGGATTGAGATAGGCCCAAACTGAAATTTACCAAAGTCCAAACGGTGGAGAGTCAAAGTAAAGGGATGGACTGAAACCGGAGGTTCAATTAAAAGGCCCAATGTGATAAATATCTGAGGCTTAACCCGAACGCTTCCTATTCAACTTCCCCACCATTGCCAGAAATTAAATGTGTTGCCTTCTAACTCGTGTAACAGTCAGTATAAAAAGTAATTTTTGCCCAAATTGACATTTTTACCTGTCAATTTGAATTTTGAATCTTTGAGCTCATCCCTTCTCTTTTGAACTTCCTTCCTAGCTTTGCAAACTCTCAACAATGGTGACTCTGAACTCGAACCAGAATTCTCCCCTTTGTGTAACCCCTATCACTACCGTTCCTCCTAGCCCCAACCCTACTGAAGAAGCATCGAGCTCAAACCCCAAGACTGCCACCCCCAGTAAAAAATATGTGCCTCCGAAACTCATACCTAACCCCTCCGACTTCTTCAAAAACAAAGAACAGTATCCTCATGCCAACACACCCTCCATTATTTCTGAGATTGAATTACGGAGGATTAAGGTTCGTTATCACATCCCTGATACCCACTTGGTAAGAGCTCCTAAATCTGACGAGAAGAAGTACCAACGCCCAGACGGTTGGATGGCCGTTCCAGTAACTCTGCTCGAAAAGGGGGTTAGGTTTCCTCTTCATATCTTTTTGGTTACCCTCTTAGGGTTTATTGGGGTAGGGTTTGCCCAACTGGTGCCAAACTCCTACATTCACATCTTGACTTTCATCGCGTTCTGTCATGAATTAGGAGTCGAACCCACTCTCGACTTCTTCTTTACTGTATACAAGATTGCCCAGTCCAAAGAAAAAGGATTCAAGGTTCTGGGCAAACACGCATCGAAGGCTTGTGAGAAGTTCGAGAGGCGATTGCTGATAAACACTCCTTCGAGCAATAGGGGATGGCACGAGAAATGGTTTTTCGTCAAGGGACTAGAAATCGCCTCTTTACCGAATTGGGCCACTGATGAAAAGATTTCTGCTGACTTTGGCGATATCTCCGAATAACGCGTAGCCGAAATGATCGAACTCCTGAATAATTTCCCGAAGGAAGAATGGAAACATGGGTTTCTTTCCAAACAAGCATGGTTATATGATCACAAACGTAAGCATCGAACTGCCCTTGTGCGTATTTATTTTGATAATATTGGTTCTGATTTGTCGTTACATAACCTTTGCAGTGTCTTTGATTAGACCGAACTCTTCAGAGGTAAAAGAGTTTGAAGACTTTTTGGCTGGGAAGATTACGGATGCAAATGAAGAGCCTCCAACATAAGAATCTCCTCAAGTCAATCCTCTCATTACTGAACCACCCACCGTCAACCCTCAGATTGATGAACCACAAGTTGATGAGCCCATTATACCTGAAGAATCCCTCAAACCCCGACGAAGAAAGAGAGCTGCCAGGAGATCTAAATCCATCAGCCCAGATACAGACCCTGAGATAGACCTAAAAATAAATCTAGAAGCAAACCCAAAAGCAAACCCTTCATCCACTCTTAATTCTGCACCTCCTGAACCCGCTCCAACTAAGGGAAGTCTGTTTGACATACCTCTGCACGAACGAGCGAAAGTCTTTCGTGTCAAGAAATTGAGAACAAAGATTACCCCCTTAACTGCTGATGAACTTTGAGTCCCCACATCTTCGACCATCATTCCCCTAACAATCCCCATAGAAATTCAAGTTCCAGACGATGACAACCCAATCGAATCCATTCCTTCGCTCTCTCGTAAAAGAAAACAGCCATCTGGTAGCCATCCAGGCTCATCATCTGTCCCTTCACCAATTCGCGAACCTGTTCCTGCCCGATCACCTTCTCCTGAAAACATATATATGGATCCGTCACCAACTCACAATCAACCCATGCCCTCCCCTCCAAGACAATCATTTTTCGAATTTCAACATGATGCTATGGCATCTCCAACCATGTGGCCTCGATTTAATGCCAACTGTCAGGAATAAACATGTGAATGATATTCCTATTTATATATGATTTGATTATGATATATATATGAATGAATATGCAAGTATGTTTGCATGAAGAAAAGTTGTTAAGTCCTTTGATAGATAATAGAAATATATGTACAAGGACTTAGAATGAATTGATCAAAAATGTTAGGTTGATCCTACATAAGCAAAACAGCTTTATAAAGTCCTTAAAAAGAAATGATGTACAAGGACTATAAATATAGAAAGATCAAGCTTGTTAGGTTGATCTTATGATGTAATAGATAGGCTTGTCTGATCGTCGAGCACGGCACCAGAAGTCGTAGTCTGCCAGGAGAGTCAGAGTCAACTCGGGAGCTATCGAGGCAGAATAGGAGTACGGAAGATAGTGAGATCTCGGAGTTCGTAGACTTCCAGGGGAAACGAAGAAGGATCGTAGTGTGTCGAGAAGAGCCTCCACGAGATCAGAGTGTACTGAGGAAGTCATGTTCTGAATCGTAGAGACAACCTGCCTATAAGCCGAACGAAAATCTGTCGAAGCTAAGTATGAAATGCACTCTACGCTCAGAGTCGTAGAGTCTAGCGATGCCAAAGTCAAAGACAACAGTCGTAGACCACACTCTGCGATCGTAGAGTCCACTGAACAAATGCAGAGATCGTAGTCGGACAAGATAAGATGAAAACAAGCCCAAGTCAGCGATCGTAGAGTGGACTCAACGTTCACCAAGCTAACTCTACGATCGTAGTGTGCAGAGTCACCGATCGTAGTGTGCTCTTGGGGTCGTAGAGTCAACAACACGAGCAAGTAAAGATCATAGTGTGATCTCGGGATTGTAGTGTCTGCACAGCCGAAGCTGAATCGTAGAGTGCAGAACTACGACTCCAATAGTAATGCTCACAATGCTAAGTCAGAATCGTAGAGCAGATACGGTTCTAAACGAATGAGCACTCCCAGAATATCCAAAGGTACGAAGCCTCTGATTGGCACTGCAAAGATGTAATCCACATAAGGGAACCAGAGAGCACTCAATGAATGGCATGCAAGCTAGCAGGAGAAGTAAGCACACCAAACCAATCAGCATCAAGATTGAGTTGAAAGGTCGTTCGTGATGAAGTCTTCGACAAGATGATTCAAAGAAGACTTCAGCAGTTGACTAAGGAAAAGTCAGCTAATGCAGTTGCTATCAAGAAAACAGAAGACAACGATCTTGGAAGCAACCAGGATCGTAGTGTTTGTCAGACAAAGAAAGAACTGATGGAAGGTGAACCGAGATACTGGTCAGCTTCTGAAGAGCAAGGCTAAAGTGATTAAGTGCAGGGTCAGTTCATTGATGATAAGTGAGCGAAAGATCACCAGGAGAAAGCAAGCTGGACGCGCCACAAATCTGAAGTGTCTTGATATTCAGAAGGGAACCAGAGCAAGGAATTAGGCCATCAGTATTTGAGAACAGTCAAAGCAAACAGAAGTATTGAAGCACTGCACAATACAAGGAAGAGGTGTTCTACATTGAAGATCCAATCAACACTCTTCTAGATCGTAGTGTTGTCTCCACCAGTCAATAAGACACTACGATCAGGTCCCTGAAGACGTGCATCAGAATCGTAGAGCTCGGATACCTGAAGATTGAGGCATTGACAACTGTTCAATCTGAAGGGTAATTCGGGCAAGTGCTTATTGAGAGCATCGATGCAAAAGGACAACCTCTGATCGAGAAATCAGAAGAAATAAAGTCTTCGACCTGCCCAGGACAGTAAAGTGATACATCTGACAGGGTAGGTGAAAAAGTAGACAGCAGAGTTAGAAAAAGTATCATGTCACATCAAGCAGTCTACATCAAGCAACTTGAGATCTGTGAAGACATTTGAATAGCTTCCAACGGCTACTTTCCAACGGAAGGATTGGGAAGGTGTATAAATGAAGAAGAGCTTCAAAGATCAAAAAGTGCTTGAGAAGTTGAGTTTTGGAGAGAAGGTGGACTGATCAAATCAAGTAATAGTGAGTCCAGAGACTCACTCTACGATCCACCAAGAACACTCAAAAGTCAGATCAAGCAAGAAGTAGAAGTGTGAGTTCTACTATGTAGAAGTGAGAGTTCTACTACATGAAGAGTGTTCTGAACTGCCGAGAGAAAGAAGAGCATCATGTCATCTGGATGTCCATCATTGGAAGACTCTAAGTACAATAGAGAAGAGCTTACGGTCATCTTAGCAAGTCCATCATGGGAAGGCATCGAGTAGCAAGAAGGGAGATCACAAAAGCCATCTTGGTGTCAATGCTTGAGAAAGCTTCTAGGTACCTTGCAGAAGAGCTTACAGTCATCCTAGAAGCCTCTCATGTGCAGCCATCAAGTACCAAGGAGAATGATCTTCAAGGCAGTTCATCAAGGGGTCATCCGGAGTAGTTGAGCAACCTAAGAAGCTGAGCATCATGCAACACTCAACTACTCTTCAAGGATGATCAAGCCGAAGCTGCTAAAGATAGAAGATGTTCAGAGCATGAAGACATCTTAGCAGCTCAGCACCGACTCCAACAACAACAACAACAACTCAAAGAAGCCAGGGCCTGAGGGGTCCTTGTCCGGAGGGACTAAACAAAGCAGGGCCAAAGGGTCCTTGTCCAGAGGGGCTAAACGAAGTTCTAAGCCTGCTGGGCTTGAAGAGTTCCTAGGGAACTAGAGGAGTCCCAAGACTGCTGGCCTTGAAGATTTCTTAGTGAACTGAAGTCCCAAGGCTGCTGGCCTTGAAGGAATCGTAGAGATTCAGGGTGCTGCCTTTCCTTAGTGGAAATCCTGCTAGTTGAAAGCAGAAGAGTGGATTAAGAGCTTGAGTCTCTGAACCACTTAAAACCCCTTGTGTCTTTTACATTATGTCATTTACATTATGTCTATAACTGCTATAACTGCTATGTATGTTTTAACTGCTTATAACTAAACTAACCCAACGAACAATGTTTGTATGATTATGAATATATCAATGAAGGAGGGGAATCTTTTACTTATTCCGTTGTGCTTGAAAAGATTCTATGTTTGTCATATAATCTAATATGAACAATACATCATAAACCAGAAAACTATTTTAAAAGAAAAGAATCTATTCAACCCCCCCTTCTAGATCTATTGTGCCATCTGGGATCTAACAATTGGTATCAGAGCAGGTTCTCATGCTATATTCTAAAGCTAATCGCTTTGATTCTGATCCAAGGCACCAACATTGTTCTAAACTTAGTTTAGTAGTAAGTAACCTGTTATATGCAGAAGAACTCACACGTTGGAAATATTGTGTATAGGTAAAAAATGTGTATACACCTGAAGCTGCTCAGATTGGTTCATATCCTCGATTGCTATATCAACAAGACCAATCCTAGCCTGCAGTCAATCTTGTAGTCTGAAGATCAGACGAGAGAAAGAGAGCAAGAGACATCAGTAACAAGGAGTAAAGCATTCATCAGTCTGAAAGATGAAGAGGTCACGCGTACGAAGAAATGACTGATCAAGTGGAGATAGAAGATCCTCTCAATCTTATGAGTGACCAACCAACAATCGAGTGCTGTCTCTAAAAACTCAAGGATGTCAAAGATCTTAATGCCACGATTCTCTTGATCTACATCTTCAAGACCACGACTGATTGATGAAAGGCCGACAAGAGCATTAAGCTGAAAAGGGGCAAAAGTAAAAGCTATGCACATCAATACCTGAACTCAGTATATCTAAAGTAAATGACTGTTAAGAAACTGACAGTAAAAAGGTACGGTTCCTCACCATCATTAATGTATACATCATAGTTGCACCATCTTATGAACTATGACAGTATTCTGTCAACAAGTCATAATCTTCCTAAAAGGGTGAATAGAGAAAGTAGTCTAAAGATGGAAAATTCAAAATGTCTACAAACTTTCGCTTTAACCAAGTTTTAGGCTGAAGATGACATCTTGAAGAAAATCTGAAATGGATCACAAGAGTATCACAGACCAAATGAATCTTATGTTAAGTAATCATTGCTGTTGTGCTAGTATGTGTGTACAAGCCTGTGTTCTAAGTGTTTAACAATACACAGAGAATGATCAGTTCTACAAGAGGATCTTGTTGATTTGTAGAGACTGATCACATCCATAAATCAACTAGATACTCATAAATCGCAGAGTTGATTCACACTATGTGAACACTTAAACATTGTGAACATAACCCAGTAAATGATGAAACCATAATAGATAAAGAGTGTGTCATTAATTGTCAAATCCTACACACACTCACCGTCATGCATCTAAAATGTATTATCCCAAGATAGTTGCATACATGAATGTCTGTTGGTGATAAACATGATGATTATCCAGATAAGAGGAATAGGGGTTTAGAAAACTAACCTAGCAGGACCCATTCAACAATGGGGACCAAAAGTAGAAATTACTTGAACCTGCAGGTACTTGGTCAGTCTGACCACACTAAGGAATGCTGAAGCAGAAGACTTCATTCAAAAGGATTCAACCTACAGAAGGCTAAGGACTATTCAGAGAAAAGTCTGATAAAGTTCATATATGTCCAAGCCTGTCCTTGAAGACCTTCTGAGCTAACCTGAATGGAGCTCACATGGCTGCAAATCTGTATATGGGAGCATGCCATGCAGCAGAAGATAAAAGAGGATTCTATGTGCCCATGAGATACGCTTTATGGAAAGGATCCTCAAGGGAAGCTCACAATAGAAGATCTTTGAGCTTGAGACAAAAGGAGTTCTCTACGAAGCAGAACTTCTCAAAACTAAAGACTGTTAAAGATGACTACGTTCGTAGTGCTGTCAAATGATCGTAGAGTGATCAATCCTGAAAATACTCATCTCTATGATACAAGAAAGACTGAGCAACGATGATGATTCCAGTCAGAAGTAGAAGTGCTGGGCAGCACTCAAATGAACATGAAGAAGGAAGCACATCTATCTGAGATGACGACATCAATAATGGGGGAGCAGTGATCTGTTAAAGAATAACTGCATCATTAACCTGGAAGAGATGTACCAGCTACAAAGTCTCAAAACCTTGTGACTGATGAACCAAATGAAGATCCATAGTCAGTAGGATCGTCTCAAAACGAACTACTGATAACCCTTCAGCCACCTAATCCATAATCGTGAAGTGCCTACGATCAAACACATGATCGTAGAGTAAGAGTAGAAGGACACCACGATTTCAGCAATGCAGATACTTAAAGATGATAGAAGATCTTCCCATCAGAAAAGGTCTAATGAGATGTCATTGCAAACCACTGACATAGTATTTCATCTGGAAAGCGCCTCAGGGACAAACCTGACCCTTAGCTCCCTCTAAGAGGTTGGCCCTTCCTGAGCTACCTTATCCCAGAAGGAATACTTGATCTAGTTCATCTCAAAAGAATCAAGTCAGTCAATGATCGTAGAGTTGAGTTTGAAAAGGACTAAACGATCGTAGTGCAACTGCAGCGATCGTAGAAGACAACTCAACGATCGTAGTTCTACCAAAGAGTACTCCAGCTCACAAGGAGCATGAAGAATGAGACATCTGCTAAGACATTCAAGTTGAGGAGATAAGTTCGAATACATCAGTGATTGAGCTATGTTGCATCGAAGTAAGGAGGAAAGACGAAGCCATACACTGCAGCATCTCTCAAAAATTGATCGTTGAGTAAACAAATGAAATCGTAGAGTCTATAACTATCTCATCATGTTACACTACGAATCAAAAGGTCAACGGTCAAAGCCACGTCAATTAAACGTCCACTCCTCTAATAACTGAAAAGCTGTGGGGAATTATAGCTCATTACTGGGCAACGTGCAACCAATGGAAAATTGACACATCACTGAGTATGCAGAGTTAGAAGGAACTGCCATAAAGACAAGTTCAAATCTACAGACAGTTACCAAAAGATATCGAACCTTTGTCCCTCCCATTTTCAAAACCCTAGAAAGTTTTTCAAGAGCAAAATCAGTTAACCTCCAGAGCCTTACCAACCAGACAGTCATCTTGCATAAACCTTTCTATATTTAATACCCACATTCTTCAAACTACTCAAAATGGAAAACTGGCAAGTGATCACTGGTATTCAGCTTGGAACCAAATCGTTTGAGAAATCTGAAAAGAAGTTCAGAGATATTCTCGAGCTTGTAAAGAAGGCTGGATTTTCAGAATGCCTTGAAGCAAATACTCGAGTCTACTGCAACCTGGTTAAAGAATTCTACTCAAACGTCTCTATAAATTCGGAAACCCTTACTACCAAGGTTAAAGGTCAGTCTCTCAAGTTAAAATCTTCTGACCTAAACCAATGCCTAGGATTTCCTAACCAAGGCCTAAAGAACCTTGATGATGTCAACACTGAATTAGCTAAGAAATTATGGGGTATCAAAGAAACCCTAGTTTCAAGGACATGAAGAAGATGGAGTTCCCTGAGCAATATGAGTTCCTTGCTGAAATAGTTGGAAAGTGCATACTATGTAAGAACACTGCACATGACTTAGTGATCGACCAGCAGTTGAAAATCATGTCTGCAATAGTTTTGAAGAAACACATCGACTTTGGATCTATCTTGATTGATCAGATCTCCAAATGGGTAGAGAAGACTGAGAAGAAGCCCCTGACCAAGGTATATCATGGAAGGCTGTTAAGTATCATACTGAAGAAAAAGCTAGGGGGAAAGATCAAGGATGATGAGGGAGAAGCCCTGAATGTGCACAAGGTGATGTCTCCACAACTATTTGAAAACTGGAAGAAGAACCCTAAGGAGAACAAAAGGCTGACAGCTGGGAGCAGTAGTAGAGCCTCTGCAAAGAAGAGGAAGACAGTAAAGGCAGAGAGCTCTGAGTCCAGTGACTCTGAAGCAGCTGAAATCACACCAGCTAGGAAGAAATCAAAAGTGGTGAAAAGAGCTGGTGATGTGAAGAAAGCCCAGGCCCCACCAAGGAGAGTCTCTTCCTTGAACAAGAGTAAAGAAGAAAAGGCCCAAACTGCTGAGACCACAAAAAGAAGAAGCAGCAGGTTGCTTCAAGGGCCAGTCAGCAAGAAAGCTAAGGTGGAGGACAAACCAGCCTTAGCTTCTTAAATCAATACATATGCTGATAAGGAAAGGTGCTCTAGCCCCATGGCCAATACTCAGAGAAACAACTCTGATGAAGAAAAAGAAATTTCTGATCAAGGTGCATCCCTAAATGCAACTGCCCCAATCAGCCCAGAGAATGGGCCAGAAAATGCTATCCAAGAAGAAGAAGAAGAACATGTCCCCTCAATCCAAGAGAGCTTTCATGATGACTCAGAAAGTGATGAGGACAAGGAAGAAGAATCTGCCCCTGCCAGTACTGATATTCAAAGAAGTTTATCTGATAAGGAAGAAGAAGAATCTGTCTCTCCAATAGTTGAACCTCCACAAAGAAGAAAGAGCTACAGGCTGCAAGCCCAGTTTGCCTCCAAAAGGAACAGTGGCCAATCAAATGCCATCATTGAATTAAGTGATGATAAATCTGTATCCCCAGGAGAAGATGCTGAAGAAGAAGCCAGCAGTGAAGAAGAAGTATCTAGGGAAAGTCTTGATGAAGAAAGTTCAGATAATGAAATTCAGCAAGAAGGATTCTCTGTTGGAGATGATCAAGAAGAGTCTGAACATGAAATGCAACATGAAGATGATCCCTCTGCTGAAGCTGATCTAAATGGTTCTGGTTCTGAGAAGAAAGAAGCAGGAAATGATTCCAACTCTGAAGATCAGGAATCAGAAAACTCAGAACTCCACCCTGTTCTCTCACCTGCAAGATTTATCAGGAGAATAGTAGTAGAAGTTCCCAATGAACCATCAGAGACTCCTCCTGACAGATGGATAAATCATGGAGGTGAACAGATTAGAATAGTAAGAATGACCTCCTTTGACTTGGTCAAGAACTAGAACAACATGAAAATGGACTGCACAACCATTCTCTACAACCCTGATGATCTGCTAATGACATGGTTCTTCCAGTGGATGCCATGGCTAAAGGCCATTACTGAAAAAGATGGAAGCTACTTCAGTTGGTGTTATAAGCAGTTTCCAAGCATGGAACTGGTGGCTCAGAACTTTCCAAGAGTGAAGAAGTTTGCCACCAAGCTGATCACAAACCAGCCCCACTTCAAGATCTATCGACATACTGGAAATCTCTACATCCCCTACGATCGTAGGGTGGACTCTGAAGGAAGAAGAACCATGTCCAAGAAGCTGATCGTAGAGTCTGATCACTCTACTGCTTATGATGTTCAAATCCAATCTCAGAAGTCTCCTTATGATCAAGCACTGCTAACAGACACTCCATCATCCTCCACAGGCAATTGGTACTCCACAATTGTTCAGATTATCCACACCTTTGAAAATCTGTCCAAAGATGACAATTGTAGAGTCCAATCCATTGCCCATACTGAAGCTACCAATCAAGAGGATCAAACTACTTTGGAGCAGGAACTTCTGAAGAGCTCTGATGATTTAAGCAAGAAGATATCTATGCTCACTAAAGAAACACAGAAGCAGACAGCAGCAGGAGATGATTCTTTCCAGCACAAGCTTCAAGCTATCTTGGCTGATGTATCTCTCAAACTCCAAGAGAGAGATAACATCTATCAGAAGGCCATCTAAGATCAGAAGGCAGAAGCTCTACAAGTTCAGAAGGCCAATGCAAAGCAGATCGAAGCCCTCTCTGACAAGATTGACGATCTGAAACAGTCTTTCTCTGTGTAACTTGAACTCGGACAGCAAGAGCTAAAGTTTGAAGTTGCAAACTCCTCCTACCTGATGGAGCAGCTTATGTCCAACATGGAGCAGCTCTCTCAAATGATTGATGACAAAAAGGGGGAGAAAGAGAGGCGAAGAAAAAAGAGGAGCAAGAGGCACCAAAAGAAGAGCAGAGGGTTAAGGGAAAAAAAGTCAAAGAAGAAGAAAGCAGCAGCAGATAGAGAATCATCATCTGAGGGGGAGCCTGAAGATGATGATACCAAGTTCACAGAAGCTGAAGGGGAGCCAGATCAGAAAGGTGATGAAGGGGAATCAAGCAAAGATAGAAGGCCATCATCAGAGGGGGAGCAAGAAGCAGCAGCAGATGAGTAGCTGACCAACAAGCATCCTGGAACCATACATGGAGCCAAGGAGGTATATCTCTAGTCTGATAGTATGTTCTGGATCCAGGATTTAGAATTTCTGAATATATAATTGCCATATTAATATAAATGACATTCATGATTAACTGTTTAGAAATAAAGTTGCTCACTGTATCTAAGATTCATTCATAACATGCATATGCACTTATTGTTTTTGTCATAATCAAATAGGGGGAGATTGTCAGGAATAAACATGTGAATGATATTCCTATTTATATATGATTTGATTATGATATATATATGAATGAATATGCAAGTATATTTGCATGAAGAAAAGTTGTTAAGTCCTTTGATAGATAATAGAAATATATGTACAAGGACTTAGAATGAATTGATCAAAAATGTTAGGTTAATCCTACATAAGCAAAATAGCTTTGTAAAGTCCTTAAAAAGAAATGATGTACAAGGACTATAAATATAGAAAGATCAAGCTTGTTAGGTTGATCTTATGATGTAATAAATAGGCTTGTCTGATCGTCGAGCACTGCACCAGAAGTCGTAGTCTGTCAGGAGAGTCAGAGTCAACTCGGGACCTATCAAGGCAGAATAGGAGTACGCAAGATAGTGAGATCTCGGAGTTCGTAGACTTCCAGGGGAAACGAAGAAGGATCGTAGTGTGTCGAAAAGAGCCTCCTCGGGATCGTAGTGTACTGAGGAAGTCATGTTCTGAATCATAGAGACAGCCTGCCTATAAGCCGAACGACAATATGCCGAAGCTAAGTATGAAATGCACTCTACGCTCAGAGTCGTAGAGTCTAGCGATGCCAAAGTCAAAGACAACGATCGTAGACCACACTCTGCGATCGTAGAGTCCACTGAACAAATACAGAGATCGTAGTCGGACAAGATCAGATGAAAACAAGCTCAAGTCAGCGATCGTAGAGTGGACTCAACGTTCACTAAGCTAACTCTACGATCGTAGTGTACAGAGTCAGCGATCGTAGTGTGCTCTTGGGGTCGTAGAGTCAACAACACGAGCAAGTAAAGATCATAGTGTGATCTTGGGATCGTAGTGTCTGCACAGCCGAAGCTGAATCGTAGAGTGCAGAACTACGACTCCAATAGTAATGCTCACAATGCTAAGTCAGAATCGTAGAGCAGATACGGTTCTCAACGAATGAGCACTCCTAGAATATCCAAAGGTACGAAGCCTCTGATTGGCACTACAAAGATGTAATCCACATAAGGGAACCAGAGAGCACTCAACGAATGGCATGCAAGCTAGCAGAAGAAGTAAGCACCAAACCAATCAGCATCAAGATTGAGTTGAAAGGCCGTTCGTGATGAAGTCTTCCACAAGATGATTCAAAGAAGACTTCAGCAGTTGACTAAGGAAAAGTCAGCTAATGCAGTTGCTATTAAGAAAACAGAAGACAACGATCTTGGAAGCAACCAGGATCGTAGTGTTTGTCAGACAAAGAAAGAACTGATGGAAGGTGAACCGAGATACTGGTCAGCTTCTGAAGAGCAAGGCTAAAGTGATTAAGTGCAGGGTCAGTTCATTGATGATAAGTGAGCGGAAGATCACCAGGGGAAAGCAAGCTGGACGCGCCACAAATCTGAAGTGTCTTGATATTCAGAAGGGAACCAGATCAAAGAATTAGGCCATCAGTATTTGAGAACAGTCAAAGCAAACAGAAGTATTGAAGCACTGCACAATACAAGGAAGAGGTGTTCTACATTGAAGATCCAATCAACACTCTTCTAGATCGTAGTGTTGTCTCCACCAGTCAACAAGACACTACGATCAGGTCCCTGAAGACGTGCATCAGAATCGTAGAGCTCGAATACCTGAAGATTGAGGCATTGGCAACTGTTCAATCTGAAGGGTAATTCGGACAAGTGTTTATTGAGAGCATCGATGCAAAAGGACAACCTCTGATCGAGAAATCAGAAGAAATAAAGTCTTCGACCTGCCCAGGACAGTAAAGTGATACATCTGACAGGGTAGGTGAAAAGGTAGACAGCAGAATCAGAAAAAGTATGTCATGTCACATCAAGTAGTCTACATCAAGCAACTTGAGATCTGTGAAGACATTTGAATAGCTTCCAACGGCTACTTTCCAACGGAAGGATTGGGAAGATGTATAAATGAAGAAGAGCTTCAAAGATCAAAAAGTGCTGGAGAAGTTGAGTTTTGGAGAGAAGGTAGACTGATCGAATCAAGTAATAGTGAGTCCAGAAACTCACTCTACGATCCATCAAGAACACTCAAAAGTCAGATCAAGCAAGAAGTAGAAGTGTGAGTTCTACTATGTAGAAGTGAGAGTTCTACTACATGAAGAGTGTTCTGAACTACCGAGAGAAAGAAGAGCATCATGCCATCTGGATGTCCATCATGGGAAGACTCTAAGTACAATAGAGAAGAGCTTACGGTCATCTTAGCAAGTCCATCATGGGAAGGCATCGAGTAGCAAGAAGGGAGATCACAAAAGCCATCTTGGTGTCAAAGCTTGAGAAAGCTTCTAGGTACCTTGCAGAAGAGCTTACAGTCATCCTAGAAGCCTCTCATGTGCAGCAATCAAGTACCAAGGAGAATGATCTTCAAGGCAGTTCATCAAGGGGTCATCCGGAGTAGTTGAGCAACCTAAGAAGCTGAGCATCATGCAACACTCAACTACTCTTCAAGGATGATCAAGCCAAAGCTGCTAAAGATAGAAGATGTTCAGAGCATGAAGACATCTTAGCAGCTCAGCACCGACTCCAACAACAACAACAACAACTCAAAGAAGCCAGGGCCTGAGGGGTCCTTGTCCGGAGGGACTAAACAAAGCAGGGCCAAAGGGTCCTTGTCCAGAGGGGCTAAACGAAGTTCCAAGCCTGCTGGGCTTGAAGAGTTCCTAGGGAACTAGAGGAGTCCCAAGGCTGCTGGCCTTGAAGATTTCTTAGTGAACTGAAGTCCCAAGGCTGCTGGCCTTGAAGGAATCGTAGAGATTCAGGGTGTTGCCCTTCCTTAGTGGAAATCCTGCTAGTTGAAAGCAGAAGAGTGGATTAAGAGCTTGAGTCTCTGAACCACTTAAAACCCCTTGTGTCTTTTACATTATGTCATTTACATTATGTCTATAACTGCTATAACTGCTAGTATGTTTTAACTGCTTACAACTAAACTAACCCAACGAACAATGTTTGTATGATTATGAATATATCAATGAAGGAGGGGAATCTTTTACTTATTCTGCTGTGCTTGAAAAGATTCTATGTTTGTCATATAATCTAATATGATCAATACATCATAAACCAGAAAAGTATTTTAAAAGAAAAGAATCTATTCAACCCCCCCTTCTAGATCTATTGTGCCCTCTGGGATCTAACACCAACTTCCCCTTTCAACTGTTTGATGCTTTCGTTCGGGAAACCGACGATCACCGATTCGGGAAAAGTTCGAATGGGGATCTGTTTAAGGAAGTCATGAGCTATCTGGCGAAGGTAAATGGTTCTCTCTTTAATTTTCGTATTTACCTTTGTACTTAGATATTTGAAACTAATCAAATAATGCGGAACATGTGTAGGCCAATGTTGTATTCGGACGTCTACGTCCAAAGTCTGTTGAAGCCGAGGCCGAAGAGGCGACTATAAGACAAGAAAATGCCATTTTGAAATCAACGTTGGCCCGAGAGAGAAACCAATATGGAGCTGTTCTCCATACTAATGAGGGTCTTCGGAAGGAGTTGGCCCAGACCAAAAAGGATGTGAAAGCGTCCAATGAAGAACTGAAGTCAACAAAGGCCCAACACCAAGAAATTATCAAGATGAATGTTGACTTGGTTCAGAGGAGTGAGATAAGGATGGAGAAAGTTAAAGAGTTGAAGGCTAGCAATAAGATTCTGGCCAAATCAATCGAAAAGTTGGAGTTAAAAGAAACTCATCATCTGAATAGGTGTCAGAAGCTCGAAGAAGAAATTTGGGAACTCCGGGCTCTTCGGGATCTGGGACCTCCCTTAACCGATGATCTCCGCAAGCAGATTTGCGAAGAGTATCGGAGATCAGATGAGATCAACGGGGAAATTATGAAGATAGATTCTGAAGGCTATGAGCTCTGTCGAAGTCGCGGCAAGGAGAAGCTGATTGCAGCTAAAGTAGATCCGTCCCTGCTCGACTCTTCAGATGGAGAAGATAATGCCTGATAATGGTCCATGTTCTTTGTTGTTTTTGAAATTGTTTAAAAACTTTGTTTAAGAACTTTTGTCAAAATTTTTGTGTTTATGTAATCGGTTAGTGTTATAGATGAATGGATGAATGAATAGTGAGTTATTAATGAATTTTCAACTCTCTTTATAATGGCTTCTGTTTAATTCGTTTCTTGTTAATAATTCAGTATCAATCAACTTGAAAACTGTATAAGATTCTGTTGAACTTAACTTGAATTGTGGATCAGAGAAGGCATATAACAGTTATGTTAAGAAATGATATGAACTGAATTCAATGACCTGAACTGTATGAACCGAACTCAACACTTGAACAAAATAAAGTAATGCATACTTATCGTTTTCGAAGTGTGAGATGGATTAGGCATAAGGTGAATTCGGTCGATCCTCCTTGCACCATCGGGATCTTGTTTATCGCTCGGGGTGAAACAAGTATATAAGGACCAAGGAATTTGTTTACCACTCGCGGTAAATCAAATTCATAAGGACACACTTGACAATAAGGCTGCCATCGAATGGCCAGCGAGTCCGACCGAACCTCCTTATTTCGGTGCAATTTTGTTTACCACTTGTGGTAAAACAAAATTAAAAAGACTATGGAATTTGTTTACCACTCACGGTAAATCAAACCCATGAGTACACTCTTGCCGAAAAGGCTACCGTCGAATGGTCAGCAAGTCCACCCCGTCCTCCTTACTTCGGTGCATATTGTTTACCACTCGTGGTAAAACAATATTAAAAGGACTATGGAATTTTTTTACCACTCGCGGTAAGACAAATTCATAAGGACACTCCTATCGATAAGGCTACTATCGAATGGTCAGCGAGTTCACCCTATCCTCCTTATTTCGGTATGAATTTAGGACCAATAGGAAGAAGATCAAATGTGAAAAAGTGAATTTTTTATTGATGATGACCAAATATTTAAAGATTTCCGGGAGACTGACTCGTTCTTTATTGAAAATACTTCTAAAGTCTACCAGTATTCCAAGTGTTCTTGATCTCAGATCCGTTTAATGCCTTTAATCGATAAGTTCCTGGCTTCGGTACTTCAATCACCTCATACGGTTCTTCCCAATTCGGCATCAGCTTTCCCATATTCTGAGGTGTAGAAGCTTCGAATTTCCTGAGGACAAAGTCTCCTACTTCAAATCTACGAAGCTTAACCCCTTGTTATAATGCTTGGCTACTCTCCGTTGATAGGCTTCCAGTTTGATCAAAGCCACTTCTTTGACTTCTTCCAATAGATCTAAGTTGACCTTAACCCTTCATCATTGTAGATCTCCTTGAACTGACTGACCCGAAGACTGGTGGATCCAATCTCAACAAGGACTAAGGCATCAGTGTCATAAGCCAATCTGAAAGGTGAGTCCCCGGTAGTAGTCCTCGGTGTAGTCTGATAGGCCCATAACACGCTGAGAAGCTCTTCAGGCCATCTCCCCTTAGCTTCATCCAGTCTGCGCTTGATCCCATTCAGCAGCGTTCTATTAGTCACTTCGACCTGCCCGTTTGACTGTGGATGAGCCACTGAAGTCTTCTTGTGTTGAACTCCCAGTTCCTTCAGAAATCCTTTAAACTTCAATCCCACAAACTGGCGTCCGTTGTCCGATATCACCACCTTAGGAATTTCGAAACGAAACACTACTGACTCCTTCATGAACTTCAGGCATTCTTGTTCCGTTATCAACCTAAGTGGCTTCGCTTCTACCCATTTGGTCATATAATCGATGACAACTATGACAAAACTGACCTAACCTTTAGCTTTTGGCAATGGACCCAGTATATCCACCCCCTAGACAGCAAAGGGTATAGGAGATAAGATCGAGTATAGCTCTTCTGGTGGCTGATGTGAGATCGGACTGTTGAGCTGACACTTCTCACACTTCTTCACATATTTCGTAGCTTCCTTGAAGATGGTAGGCCAGTAGAACCCCTGCCGAAGCACTTTTTAAGTTAATGACTTAGCAGCCATATGGTCGCCACAAATACCCTTGTGAACCTCCCGAAGAGCATATTCAGTTTTGGACGGGACCCAACACTTTAACAATGGTGGCGAAAATGCCCTTCGATAAAGATCCCCATCAATAAAAACGAAGTTGGCACTCTTGTACTTGATCTTCTTTGCTAACATCTGATCCGAAGGAAGGACGCCATCTGCCAGATATTTAATATAGGAATTCATCCAACAGTCAGAACGTTCAATACACATCACCGCTTCATGCTGGATACTCGGTTGCTGCAAAACCTCCAAATAGACTGATCCATCAAAAATGTTTGCATCCGTAGTGGCCAGCTTCGAGAATAGAATTGTCATTACGCTCTATACCCTGAAACAAGTAGGAGATGAAATACTGAATCCGGTCTTTTAACTCTGCCAAATACTTGATCATCCTCGCCCCACAAGTTTCATAATCTCCTGATACTTATTTGACGACCAACTGAGAGTCACTGTATATGATTAACCTTTGAACCTCCAAACTCTTCGCCAATCAGACCCCCGTTAGCACTGCTTCGTATTCGACCTCGTTGTTCGTTGTCCTGAACCCAAATCCGATGGCCTGTTGCACTTTGAATCCCTCCGGACTTGTCAAGATAATCCCTGCTCCACTGACGTCCAAAGTAAAAGACCCATCTGCATATAAAGTCCAGGAGTTCTGACTGTGCTGAAGAACTACAACTGCTCGATCGGACGTTTCAGCTTCTGGTAACTCGGCATCTGCTTCGGAGAACGAATATTCCACCAAAAAATCGGCCCAAGGCTTGACCTTTGATAGCAGTTCGGGGATGATATTCAATAAAAAATTGAGATAATTACATTGTCCATGCTGTTAGTCTTCCCGAAACTTCTGGCTTGTTCATCACCTTCTTCAACGGTTGATCCGTGTAAACGACTAGGAGCCGACCTTGAAAATACTGTCTAAGCTTTCGACTAGCAATTATAAAAGCAAAAGCAAATTTCTCAATGTTCGGGTACCTGGTTTCAGCATCTCTCAGAGCGTGACTGGCGTAATAAACCGGATGCTGCTTCCCCCTACTTCCCGAACCAGGACAGCTCCCACTACCAACGAACTAGCTGCCAGATATAAGTACAAAGTTTCGACTAGAGCAGATTTCATTAATAAAGGAGCCAAAGACAAATACGTCTTTATGCCTTGGAAGGCGTCTTCACACTCTGAAGTCCATTGAAACGTCTTAGCATTCTTCGGTCCTTTCAACGTACTGAAGAACGACAAACATCGCTCTGCTGACTTAGACACGAATCTCCTCAAAGCTGCAATCCTTCTAGTTAGACGTTGAACATCTTTAAACGACTGAGGAGTCTTCATATTCAAGATGGCCTGGATCTTCTATGGGTTGGCCTCAATGCCCCTCTGACTGACTAGATAGCCCAGAAATTTACCAGCACCGAGTCCGAAGGTGCACTTCATCGGATTGAGCCTTAATTTAGAATGGCGAACTGTCTAAAAGCATTCCTCCAGATCATCCAGATGATTTTGGACAAGCATGCTCTTCATAATCATATCATCCACGTATACCTCCATATTCCTTCCGAGCTGCTTCTGGAAGAAAAAGTTCATCATTCTCTGATAAGTGGCTCCAGCATTGATTAAGCCAAATATCATCTTCTTGTAGGTGTACACCGAACGGTGTGTGATGAAAGCTGTCTTCGGAATGTCCTCCTTGCACATAGATATTTGATGATAACCTGAAAAAGCATCCATAAAGCTTAGTAGTGCATACCCAGAAGTCGCATCAATAAGTTGATAAATGTGGGGTAGAGGATAGAAGTCCTTCGGGCAAACTTTGTTCAGGTCTGTGTAGTCGATGCAAACTCGCCACTTCCTGTTCTGCTTCTGCACCAACACTACATTTTCCATCCACTCCGGATAGTCGATCTCAAAGATTAAGTCAGCAGCTATCAGCTTCACGATCTCCTCATCGATGATCCTCTATCGTTCAGGTGCAAAGATCCGCCTTTTCTGCCAAACTGGCTTTTTTGATGGATCCACATCCAGTCGGTGCTCGACAATCTTTTGGCTGATTCCAGGCATGTCTTGTGGCTCCCATGCAAAGATGTCCGCATAGCAGCGAAGAAGTTCCATAAGGTTCGTTCGGAGAGGTTCCGGCAGACCCGAACCGATCTTCACTGTCTTGTCCTTCTTCCCCAGAACTAGCTCGATCTCTTCCGTCTCTCCTGCAGGAATAACCAATGGCTCCGAACTACTTTCAGTGAAGGGCTCGATCTCAATTGCCATGGTTTGCTTCTGCTTGCTGACCCCTACTCCCGAGGCGATCACTGCATTCCTATAACATCGTCTGGCCAAATCCAAATCCCCTGTAACCTCTCCAACTCCATGTGTTGTTGGGAACTTGATCTTAAAGTGAGGGATGGAAGTCACTGCTTGGAGAGCAATCAAGGTAGGTCGTCCCAATATAGCGTTGTAGGCCGAATCTACATACACAACATAGAATTTACATGTTATTTCTACCTATTGTGGAGCAGTACCGAAGATGACTGGTAGCTCAATAGTTCCTGCCACTTTGACCGGATCGTTGCTGAAGCCATATAAGGGGGCCTCCTGCCTGACCTCCATCTTTCGCCTATCAAGATGCATCCTCTGATAAGTGTGGGCATAAAGAATATTAACAGAAGACCTGTTGTCAATCATCATTCGCTTCATATCCACCGAACCCACTTGTGCTGTGATCACCAAGGCTCCTTCATGGGGTTTGATGGGCTCCGAAGGATAACCTGCATCACTAAAAGATATAACTATCCCTGGAAATGGTCTGTCGATCTTCAGGGGAACACCCACCACGGAGATGACTGAATCCAGATATCCCCTCCTCTTCTTTCCTACCAACTTTTCTGCTGTCCCACCGGTTATTACATTAACGACGTGCCTTGGTGGCTGATTTAGAGCAGGTTGCACGGGTGGAACCATTTGAACCGTCTGAACGGTATAGTCAACATTTTGCTGCTCTTACTGTTGGTCCCTCTCGGCCACATACTAAACTAATAAACTGCTTTGAGCCTTCCTCTCTACGAAGTCCTTTAAATTACAACACTCATTAGTATCGTGACTTGCAGCTTGATGTTAGCCATAATATTTTCGAGAATTGCCCAGTCCTGACTTGAGAACGTCACGAGGCGGTTCAAAGAACAGCTGGTTCCTAATCTGATCCAAAATCACCGACCTATCCGTATTCAGTTTGGTGTAAACCTTGTTCACCTTAGGGGTAGGAGCAGGTGGGCGATTACTTCCCTGTCGCCATGAGTTATTATACTTCTTCGAGCTACCCTCAGGCCGATCATTATACCCTCCCACCTTCTTCTGATCGCCTTCAACCTTAGGAGTATCTGCCTTCTTCATTCGGTCCGAAGAAGGACGTTTCGGGCTATTCATAGCCTCCTCCACCACAATATAGCCCTCTGCTTTATCAAAAGCTTTGGTCAAGCTCTTCGGATGGTGAAACATCAGCTTCTTCACCAGCTTCTCAGACTTTACCAAATCCAACCCATTCTGAAATAACCCTACAGCTTGAAGATCATTGAGGTCTGCTACCTGACCAACTGCTTCCCTGAACCTCTTCAAATATTGACCCAAGGACTCATTGGTGAACTGTCGGACCTGTGCTAAAGAACCTGTGGGCTTTCCTCTTCTTCAGTTGCTCCCGAAACGAGCATGGAATTTGTCACACAGCTCGGATCATGACGAGACCAAGTCTGCAGGTAGAGTCCCCATCCACTGCCTTGCATCCTTCCTTAACGTTGTAACAAACGTATGGCACTTGGCAGCATCGATGAAATCATAATAATCCATCAGCCGGTCGAACGCCTGACTATGGTCATAAGGGACTCCAGACCCATCATAACTTTCCATATGAGATAACTTCTTGGTGGTGTCTGCCTTCTCCTTAAGAATGTCCGAGGAAAAAGGGGACGCCTTCTTTCTCGGAGTATCTTTCACCTGTTGAACCTCAGCCAACTACTTCCGAAGCTCCTTCAACTCCTTCACCAAGAAGTCCACACCTTCTGGCTGCGAGGAGATCTCTTTTTTCAGAATACCCTTCTGCTTCTGGGCAGATCGACCCATTCCACCAGAATCCACGACCCTTGATGGACTTCTGGATCTACTTCGGCGGGTGACCATGTCATCATGACGAGAATATTCACGTTGGTGCTCTCTCTTTCTATTCTTAAGTACATGCTCTCTCGACCGGCTCCTATGTCTGCCACCATCTCGACCTTGAGAGCCAATGACAACAAGTGCTTTCTTTGATACCTCAGGAGTTCTACTTCTTGATCTCTTTCTCTCCTGAGGTTGGCCCCGAGACACATGCACGGAATGCTCCGGTTCCTTCCCCTCCTGATGTTGTACATCCTTATGCCTACTACGCCTTCCGGATTGAACATAAGTGGACGCCTCGTCTTTCAGATCGGCCATCCGAAACATCTGTACATCTATATCTTCCCTCTGCTTCAGAAGAACCTCTAAAGCTTTATCTGCCTCTTCTGCCATCTTCGTCAACTTGGCAGTTTTGTCATTCCAACCACTTTGGTGATGGGTTCTAGGCGGAGAACCCTCCACCTGCCTCTGATCTTTGTCACGGCCTTTATCATCAGCGAACACCAACCTCCATCTGGCTCCACCATGAGCTCTCGAACGAGAACCCTTGGAAACATGTTTGGAAGCAGTGCTCTCACTCTCATGAGCACTCTTCGAAGGAACGAGACGATCCTTAACAGAAATGCGTTGAACAGATGAGCTCACAGCCTTCGGCTGTCCTTCCAGCGTATCTGCTCTACTCCTCACCATTTTTTCCAACGTAAAACAAATAAAGTTTTGTGATTGAAAACTACAAGACACTAGAACACGCTCTCCTTCTAGCGCCAATGTTAACGCCATGATCTTTCCACGCGCCTCAATCACGTAACATGCGTCTATATCCTGCACAGTAAACACGACAACACCAAAAGCTTGACGGCTTCGACCGTCGGGAGATAGCTTCGGCGTGAGAGTTAGTACAGGCGATCACAAGGTTAACAATGGAGGATAAAATATCTAGTGTATTGAGAGAGATGAAATTATCAGTTACCTTTTCTTTGAAGACTTCCTTGCTCTATTATACTGATCTCTAGCCCGATTTACCGTGCCACCCACTACTATCAGACACAGCCCCCTGATCTGATGGTTCTTGCCGACTGTACACAGCCCACCCACTACTTGTGATCACTGTTTTCTACCGCCGGCCGTCCAAGGATCCCATCCACATTAATGCATGGCAGTTACAACAGTCAACTATCATGCTTTTTCATCATTACGGGTCAAAGATGGAGATATTTAATATCTAATGGATCCATCCACTAACCCGATCCAATACTATAGAGATTTAAACAAGGATAATACAAAGACTAGCCCAATAACGTTAAGACCCAATAGTGGAGACCCAATGAACTAATCAAATAAGCAAGCCCAACCCATTCAGCCTAATAGGTAAAATATCATGACCCAACACAAGGATTTCTTAGACTTACTGGTTCAAAAAAGTTATGTACTACCAATTAAGTTGCTCTTGTTTATGTTGTTACGAGACTCATTACATCATATTTAACAAACATGAAGGTTCCCGTGATCATCTACATTAGCAGCTTCATTGTATCAATCCTACAACGTACAGGTCTCTCTTAGACGTATCATCTTTTCACTAATTTCTCCCTTTATTTGTTGATATGACCTAATTGGTTTCACATTGTTGTAGGAGATCACATGGGCTGGCCAACACCTGAAAGCGAAAGCCATGTGTTTAATGCTGGAGGTGTTCTTTGGATACTTTTTTGTGGCACTACATGTATGTTCTGTCGATGGCAAATGAACTAATGATGGTAAGCAAGATAATCCATGCCATGTACTATAACATGATTGACAGAAATCATATTATGGACAGTGGCGAAGCCAGAAAAATTTAGCAGTGGGGTCAAAATTAGTAATAAGTTATAAAAAATTTGGCGGGTGTTTGGGGGCAGCCCTCGAACCAATTTTTTTTTAATAATTTATACTTTCGGGTTAGACAAATGCATCCAAATATCCAATTTAATAATACTAACAAAAGGGAAAAATCACAATTGATTTATGAAAACAAAACGGAGGTTGGAGAAATTGAAGAGAGAGTAATTTCTGTTATCTGCAAGGGCACAAGGCTGCAAGAAAGTCACAGTAGAATAGAGTCGCACTCCAGTCTCCACACTCACAACTCGCCAGTCACGAGTACTAACTCCGACCACTCGCGAAAGGCTTTGATGGTTCACGGTTTGCCTTTTGAGTGGGGTCAAAAATTGAGTTGGGGTCAAAAATTGAGTGTGATAAAAAAAATTCAAGTGATCTCAAAAATTGAGTGGGGTCAATTGACCCCACATTTGGACCATAGCTTCGCCCCTGATTATCGACTGACAGAAATCGTATGATCGACATACTCTTTAAGGAAGTATTAGTTTCCAGTAACTGTTTAAAGTGGACCAACTCTAAAGAAAAGTGTTAGAATTAGATCACATACCCGACAATAAGGAATTAACACATAGATTTACGTGGTTTTACAGTATGGGTAGTCCACGGGAGGCGTTCCTTTTGTTATTCAACTTCATTCAGTTCCATATGGTTTACAATAGATAGTATTTATAACTACTAATCTTATTCTAACCCTAATTTATATTATAGCCTAAATACACATAATGTCCTTTGAAAACCAAACCATTAAAACTGATGTCCATCGACCGGCGCCCCCCGCCCCGCGCCACTTCTGTCCCTGGCGCGCCCCGCATCAATACTCCAGAACCTGAACCGAGACTAGCGCCCCCCCTGCCGGTACTCCAGAACTTCCACCGAACATAGCGCGTCCCGCGCCACTCATAACTTTGTATTGGCGCAGCTCGCGCTGGTTCGTTCCCTCACTTCGCTCCGCTTCGCTCCGCTTCGCTTTGCACTTGGCCTATTTCATAGTTATAAGCCACAAATTCCAACAAGAAGAAACAAAAATCTTCATTTTTTCTGGGAAGTTTCCTGGAATATCTTGAATTTTCTATATAGCTTGTACTTGACTAACCTGAGAAATGCATGCAGAGCATGGTTGTATGTTAAATTTTGAGCACTAAACAAAATTAAACTAAACAAGTGACCTGAGTTCTTTAAGTTAGAGAAATGCGTCGAGCTTATGTTTCTGAAGTTGTTAAACTTATGAATCTATTTGGAGCACAGGTGCATGGCTGGAGTAACTGTAAGCAGCATGCAAAGTGTTCTAGTCGGTGAAAATCTCAATGGCTGCATGTGCTTTTGTTTGTCTGCGTTTGCATTTATCTGCATAGTGTACAATTGAAGTGGGAAATTAATTAACACAAGTGAAAGTATTAATTACACAAGGTACTCTTTCATGAGTGCGGGCCTCATTTACAATTCATGTGAAGGGGAACTGTCAAATTTACTTGTAAAAATATCAATTCTCTTACTAAAAATTCTAATCATTTAAATACAGTACTAGTGTTGCTTTTACGTCTTACTTCATCCGTCCCATAAAAGATGTTTTTAAGTATCATTTTCAAACAATTTAAAAAAAATACAAGTAGATAAAAGTAGACGCAATGGACCCCACGTAAGTACACTAAACTAAAGATTCTCTTTTTAGTCTGTCCTGATAGAGTACTTTTGAGTGTAAAATAGACTTCAAATATATAACATTTAAATTTTAAATTGTGTACTTGGACATTTTTTATTGAACAAATTTTTTGTACTTCATTCATCTTTTGGGTGACTTATTAGCCCCAACGATGCATCATTTATTTGGCCGAAAATGGATCTAGAGGGTCAATTTTTTGTACTTGGGGACTGTTATTATTAATTTTTATAATTTAAGATCACTTGTGTAAGTTTTGCTAAAATTCAAGGGATATAAGTGTACTTTTATTTTTGAATAAGTTGGTCAATTGGTCAATAGATTTCTGACACCCAGACAAGACTCTATATGTGTCAGTATTCTATTACTAGTAAATTTACCAATTTATTCAAAAATTAAGTTCATATTAACCGGATCCCTATAAAATGTTGATCCGGCGAACCCCGAGGGTTTCTGTCTCCCTCTCTGGTTGCACCACCGCTCCAGAGTCGTGTTTTCTCTCTCTACAACGTACAGCAACTTTTTTGTGAATTTTATATATCGACAAACAATATCTGCAAATCTGTGCGTTTTTACATAATAGACTAAGATTGAAAGAGAAAAGGAAGATGAATGTGGATCTGGTCGCATCGAATGCACATGGCAACCTCGATGAACAGATTTCACAACTTATGCAGTGCAAACCTTTGTCCGAACCTGAGGTTCCTCTATTTCTATACATCTATCTATCTCTATTTTTTATTATTATTAATCTGGTCAGATGTCATCCATTTTGTTGAATTTCTAACCCATTTGACGGTTTAATTTCCTCCGGATCTGGGTTTATTTTGCATCAATATTAAGGTTTCCAATAGAAATAATATGTGTGTTTATATTGGATAATTCTATATGATTAGAGTGATTTGTGATAATATTTGAGCTCGGATTGTTTGGTGCGAAATTGAATTTTAAGAACGGTACTGTTTGGTTTATGAATTTGGTGAGGGACAATGAAGACGCGGGAAGAATACTAAAAAGTTAATATTTTTCACTTGCCTCAGCTTTTATTTTTTCAATCTTGTGTTCAATGGTAAGCAAACAAAGAATGTAGCAGATCTTTCAATCTTGTGAACAACTTTCTTTGAATTCCTGTGGAAAGTTAATGCTGTTTTTGCTTCATGTCATGGTTGCTTGATTGGGTGTTTCGTATGATAATACATACTAGCTTCTTTCTGGATATTTGTGTGATAATACATACTTGCTTCTTTTTGGATATTCGTATGATAATACATACTAGCTTCTTTCTTGATATAGGTTAAGGCATTGTGTGACAAGGCTAAAGAGATACTAATGGAAGAAAGCAATGTTCAGGTATTTTTTTATTATTTCCCCCTTTTGTTTTAGCTTACTAACTCCGTTGGCTTTTTGAAGTCAATTTGTGAATTCCTAAAATTAAAATTGATGTGATTCATATAAGTCTTGAAAATAACAAATTTTGTTATATGTAGTACCTTTTAGATAGTTTAAAAAAATTATGATTAAATTAACTAAAATAAAATCAATTGATTTTACAAATTAACTTTAAATAGTCAAAAAGTCAATTGCGACTCTTTTGGTGGAACAGTGGGAGTATTATATATTTTTACTAGCACTTTTGTTCCAATTATTACACTAAATTCATTACAGTTGAGCACACAATTTTGTGATGAGCATTTAATTTCTTTTGCAATATTTGTTGACATTGTTTCATCTCTATTCTCCAGTCTCTTTCTGTCTTTTATTTGTATTTGATTCAAATGTTAAGCAGCACTGTTATGCAGTTCCTAGTGTCATAACCTAAGGATATAGAGTGAGAGCAGGTGTGAAAGCAGTAATGTTAGAGGAGCAAAATTTAAAATTTAATGAGAGCGGGAGCATTTATATTTTTGTAAGGTAATACACATTTTCCTTTTACACACACACACACACACACACCTATATATATATATATTTACATGAGATAATATATAAGAGGTTAAGTTGTGGTACATGTTTGTATCATAAATAAATTATCAAGGATAGACATATATGCATAATAGTTTGATTGATTATAGAGGATATATCCTGAAGATATTTATTTAAAAGTCAAAGCTGTAAAAGTGTCCAGATGAAAAGCCATCTCCTCATGTCTCCTATCTCTCTCCCCCTCTTTCCTTTCTTTTTTGTTGAGGTGGAAGATCAGCATTAAATCTCTCAGCAGTTGTGATATTGAGGAAAATCAATTTCTGATTGTCTCTCTCTCACGCATTTGGGTCATCTTCTTCTTCACAAATTTTCTCAGTATAATACATGAGAAACTCTGGACAAGAGTATGCATATTAGGAAAGTCTTGAACATCTGTGTGATTTTCACTCAGAACAATGAAAAATGAAAGGATAATAAAGGATTCATCGATTGAAATTCTGAAAGTGCATCTGAAAACACCAATTATGGGAAATTTCGATTCCTCTAATTCAGGCATGATACGTGAGAGTGAGATCCTAATTGCTTGGATTGTGTGATCCCGGTTTAACTTCAAAAACAACTTTGTACATTTTTCTTCTCTAAGAAGTTGTTTTGCTATTATTTCTCTGATAATTTAGTGCATTCATTTGTTGAACTGTTATATGTTCTCTTTAAAATGTTATTCCCTTTAGCAGAGTGAGAGGTGAGATTGTGAGAGGAGTTATCATTTTGAACATTTACTAGGTTATTTCGAATACAATCTACCACAATTACATTATGTTCAGCGAGAGGTAAACGAAGGAACTCACGCTATGATATTTTTTATGATAAGCCGGAAGAAAACAACCTTTTACCCCCATCGTTTCATTTTTAAGGAATACAATAGTTGCGTGTTCTTGATAGACTTAAAGTTTACCTTTGAATTAAAACTTCTTATTTGCATCATATTTTCTGAGCTCTGTAGACTGGTGATCGCATGAAATTGGTACGATAATTACACAAATAATTTTCTGCTGTTTTCTTTTCTTGCCTCATTAACAAGTTTAACCATATCCTAATGGATCATTGATTTCTGTTTCCTTACCTGCAGCCTGTTAAAAGCCCTGTGACCATATGTGGTGACATTCATGGGCAATTTCACGATCTTGCTGAACTTTTTCGCATTGGAGGAAAGGTTACATTTATGTTCTTGGCTCCTATTTTTTCTTTTGCATTTTGAGCTAGAAGAATAAAAGTTTTAGACTTGCAAAAAAAAAATGAGATTGAAGATGGAGTTTGGTCTTATGTTTCCGTAGCAAGCTGAAATGCCGTGTGATAAATTTGATCAAGATTCTGGACTCCTCAATTATGACATGTCACTATAAATTATAAATATGAGGAGAATGTTGTGCATACATAATTTTCCTATTTTTCTTTTTGAGCATGTAAGTAGTTCGTACTGACGCGTCAATAAATGTACCTTTACTTAATATTATCCATGCTTTATGAGAATTGTGAACTGAATATATTTTTTTGGTCAGTGAGAACTAAATGTTAGTATCTTATTTGTAACATTGTTTGGCATGTTCCAAATCCCCATCATATATATATGTTCCTAGACATATTTTATTGTATTGACATGTTCCTTGAGACATATTTTGCTATATTGACAATTTGACATGTTCCGTGAGACATAGTTTTGCTATATTGACATGTTCACAACTTCATATAATTATATTGTAAAGATAGTTTATTGCATTCTTCAAGTGTTTAATTATTTTGAAAAAGGAGAGCTGTAGGTTCTTGAGTTTTCTTTCCCCCCCCCCCCTTATTTTAGGGTGTGTCATGGGTGGTCTCCTTGTCTCCCCTCATCTTGTAATCTCTCTTATTCTATAAAATTACTTGTTCTATTAAAAACTTTTTATGACTTTATTGGATATTTGAAATTTATACCCCTTTTTTGGTCGTAGTTTGATTTACCTTAACAGCTTCACATGAATATCAAGAAGTCTAGACCATAATTTAAGCTATCAACTATCAACTACACATAAATGTAGATGCAATTACATAGTTTACACATTCATATAGAGGGCATACCGGGAAGTAGATATGCAAAGTTTTTTGGTCATTTCTATATACGTGATTGAAAATTTCTGTTCAACTTGACTTTTTGAATGTCAGTATTTAGACTTTCTAGATAGTGACATACACGATAATAAATGGGGCTGTCTCCATTTGAGTTCTTGCCTGAGGCTTTCTGATTCTTTCTAGCTTTTGCAATTATGTATTTTATTGTAAAATATAAGTATAAAAATCATCATTTTGCTTAATGATGTAGTTTATTGTTATTCTTAATCCTTTTTTGGTTGCTCTGTTATGGCAGTGTCCAGATACAAATTACCTGTTTATGGGAGATTATGTGGATCGTGGGTATTATTCAGTTGAAACTGTCACGGTAAGAGGCTACACCACGGCTATGTCTACAACTGTGTGAAAAAGGATATATTTGGTGGCTGTTTGGTTTTGGTTTTTATTTTCTTTTTGCTGGTTTATATTCACACTTCTGTCAGAAGTTTTTGATAAGTAAGATGCGTCACTTCTGTCGTAATTTTATGCTAATATCGATTGAGTTAGAAACAAACCAAACATAACAAGCTTAGCTTAGAGCTCCAGCTCCGGTTTTTAAGGAAAGGGTTTACTTGGAGCCTGGTTAGTGGGAGCTTCATAGAGACGTCTCGGCTGAACTAATTTAGATTTCTTAGCCAGTTAGCCTTTAAACTTAGCATTTTTTAAAAATTCTTACATCAATTGTAAATCCACTATGAAGGTCACCTCTAAAACTCTAAAATGCATGTATGATGTATTGTATTACATGTGATGAGGACGACAAGTTCAAAGCCAAGAAGAAAATTCTATTTATTTTATAAAAGTTTTATTATGTTTGATGTAAGAGTAATTGATGTAATTATTTGTTTATTTATTTATTAGTGGGATTTAGGACCCCACAAATTAATTAGACTATTGAATTATTGAAGATTATTATTACTACGAATTTTGATTGTGATCAAATCCTCTCTTCTGTGGTAGTGGTGTTTTGAGATGTATTTATAAAATAAAACTCGGGTGTCCTTGCTACATCATCTTAATTGAGGATAAAGTAGAACATGAAAATTAATAATGACAATGTTGAAGAAAACCTTGGCATTTATTTGGTTACAGGTTTTCCTTTCATCTTCAGGCACAATGCTAACCTACTACCTTCTTTGTGGTGGTTAACAAAAGCAATATATATATATGTATATATATATATATATGTATGTATGTATGTATAGACACACACACAACAAGTCATTTCAAGCCTAAATGAGTTTGAGCACTGTTCTTCAATCACTTCAAATAAACCATCTAAAAAATACATTCAAACGTGACTTGTTTAAAGAGTGACAAACATAACGTATCTTTTAGACAAACAGGGCCTGAATTATTTATGAATAAATTAGCCGTCCTTAACATCAATTGCCGTATGTGGGTTACTGTTCATTTCTTTTGTATTGATTTGCTTATCAACATGCATTTTATTATTTGTATTTTGCTTCTTGATTCAGCTTCTAGTGGCTCTCAAAGTGCGTTATCACCAGCGAATCACAATTCTTAGGGGAAATCATGAAAGCAGACAGGTATTTTATTATTACTTAGTTTGGCTTGCCAAAAACTTAGTTTGCTCTTACGCTGTCAAATGTTTCAAATCAAAATTTGAATTACAAAGTTGTTTCTTTCTTCAAGTTTCATCTTATCGACGGACTCATTGTTAGGGATAAAAATAATTATGTATAATGACATGTTATAAAGAGCTGGAAAAGTATCCAATTTGGGTATCTGAGCTTTACCCTACACATCTTTTGGCTGAGTTGAGGCCTGAGGGCAATGTTCTAAAAGGCGCTAGGCGGGAGGCGGGCGGTCGAGGGGGGCCTAGCGCCTAGGGAGCCTAGGCGGGATTTTTTATTTTAAGCCAATATTAATATTTTATCTTACATTTATTCAAACAAAACAATAATATAAAGCAAAACAATCTATAATAAAGATAATAAAGGCATTTGCTTAAAGTTCAAACACATATCCATATTGCTAATGTCAGAAGTCAAACACAAACATGCAATTGTTCAAAGTTCAAACATATTTTTAACGTATTAGTTTTATTCATAAATAAGATTGCTATTAAATAATAAAATTTAAAATTTCAAGAATTTAATTCAATATTAAAACTTAAAAAACTAAACATAAATTAAAGAATTATATTGAATTAAACTAAATATTACAAATGTATCATCATTTATATACTTTGAAGTTGATACAAGTTTAAAAAATTTCAACTATAATAAAATTATCCATTTTGACTTGATATTGTTCACTTCTTGTTGTGATTTGATATATTACAACATGTATTATGAATATGGTAAATCATTAGAAAAATAAATATATCAAAATCTGATTTGGGTAGTTATTAAAAAAAAAAAAAACTCTCCGCCTAGCGTCTAATTTTTTGGAGGAATTTTTTTGCTGTTTTGGGCCTAAGCGAGGCGCCAGGGGTGGCCTAGCGCCTAGGCGGGGCGCTAGGGGACGTAGTGCCTAGGCAGGGCACCAAGGGGGGGCCTAGACGGATCTAGGCGGAGATTTTTAGAACACTGCTTGGGTGATGATGACATTATGACAATAACAAGGCAGTGACGGGTAGCTGAGGGACTTGGTAGTGGATGTCGTTATGATGACCCTAGAAAAGTAGGATAGAACTTTAGCAAATATGTCAACTAGTAAAAAATATTACTAGTTTTCTAAAAAAGTATATAATTTCATTATAAAGAGTCAATAAGGGGATTTACCCACATACATGCACATTGCACAGTATACAAAGTACAAGCTAGATAAAAGGCGCACCTATACCCAAACAACCAACCAGAGTCCCACTCTGAAAAAAGAACCTCCCAAAAAATATTTACACTAGGTTCCTAAAGTGAACTTTTCATTTGGCTAATCACCCAATCTTAGGCAGCCAGCTACCTGAGCTATATGGGCCAGCTCGTTTATCAAAGTGATACTTTGAAGTGAGTTAACAATACAACCCCTTGCCTGGTGCTCCAAGCAGGTGTTATGATGTGGCCCATTTTGGTTGACATGTTGGCAGTTGCTCTCTTCTTTATTTTTTTTCTCCTATATCATATTTCTATACACAAAGACTTTTTGTAATTAATGCAATGAGCTGAAATTTGGTTTATGCATCTTTCTACAGATTACTCAGGTCTATGGATTCTATGATGAATGCCTACGGAAGTAAGTTTGTTCACCCTAGTGCTCTTTAGGTCTAACTGAGTCAAAATGTTTTGTTATTTATTGTTCATCCCAATGTACATTGTTGGGTCCTCTCTCTATCAGCTCAAGCTTTTCAGAGCAGTTGGTAATTAACATAACTGAAAGCACAGATCTGTGTTTTAAATTTTTAATTAAAACAGTGGTAGTTACTCTTGAATGTTGTTAACCACTCGATCAATTGGGTGACTAATAGTTAGTCACATAGGTACAGATAAATGCAGGTATGGCAATGCTACATACATGTATTAATTCCAAACTTCTTTTACTTTGCATTTTGTTGCTGGTACATAAAGTTTTTGTTTGTTTGCAGGTATGGCAATGCTAATGTTTGGAAGATATTTACGGATCTTTTTGATTATTTTCCACTTACTGCACTGGTTAGTCTGTTTATTTGTTCTTACATTTTCTTATATGATTCTTTGATGAAGTTCTCAAGCAATGTTATGCCTTTAATTTCTTTATTACATTGAATCTCTTTTTCCTTGATTACAAATTGAGGCCTTTTTATCTCATGCTATATATTTTTTTATATTATTACTTGTAATCTCAAATTTTGAGAAATAGTAGCTAGGTGACTTCTCCTCCTCACCTCTCCCCTCTAGGAAATATAATATCTAGTGGAATGCTCGTCTTGCCTTTTTTTTCCCTCTCTTATGGGTGCATGTGAGTGGTGCCTTGAATTTAGAGGCCTTGAAAGCCTACTTCAGTATTTTAGTTGATCATCTAATACTGTGGCCCTGATAGTAGTGGAAATCCATAACAAGGCAGTGTTCTATAGAATTGGATTTTTTGTTCAGTAGTAGTATGCTCTTGTATGTTTCTTTTTGCCCCTAATGCATTTTCTGCAAAACAGTTGAAGCAATCTTTGTTTATGGGGACCGGACTTTACTTTTGTGCTTCAATGCTATGTTTTGAATGAGCTTGAGATGAGCCGTTGGAATGTAATGGTTCTCTTAGTGAGAATATTTTTATTTCTCTGTCGTTATTTGCATTGCTTCAGTATAATTGTACAGCAGCTATTGAACTCAATAGTTCTCTACAAAGTACTCTTATATGTTTGTTTGCTACCTTTACCCTATGGAGGCGTACTAAAATTACATAACTGTTCGTCTCTTGAATTTTACTGGTAATGCTGCTTTTTTCTAAAAGTAGGGAGTTTTCAGTTTTCTCATTTATATGGTGATATCTGTACCAAAAAATGATGACTTTGTATCCATTTTAGGATGTTAAATGTATATTTTAATTTCTTGATTGGCAAAATTAAGCACAAGTTGTGTATATTGCTCCGTGCATGTCAAAATCGACATTTGTCCATAGTTCTTAATAGCTAGAACTTATCAAGTGCCCGTAGCAGTGGAGTGGGATGGAACATTTTTACTGGTAGAGTTTGAAAAACAACTGTTGCTACTGGAAACTCTAATATTATTTGATATATTATATTAAATGCATTTTATAAAATATATTTTGAATTTTTCATAATATGCAAATGCACTTGAAAAATATCAAATTCTACCTTCTCCGTAATGTACGTTGTAAAGAAAAACTCTAGTTATTTTTATTTTATTTTTACTTTTTGTGGTTAGCAAACACTCTTAAATTCATGTTCATATTGAAAGTACTTCTATTACATCACATTACTTCACCAAGTAAGCAGTAAGCTATGTTTTCTATAAAAAATCTGATTCAATCATATATGTTCTTCCCCTGTAATATACTAGGTTGAATCGGAGATATTTTGTCTGCATGGAGGATTGTCTCCTTCCATTGAAACACTTGATAATATAAGAAACTTTGATCGTGTTCAAGAAGTTCCCCATGAAGGCCCAATGTGTGATCTTTTGTGGTCTGACCCAGATGACCGCTGCGGTTGGGGAATATCTCCTCGTGGTGCTGGATACACTTTTGGCCAAGTATTATTTTTATCCTTGTGGTTTCTAGTCAGTTTGTGCTCTTTCTGTTGCTCTAATTATGTCCTGATAAGTGAAATCCTTTGCAGGATATATCTGAGCAATTTAACCACACCAACAACCTGAAGCTTATTGCTAGAGCTCATCAGTTGGTTATGGAAGGATTTAACTGGGGACACGTAATTATCTACATCATATCCATTCTTTTTTCTAAATACACACTCCATCACTGAATTGCGCGTTGCTTAATGGTCTGTTATACATGACAGGAACAAAAAGTCGTTACTATTTTTAGTGCACCAAATTATTGTTATCGTTGTGGAAACATGGCATCAATTTTGGAAGTTGACGACTGCAGAGGGCATACATTTATCCAGGTCTCTCTCGCTCTCTACACATCCATTTGCTTACAATAGCCATTCCCTCACTGGTACTGACTGTTAAATTATAAGTATGTTAAGTTATTGAAAATTTACCTGACCTTTTTTCATCGGCAAAAATATAATGAGCTGATAAGCTGCACAGGTATAGCTTATAGTCAATTTCAACTGGTGTATAACACTTGCTTGTCCTGAATGATATTCAAACTTCATAACCCTACTTTTATCCATCATCCATCATACTCATGTCACTCTTATGCTATATTTAGATAGAAGGAATAGAATGGAGTTGGAATGAGTTATTCCATACTCTCTCTCCCCCAGTGAGTAAAATTCATAAATTTGGGAGGAATAAGAATGGTTCAATCCATTTCAATCACAACCAAACGCAATCTTTTTCATTCCATTCGTACCTTCATTTACTCCAATCCAAACGTAGCATTAGAGTACTTGTTTTAATGAAATTTATTATACCCAATTGGGTTGATTTCTCAAATATCATCTCCCCCATCAATGCTTTTATACTTGGTCGGATGCTCACAAGCTGCATAAAGCAGCAAACCTTTTCTTCCACCCACACTATTAATTTGATAGTCATGATTGTAGCTAAAGAAAAAGAAAAAACAAGTTTAAAGTGTGGCTCATAATTTCTTATTTGCAGTTTGAACCAGCTCCGAGGAGAGGAGAACCTGATGTAACCAGAAGAACACCGGATTATTTCCTATAAAACCAGTTGATAGAGTTCTTGAAGTTTGATGTTTGCATACTGGTTGTGTTAAAGAGCTGTGCTGAGATTAGATTGAAAATTGTTAGTGTTTCAGCTTCTTCGGTTCTTGGTTAGTGGCGGAAGGGCTGAAGGCATAATGAGAAGCCGAGGGACCCTTTGATTTATTTTATATCCTAACCTCTAAGCTATATAGCTTTATAGGATTGAGGCAAGTGGAGCTTGCAAAGCTGTAATGTATCGTTTGGATTAGAACTTGTTAAAGGTGTATTTGTGTCACTTATTTTCTTTTGATTATATAATGATGATTCTATTTTTTAATTTTAATGAGATCTTCAAGAGGGTTCTTAGAGAATTTCTTCGGACAAGATTAATGGAAGACGATATCCCTTGTACATATTACTATCACATAATTTCTCAACTTCATTTCTAGCAATGCTTTCAATTAAATTTCAATTTTCACTCAGTTGAGCCTAGTATTTTTTTACAACATGGAGTATTAAAGTTGGATTAGAACTTCAATATTTTTAAGTATATAACATGGTTGGAGTGAGTTGTATTTTTTTTTATTTTTCTCGTATTGAAAACCCAATAATTACAAGTCCCGACTATCTTTTTGGCTTTAGTTTTTAATTTTCATATAGCTGATATTTGATAAATGTTTTTTATAGTAATGTTGGGGATATTAATTTTTTGGTTTGGGTCTCAAATGACATAACATTTTATTTTGTTATTAACACGATAACACAACAACTGGACTAACTACGAATGCCAGAGCTTGGGTGCAGGCCGCAGGCGAGAACATCAAATTAAGACAAACCACGAACTAGTATGACCTCAGAATAACAGGGGTGAGAACTGGGCCAAGCAAAGGGCATACGACAACAGAGAACTAAAATTGCCGTGCAAAGCAATGAAAAAATAAAGTTTTAACTTCAATTGTTAGGGGCCGCGCGAACGCAGGCCCCCACTATCACAAATTATGATGTAGGCTCCACCACTTGGGTAGACCTTAGGATAGCACCCCTCCAAAGTGCAATGAAGGTCACTAACCTAGGCCATGGGCCATCTTGATCACCCATTGACCCCATCCAGGTAAGTATGTTGAAATGTATGATGCATGTCGTATTTATACCCGGAATGGCGTTGCATAAATCTGATGGTTAGGCAATGTGGGAATTATACATAATCGAGATGTAATGCAAGCAGATGCATCATTCAAAATGAAGGCCATGATCACTACTAAATCCTACGACATCCTCGCGAACACATTTTAATTAGGATTGAATGTAATATATAATACTACCTCCGTTCCTAAAATATTTTCATTTAAAGTTTTGGCACATGGATTAAGAAAATATTATTTACCAAGTAAAATTTGTTTGAAATTACATCACTACCCCTTTATGGGAAGTTGAAAACTATTAATAAAAGGGAGAGATTTTCTTGGGACAATGAAAAAAAGTAGGGGTAATATAAAAAAATAAATAATTTATTCTACTCGAAAGTTGTAAACGACAAACATTTTGTGAAAGATAATTATTTATTGAATAAAAAATAATGAAAACAAAAAATATTATTATTGGAAGTTGCTAAGTACAATTTGGGTTACAAATATAAATACGAACAACTATTTGTTGTTAGAAATATTTAAAATCTTCAAACAGACTATGTGGGACTTCTAAAATGTTCAACTGGTCGTTTATAAGCAATAGACATCTATCTAATAAAATACAAATGATTTTGAATTTCCCGCTCATTCAATAAATCATCTGGGCCGTCTAAAGTTTGGGATAAATTCCACCGTCCATACATCTATCTAATAAAATACATCTATCTATCTATCTAATAAAATACAAATAGATTTGAATTTTTCGCTCACTCAATAAATAATTTGGACCGTTCAAAGTTTGAGATAAATCTCACTATCCATACAGTGCCGGAGGCACGAGACCCAGCTAGTTGATAATATTATACAATATTACTTGACCAAACTCTTAATAGTATTAGTTAAGAATTTAGCCAATAGTAATACACCAACAAAACAATCTAATCGAATTTTCTTTAAAATAAAGTGTCAACATTTCAAATAAAGATTTCAACCTTCTCATTAAAAACAAGGTATTATACACATTCTGCTTGGTGTACTATTATTCTCCATAAAAATGCTCTTCTAATGTTTAAATTTAGATGATATATACATAATGAGTTGATGATTAAGAGTATCAAAACAATGTACTAATCAATTATAAGAAGCCATAAATATCATTAATTAGATATAATATGCATCTCAAACATATGATAAGCCAAAACTCTAGATTGGTCATCGAAGAGTCGATATTCTCCGAGATCCGATACGTGAGTCCTACTTATTCAGCACGATTTCAAGGTGCATTGGTCGTCTTTTTTTTCGCGATTCAATGGCTTTCGAGTTCACTTTAATGAGAACCCGACTTTGACAGGGTCAAAAGTGCACCTCATTAGAATGAATATGATAGTAATCTTCTCGTTCTTCTTTGGGTCTTAAAATATTTGTTGCTGTATTTTTATATGGCATTATAACAATTTGAGTTTGAATACTATCTACGAGACAATATTGTATTAAAACTCACATCTTAATTGTAGTCGTATTCTGTACGACAGTTCAACAGTTGTATAAATGAAGTTTGTATTTGATTTTTATAATGTGATATCTAACGACTAAGAATGGGTCGTGTGGACCTATTTTGGGACGTCACAGTCGTCACCTAAAACTGTTACTTCTTCTTCTTCAATCAAACACAACAACCATGACATAAATCAAAAAAGAAACCCTAACATCCCAAATCAATAATCTCAAAAATTAGTTATGTCAAAATCCCAATCTTGTAAAAAAAATTAGAGAAATAAAAAACTAGTTACGTCAAAATCTCCATTTCTGTTCTCTTACCTTCACTCACATACTCCGCATCCGCTACAACTCCAAAGACGACCTCAAATCTTATGCGCTACACTTGACACACGTTAGCGCCGTGAAAGAATCAGTACCAATCGTTGATGACATCATGACCATCGATTGGGTCGTTAATGACCTCGCCGATCCAATGGCCCTGGCTCTGCCATCAGAGTTGAGATTTCGAAAATGAAAGAAAGTTTGGGGGAAAAAGGAGAAGGCTGAAGTCTTGAAGTGATTTGTATTGAGTCATTAATTTGTTGTGTTTTTTAATAATTGAATATCTACCGAAGCGTTGGACCGTTAAAATTTTGAGTCCAGTAATACATTTGTAAATCGACATTGAGGTCGAGTATATTGGGATAATTGTATTTAAACCGAATCAAAAGTGATAGATTATTCTTTTTAGAACCTTATTTTGTGTTTGTTCCGCTCATTGTTTGCCTACTCCAAGGTGGCAAAGAACACGTGAAAGCAACTGCAATAAACATTTTTAATTCAAATTTTGTCAGTGTTACGGATTTTCTTATTTTAGAACACTGGATTTGTTAAAATAACTCATCCAGTGTTATAAGGTATCATAACACTTAATGAAAAAGTTAAAAAGAAAAAATATATGAGCAAAACGTATGATATAAGGTATTATAGATAATTAATATTATATTTAATATATTATACAATTATTTTCTAAAACATAATATAACAGATTTGTGGTGTAGCCCAACTAGATAAGAAGAAAAGTTGCTTGGGATCAGATTGGTTAGAATGGGAGTGCCAAATTGTCATAACCAGGCCTGGGGCAGACACCCATATTTCATAATTTTTAGCAATTTTGACAACTACTCATATCCCGTAACTGCCTGAAGGATCATGGTTTTGAAAGTAACCAAACCACTCGTTTTGAAGAAACCGCCTGTTTAATTTCTTACCCAATTTTCGATGTGGGACTATTACATGATGTAATAGTAATTTACAGAGTCAACTATTGGTTTGGTACTCATCCTTTGCCTTATTTCAGACTTTAGATCCCCCTATTTCTCTAAAATAAAATACTACTCCCTCCGTCCCTATTTAAAGGACAAATTTAATTAAAACATTAATTATTTAATTTTTAATATTATCCCAATTATTAAAAATATAATTTGATTTTTTTACCATTATTTTGACCTTTTACCCAATAAATAACACATTTTTTCAATAACAACAATAAAGGGAATTGATATTTTGTGGAAGTATATAGTTGAAATCTATTCTTAAAAAAATAGGGTTGGACTGTTTCATATTGTTGTATGGTTTTTAATGGTATCTACAATAAGAAGAGAATAAGACATGATTTTCTTGCAACAACAAAAGTAATATAGTAATTATGTATAAAAATAATATAATAATTAATCTAATCGAAAATTTTAATACAATCCTAGAAACAATTAACTTGCTATACAATAATTAAACTAAAATAATTAACCGCCAACCAGACCTGTCCACCAAGACTAATTCCAAAAATGTTTAAATAAAATTAAAGGACCAAACCCTACCGGGCTTATGCAACTTTTAAGTGGCGAGCACATGGTATTCTTTAGTAAAAGACGAAAGAATAGTTCGCTTTGTTCTCACCACAAGGCTGCGTACTAAATACAAAAGCCTCGTGCCTGTTTATATAGCCGTTGTGTTATGTCTTTTCTATTCAAATAGGCGATGTGGGACTTCTAAAATGCTCAACTGGTCGTATATAAGCAATAGACATGATAATATTGTACATTACTATTACTTGTTCAAACTGCTTATTTGGCCGTCTCATGTAAAATTAAAATATAGTGTCAATCACTTCATAATTAATAAATGATCAAGAGTATTAATACAATGTAGTAATCAATTAAAAGAAGCCATATATATATCATTGATTGATTATATATGATATGCATCTCAAACACATGATAGGCCAAAACCCTAGACTAATCTCGATATTCTATAAGATCCGATACGTGAGTCCCGTTTATTCTTGATCAAACGGCTCAAAACCTTTGCGCACCGACTCACTATTTCTTTGAACCTCGCTCCATCCAAGCACTCCTCATGTTGTCTAACCACCAACTGAAGTATTTTCTCATCATGTTTGTGCACCAACACAGGCTGCTTCATTTCCTCTGTTGTGAAGTGTTGGCCAAGTGTATTCCTCCCCTCAATTAGTTGCTTCAAGCTTTTGTGATCACTTTCTTCCCCTTCACCAAGTATAGGGTACACCGCGTATACAGGTCATGTATAGGGTATGCCACTTTTACAGGTTATTCCAACAGAATAACAAAGAATGGAATAACATAAGTTCTCTTCAAGAAGAAAGAATAACACCCCTTACTTTATTTAGGAGATTGAATACTGCAGTAGTGTAGTAACCGAAAACTCTTCTTCTTTCTCTCTTATTCTCTCTATACTTTCTTTCTATATAGCTTTGAGCGAATTCATGAAAAATAATGAAGCACCAAGCCTCTATTTATAGAAGATTTCTAGCTTAGCACTTGCCATGTGAAAAGGCAAGTGGCTTGACGACTGGTGATGTGAAAAGAAAAGTGGTTTGACGCCTGTAATGTGAAAAGAAAAGTGGTTCGACGTCTGTAATATGAAACGGTAAGTGGTTCGACGCCTGTAATATGAAACGGCAAGTGGTTTGACGTCTGGTAAAGGTAATTACTATTTACGAAGGTAATTACTATTGACGAAGATAATTACTATTGACGAAGGTAATTACTATTTATGAAAAAGACTCTTAGATGATGACATATGGCCCCCCATAAATAATTAAACTTACCACAAACGTCTAATAATAGACTCTTTATATACATCAAGGATTGAATAAAAATTACCAGAAATCATTTTATTTTATTTTTTTAATCAATACATATTTAATCTTTCAACAATTATTAATCATTTATAACTTGTCGTCTCAATTATTGTTTAGATAATATAATATATTATACAGATGATACTGTGACAATAATTGAATCAATAATATAAGAGATATGATGCAGCAATTACTGTAGCAATAATTGAGTATATCTAAGTGACTTCTCACGTAAGCATCAATAATCAATACCGTGTGCTACTATACAACAACGCGTATTACTGTACTTTTACTACCGAGTAGTTCAACAGTTTTAACGGTAACACCTCCGCCGTTATTTTATAGAAAGATAATTTTGTCGTTTTCTAACTACGACAATACTTCCGTTGTGGGGTCTACCAATGATTGTGCCGTCGTACGAATATTTCCCGACAAAAAGAATATTCCCCGACCAAACGAATATTTTATAACAACTTGCGTACTTTGCAAAATTTATACATATTACCCACAACTATATATTTTATCAAAATTTATTCCATAATATTCAAAAATAATAATTATGAAAATTCATCTTTATTTATAAAAACTGGGGTCTTACAGAGTTATTGTTATTCCATTCTTTATTATTATGTTGGAATAACCTATTTATGCGAAGTATCGCATACATGGTGAAATTCTTCTATTATTCCATTCTTTATTATTATGTTAGAATAACCTGTTTTTTGCAAAGTATCGTATACATGGTGAAATTTTGTTTTTATTTCATTCTTTATTATTCTGTTGGAATATCCTGTCGGTGCGAATTCCGCCTGACCTGGTTCCGTTATTTATTATTCTGTTAGAATTATCCTGTCGGTGCGTATTACGCCTGACCTAGTTTCATTATTTATTATTCTATTGGAATAATCTGTCTGTGCGGATTACGCACGCATGGTGAAATTCTTCTGTTATTCCATTCTTTATTATTATGTTGGAATAACATGTCTATGCGAAGTACAACATACATGGTGAAATTCTTTTATTATTCCATTCTTTATTATTCTGTTGGAATATCCTGTCTGTGCGATTATGCATGACCTGGTTCCATTATTTATTATTCTGTTGGAATAACATGTCTGTGCGAATTACGCACGAATGGTGAAATTCTTCTGTTATTCCATTCTTTATTATTATGTTGGAATAACCTGTCTATGCGAAGTACTGCATACATGTTGAAATTCTTTTATTATTCCATTCTTTATTATTATGTTGGAATAACTTGTCTATGTGAAGTACTGCATAAATGGTGAAATTCTTTTATTATTTCATTCTTTATTATAGTGTTGGTTATTGATTTTACAGTTGTATGTCTTTGGCCTGTAGTGAAAAAGACGATATGTTGTTGAATATCTTTGGCATGTAGTGCAAAGATGATCTGTTGTTTGATAGCTTTGACCCGTAGTGTGAAGATGGACAGGTGTATGACATGATCATGACCACTAGTGATACTAATGAATATCCTTGGCTGTAGTGCATGGATAATTCAATGAAGTGATTGGCAGGATCGTGACCATTAGTTAACAGTTGAATGTCTTTGGCCGTAGTGCACTGATTGGCAATTGATTGGTATGATCATGACCATTATTTTTATAGTTGAATATCTTTGGCCCGTAGTGCAAAGATAAACAATTGATTGGTATGATCATTGTTATTACATTTGAATATCTTCAGCCTTTGGGGTAAGGATATTGAGTAAACGTTCTATTAAGTCTTTGTGGCAAGAAGGAACTGTTAATTCATATTATTATAAATATGAATTATGATTTTAACTAACATCTTTGGTGGTTCAGGTGAAGACAAGTGTTGAAAGTTCTATTTGTCTTTAAGTATAACAAAAAACTGTTAATGAGTATTACAGGAATAAAATATCAACGATGGACTTTTAATTTAGCGGAGATAGTAGACATTATGTTCTACTTGGCTCTTCTAATGGATTATTGATCCCGCTGCAATTATGGTTGAAAACTTTTATTATCTACCATATGTTATAAATCTCTGATTTATTCTGATAAAGGCTGTTGATAAATTAATTATCTTAGCCATGATATTCTTTATTGGGCTAGTTGTGCTCACCCTTTCTTTCACTGTTCTCTTCAAGAAATGAGAATGTAGCTGGGTCGAGCGAGGAATGGTGTGATGGTCCGAGACTGTCAAAGTTTCTTAATACATTATAAAACGGCTTGACATGCAAAAGATAATTGTATTGAAGACCCAAGATGTGTGTCGTATTTTATACGTCAGTTAATAATTGATTTTGGTGAACAACAATAGGGTGATGAGAACCCGACTTTGACAGGGTCAAAAGTGCACCTCATTAGAATGAATATGATAGTAATCTTCTCGTTCTTCTTTGGGTCTTAAAATATTTGTTGCTGTATTTTTATATGGTATTGTAACAATTTGAGTTTGGATACTATCTACGAGACGATATTGTATTAAAACTCACAGCTTAATTGTAGTTGCATTCTGTATGACAGTTCAACAGTTGTATAAATAAAGTTTGTATTTGATTTTTATAATGTGATATATGGCGACTAAGAATGGGTCGTGTGGACTTATTTTGGGGCGTCACAGTCGTCACCTAAAACTGTTACTTCTTCAATCAAGGCTGAAGTCTTGAAGGTGATTTGTAAATCGACATTGAGGTCGAGTATATTGGGATAATTGTATTTAACCCGAATCAGAAGTGATAGATTATTCTTTTTAGAACCTTATTTTGTGTTTGTTCCGCCCATTGTTTGCCTACTCCAAGGTGGGAAAGAACACATGAAAGCAACTGCAATAAACATTTTTAATTCAAATTTTGTCAGTGTTATGGATTTTCTTATTTTAGAACACTGGATTTGTTAAAATAACACATCCAGTGTTATAAGGTATCATAACACTTGAGAAAAAGTTACAAAGAAAAAAATATATGAGAAAAACTTATGATATAGGTATTATAGATAATTAATATTATACTTAATATATTATACAATTATTTTCTAAAACATAATACATCAGATTGGTGGTGTAGCACAACTAGAAAAGAATAAAAGTTGCTAGGGATCAGATTGGTTCGAATGGGAGTGCCAAATTGTCGTAACCAGGCCTGGGGCAGACACCCATATTGCATAATTTTTAGCAATTTTGACCACTCCTCGTATCCCGTTAACTGCCTGAAGGATCATGATTTCGACGGTAACCAAACCACTCGTTTTGAAGAAACCTGCCCGTTTAATTTCTTACCCAATTTTCGATGTGGGACTATTACATGATGTAATAGTAATTTACAGATTCAACTGTTGATTATTATTTTTTACCTTTTATTTTTCAATACAAAGAGGGAATTGATATTTTGTGAAAGTATAAAATTGCAATCTATATTCTTAAAAAAATAGGGTTGGACTGTTTCATATTGTTGTATGGTCTTTAATGGTACCTACAATAAAAGACGAGAGAATAGGACATTTTAATTATTATTTTTTTGCTTTTCTTTCAACATCAAAAGTAAAATATAATAATTATTTTAACTGAAAATTTTTGAAATAATCTCGTTCCTTATAAGAAGAAAAAAAATAATAATTAATTTAATTGAAAATTTTAGAACAAACCTAGATACAAATAATTAATTAAACAATTTTTTAACTAAATATTAATAAATAAATTAACTGTCAACTAGACCAGTCCACCAAGACTTATCTCCAAAGATGTTTTACTAAAATTTCAGGGACCAAACCCTAACGGGTAGGACCCTCCAAAAATGGGCGTATGCCACTGTTAAGTGGCGAGCACACGGTATTCTTTAGTAAAAGGCGAAAGAATAGTTCGCTTTGTGCTCACCACATGGCTGCGTGCTTATCATGTACCCCTCGTGCCTGTTTATATAGCCGTTGTGTTATATCTTTTCTATTCAAATAGGCGATGTGGGACTTCTAAAATGCTCAACTGGTCGTATATATGCAAAATAGACGTGATAATATTGTACATTAGTATTACTTGTTCAAACTGCTTATTTGGCCGTCTCATGTAAAATTAAAATATAGTGTCAATCACTTCATAATGAATAAATGATTAAGAGTATTAATACAATGTAGTAATCAATTATAAGAAGCCATATATATATCATTGATTGATTATATATGATATGCATCTTAAACACATGATAGGCCAAAACCCTAGACTAATCTCGATATTCTCTGAGATCCGATACGTGAGTCCCGTTTATTCTTGATCAAACGGCTCAAAACCTTTGCGCACCGACTCACTATTTCTTTGAACCTCACTCCATCCAAGCCCTCCTCATGGTGTCTAACCACCAACTGAAGTATTTTCTCATCATGTTTGTGCCCAACACGGGCTGCTTCATTTCCTCTGTTGTGAAGTGTTGGCCAAGTGTATTCCTCCCCTCAATTAGTTGCTTCAAGCTTTTGTGATCACTTTCTTCCCCTTCATCAACTACTTTGACATAATCTTCTTTCTCATCATTTTCTCCTTTTTGAGGAATTTCTTTGTCCGAAAAGCACGATTTCAAGCTGCATCGGTTGTCTTCTTTTTCGCGATTCAATGGCTTTCGAGTTCTCTTTGACATGGAAAGATCGTAGCGAAATTTTCCTCCATTAAATTCACTTGCCATTTTCTTGAGGAAAAATAGGAAAAGTGGGTAGAATAAGAACTAATGTGAATAGCCCAAATAGAATGATTGATTCTATTGTTATCAAGGTTTGTTTGCTTAATGGCAAATTTAAGGGGGTAGTTGATGTTAAGGAAGGCCTTTGTAAAGGTGAAATGTCCCATTTTAGATGCTGTAACATTTTGTTATGGATATTTTTACTGTCACTATATATTTATAGCGATACTTTTATGTAAAAATATTTAAAAATCATACGAAAATATCAATTTTATTTTATTTTTCTTATTTGGTTGATCAAGATCCATATAATGATGAATCATGGGGCCAAACAGGTTATCAGATGGCTGGCTTGTTGAATTGTACATTAAAACATTACAGTACCGACAATTATGGTAGGTAAATTTAAGCCTTCAATCAGATTGACAACTCAACTTTATTGATTCGATTTTTAATGCTACACAATTATTATTTTTTTAAATTAATTTGATGACATTTCTAATAACAGATTAAGGTTATATAAATCTTGACTCCACTCTTCTCTATTGACCATTATATTTTTTTTCTCTAATTCTATTTAATACATTAATTATTTGATCTTAAAAATTTTGTTAGTAATGATCAAAATATGTTAATAGATAGTTGATAATATTAAGATCAATTATTTTAAAAATTATTTTCACTTTAACACAAATAATAAAAAAAAACAATTTACAAATTGTAACTAATCATGAATAATATGTAAAGAACTACTATTACGTATGCTAAACTAAAAATAAATAAAATTGTGGACTTAATTAAAGAGATTTTAACAACTTGCCAGAAATAAAGTTTTAACTCGTCATTTATGTTTATTGTACTGGTAGTGATTATCATGAATTATCTTGTATTTCCTATTTAATTTGCATAAAATTGAAGTTCAATTTGTAATTTTATAATTTTTAAAATATTATTATTATAAAAAATATCTCATGTAAGAGCTTGAGATATACAAAAAAATATACAAAAGACATGCAGTCCATAGTTAAAAAAGTATTAAGTGGCCCAATTTTGTTGTAGGTAAGCATGCATGCATGTGTTATCTATCTATCTAATAAAATACAAATGATTTTGAATTTTCCGCTCACTCAATAAATCATATGGGCCGTCCAAAGTTTGAGATAAATCCCACCGTTCATACATCTATCTAATAAAATACATCTATCTATCTAATAATCTAATAATATCTATCTAATAAAATACAAATGATTTTGAATTTCCCGCTCACTCAATAAATCATATGGGCCGTCCAAAGTTTGAGATAAATCCCACCGTTCATACATCTATCTAATAAAATACATCTATCTATCTAATAATCTAATAATAATTTAATAAAATACAAATGATTTTAAATTTTTCGCTTACTCAATAAATTATTTTGGCCGTTCAAAATTTGAGATAAATCATATTATTCATACAGTGCCGGAGTCACGAGATCCAGCTAATTAAATTATATTGCCTGTTGTTGATACCAGGCAACAAGTAATGTGGAGGAATTCAATTTCTTGGACTCCGCTCGGCTCAGCTCGGTGGGACCCATCCAATCTGAATGTTTTTTCTTACAGTGCAATATTATATAGCTGTTATGTTCTGTCCTGAGGTTTATGACATTTCAATTCCCCCACCCTCACCCCCACCCCCACCCCCCACCCCCCACCCCCCACCCCAACCCCACCCCCACCCCCAGATCTGACCCCCAAGTGTCCAAAGTCTCCTAAACTTCCTACGTTCACTTATTTAGAAACTCAAGCAAAAGATGCAAGTAAGAGCAACCAAGAAGCAAGAAATAAATCAAGTGTGGATGGAGAAATATGAAGTGATAGTAATAAAATATTAATTTAATTTTCTATTCGATATCATCATAAAAGGATAAATATAATATATATTAAGATATAGACTTAATTCACATTTTAAAAATGGAAATAATAAAAAAAATAAAATTACTTAGGATGATATAAGGGTGGTTAGTATGAAGTTTAATTTGGTCAGTATCGACACGCACGCGGGAGGTAATCTCTCTGCGTGTCAATAATGTATTAGTCAATTGAATAACTTATCATAAAATTAAATTCATAATAACTTTATCCGAATGACACACCTAATGATGTTAAGTTGGATCCTTGATTAGTACATTATTACTATATCAAAAATCATCATTCCAAGTCTCACTTCAAAGACTCAAATGGACAAACCCCCCCCCCCCCGGCAAAAAAAAATTCTATTTAAAAATAAATTTATAGTATTAAAATATTAAAATGTGTCAGATTTTTTCTTTTATTTCATTCTTTTGTTTTTCTTACATAACTACATACTTCCAGAAAATCTGTGAGAACAGAAAAATGATATTCCCCCACTCAGTTTTTGTCCAATTGATTCATCAAACAGCAGTACCATGTGCTGTAAAAAACTATACATACAATATGTTTAACATAAACCACTCATAAAATATCATATTCCAAATTTATTATTCAGTTGAATTTTGTCGGCATTAGCTTGGAGTGTAGGCTTGGACTTGGCTTTGCTTTCACAGATAACATGTGAGAATATATTGAATACTAGCAACAGTCCCGTGCCTCCGGCACTATAGACGTTGAAATTTATTTCAAATTTTGAACGACCTAAATGATTTATTGAGTGAGCGAGAAATTTAAAATCATTTGTATTTTATTAGATAGATGGATGGTGGGATTTATCTAAACTTTGGACGTCCTAGATGATTTATTGAGTGAGCGGGAAATTCAAAATTATTTGTATTTTATTAGATATAATTAGATATATAGAATATAGATATAGATAGATAGAATTAGATAGATTGTATTTTATTAGATAGATGGATGGTGAGATTTATCCCAAATTTTGGACGGCCCAGATGATTTATTGAATGAGCGGAAAATTCAAAATCATTTATATTTTATTAGATAGATATCACCCTAAATCTCCCTCTTTTTGGATCGTTTAACATAAAATTAATTTTGATAAATTGATCGATACAGTATTGATACGTAAGTCGAGAGTTGATCTCTCTCTGTGTGTCAGCACTGTATTGATTAATTGACCAACTTACCATAAAATTAACTTCATGATAACCGAAATAATAAATTATGTTAAATTATGATAAATTATGTTAAATTATAATTATAAAATTTATAAATGCATAGAATTAGTAAGACTCATATATTAATATAAATTTATATCGAATTATAATTATAAAATTTATAAATACATGGAATTAGTAAAAATTATAAAAAGACACTTGCATTTTATACATCTCTCTAAAAAACTATCACTAATACTTATCAATATAATTGACAGACAAATAACAAACTTAAATATTTACAATATATATTATTTTACTTACTAGAATTGTAACAAATCGGACTCTTGTGAAGTCTAATTTAACTTAGACTTTATTACTATTTTTCGTCATACTATAAAAGTCTTTATTACTATTTTAAGTAGTTTCAAAATAAATATAGTACCTTAAATATTTTTTTTATTTTTATAGTAATATATCTATAATACCTTTAGTATTATTACCATATTTCTATTATTTATACATATTTATAAATTATCAATACTGCTCTATAAAAAATTATATAATTAAATAAATTTTTTAATATAAATAATTTTATTATTTTATGATCTCTTTTAATATGCACAAAAAAAAATTAATTAAACTTTAATAGTGTAACAGGGACTCAGGGAGTAGTATAATTATAATATAAGGAAAAGTCTAGACAGACCAGTTTATTAGATTGGAATATTGGACATTTTTAGTTTTTTTTGCTCGTGATTCTCAAAAAACATATAGTATTTATTTTAACAGAAATTTTTATAAAATATAGTGTTTTAATTATAATTTGGATATATATACAAAAATATGGTTATACAAACTAAAACACTATATTTTATAAAAATTCTTGTTAAAATAAATATTATATATTTTTTAAAAGTCACAAATAAAAAAAATTAAAAATATTCAATAAACATGTCTAATAAAAATATCAACGTAGAAGGACTCGTAATATAATAATAATACCAAATATATGCTCTTTCTCTCTCTCACTAGAAATATCAAATATATATTTACCCTCACATAAATCCTGTTCAGAACTCCCTCTGCATCAACTCTGCTTTCACAAACCCACATCCCAATTGGACACGTGTCTTCTGTACCTAGAAAGCGACCTCTCCGATGACATCCTATTGAGATTCGATACCCAGGTCAATCCCCTTTCTTTCTCTGCAATGGTAATACCCCGTTGCAGTATTCAATTTCTCTCTCATCAATGGCGTCCTTAACCCCAGGAATTCTCTCCAAACTCCTCCAAAACATCCACAACAAGACCGCCAAGGTCGCCGGCGAGCACCGGTCACCTCTCCTCCAAGTGATCGGCATTGTGCCGTCGCTCGCCGGCGCCGACGATCTATGGCAGAGCAAGGGCTTTTATTTGAGGGTTTCCGATTCGGTTCACTCGGCTTACGTATCGGTGTCGGAGAGTGATGTGGATTTGATATTGAGTGATAAGATTCAACTCGGGCAGTTCATACACGTGACTCGGATTGACTCGGGGTCCCCTGTTCCGGTGCTTCGCGGGGTGAAGCCGGTGCCAAAGAGGAGAGAATGTGTTGGGGATCCGAAGGATTTGATTGGGAGCGATTCTTTGCTGATTGGGGCCGGGAAGAAGGGGAGGAGAGAGAATGTGAAGCCGAAGGTGAAGCTGCCGGAGATGAATTTGAGAAGAGTTTCTTTGGGGAATGGGAAGATTGAGGGTTCGGAGCCGAGGAGATTGAGTTTGGATTCGGTGCGTCGAGGTTGGGATCGCAGTCCGGCGGTTAAAAATGGTGGACGGCCGGGATCCTATGATTCTGCTTCTGTATGTTTTTTACTTTCTCTCTATATATTTGTATATGATTCTGAATGATGTTATCTATCTGTATTATGTTTTGGGATGCATTTTCTTTGATTGATTTACCTACTTTTGGGCGATTAGATATTTGTTTTTTTGAGTAGAAAAATAATGGTAAAAATTGCTCAATTTATGTTGCCAAAGTTGTTCTTTTTCCGGGTTGTTCAACGTTTTCACTCTTGTTCAAGGTGATTTTGAATATCATTGTGTGCCAAGGACCTCAATTCTCATTAGGAGGTCGAACCAAGGACCTACGGAAGTTGGGGCTACCCTGTCCCCTCATTCCACTGGACTTGCGTCTTGCCCGAGCAAAAAGCTGTATTTCCAAACTCGTTATTTCGATTCTGTATTTTAATTGGTAAAAATTCTCAGTTTATGTTTTCAGCCAAAGTTACTCTTTTTTCTGGGTGGTTCTATGTTTTCACCCTTTTGTACCAGGTGATTTTGCATATCACTGTGCGACTTTTTTTGATTTTATATTTCACCTCAAATGGCTGATTAAAGTTTCTTACTTGGAACCCTTTGTAGTGGTAGTTGTCATTCCTTGTACAATTTGTTCCTCTGCTTCAAACTGGAATTCAATACTTCTTTGATAAAGAATTACTTGCCTCTTTTCAGCCCAAAAAAGAGAAGAAACTATATCCCAAAATATATGAAAACCAGGGTTTGAGCTGGGCAGTTTTTTTTAATTCTTATTTTTTTTAAAAAAATTAGTAATAAAATCTGACTTCCATATTATGAGGGGAACAGTCACCAAACCACTTAGTTACTCTTCACCTTTTTATTTGCAAGGGGTTCAAGGCTGGTTTAATAGGACACTAAGGGGTGTTTGTTTTGAATAAAAATCTTCTCAATGGTTGAATGAAGTAATTTATATTTAATTTTTTTTTACAATATTAACTATTATATTAAGTAATATTAAATAAATTTACAACAATTTTGAATTTTTTTAGAGGGGAAAATAATAAAAATTTGTTATTCAGATGTTTCAGACATGTCAATTATCAAACAATTTTTTTCATTCAAAATTCAGAATTCTGCTTCATTCAGCTCATTTAGATTTCATTCAGTTTTATCAAACGCTCCCTAACTATGTTTGCTTGTTCATTGTGAAGAGATGTGTTCTTTATGTTGCATCTAAGGTTTAAAAGTTAGCGTCTCTATTGGGAGAATAAGCTCTCCTATTTGGGTTCATATCCTATTTTTAGCTAGTCCATTCCGTCATTTTTACGGCTTTACACTTTAACTTAGTTTTGTACTTTTCCTATCAGTAGTGCACTTCATTATCGATGTCTGTGGTGGTTAATCTTAATAATCTGATGTTGGGAATGACACTTGTAATATATGTTCTTCTGCAGGTTCTTTCAAGTAGAAAAGCTTCCTCAGAAAAGAATCTGATATTAAAGCATCCAAATTTAAGTATTTTACCACTTAAACAGTTTCCCTCAATTAGAAAATCTTTGTCGGACAAGGATTTAATATTGAAGCCTCCAAGCCCGAGAATTTCACCACATAAACATGTCCTTTCAAACAAGAAAACTTCGTCAGAGAAGGACTCAACACTGAAGCATCCAAATTTGAGCATTTCACCACTTAAAAATGTTCAATCTAGCAGAAAACTTTCATCTAAAAAGGAATCAACACTGAAGCATCCAATTGCGAGTGTTTCACCGCTTAAAAACAAGAATGTGATTGATTCACCAAGACTTTTAAGCAAGCCTATTTCAAAAGAGTTAAAGCCATCAACTGAAGGCACTGTTCCAAGTCATCTTATAAAGGTGCCCCTCGGTTTCAAAACTTGGTCTGATGCAAAGGTATTGTGGGATTCACTTCCATCTACCGTGCATGATCTTGGAAAGGTATAATGTAAATTCTTTCCATAAAACTTTTATGTTGCTTGCCAAATCTTGGTATTTATGTAATTTATGATGCATTTCAGGAAGTTATGTCTAATAGAAATACTCAATTTTTGGCTGCTGTACACGAACTACAAGTGACTTCAGCTACAGAGGGTGTTCTTCAATGCATGAGGTATATACTTATCTCTTGTCGTGTTATTGTCTTTATCAAATAAATAATATTTTGTTTGTTGACATTAGACTTTGATCTTCATTGACATATTGAACTTTTACCTTTGTACTCTTTGCTAATTTTATGACAAAGCCTCCTGAAACTATGTAAGTTTATGCTTTACATAGGAAAAGATTTAATTTTTAATCTGGATGACTTAGCTTTCTTTATTCACACCATATTGCTATACCGTTTAGTTTGTTATTAATTTTTTCCTGTATAAAAATTTGCTCTACATAGTCAAGACCGTGTGCTTGCAACTTGCATTTGTTCTGGAGATCGGAGAAGTTCCTCCTATATCAAATGCTTCATTTTTTGATGAGGACTTTGTATTTCAATCCTCTAAGGTCCCATTTAAGGGATGATAATTCTATTATAATTTTTGTACTTCATTATCAACCGGAAAATCCCTTAACCCCTGTTTGTGAGTTTTATTTTGGGGGGATGAGAAGGGATGGAAAGGAAAAGTTCCTTCTTTCCAAAAAATTTGGAAGGAAAAAACACAGCCTTATTGACCACACTTTGCATGACATCTGATACCACCTTTGATTTATATTTTAAGCTCCTTCCAGAGTTAAAATGTAGTTGCAAACATGTTACTTATGTATCTTTTTCAGAGTCTAATCAGTGAATATCAATGATACCTAGTTGTTGATGTTCCAAGTTAAGTCATTGCGCAAAGAGTTAGTGTCTAGAAAGAGTGGTAGTTCTGGTCTTAGTTCTTTAGTAACTTGATCTGTGCGTCTAAGTATTGAATGCTGAAAACATTATGGTGTTGATTCCTCACCCTAAATGTACTTGCAACTCTAGACTCGTAGACGGTATATCAATATACTGTTTCTTTTACTCGGTGATCGATTGGAACTTTGGGTTGTCATTGGTTTTCAATTAACAAAACTCCCATATATTAAATCAAAATCCTCACAAGTAAGGTTAGTTTCCCAGTGGGCTGGTCTTTGCGCTAACATACATTCAGAAAAGCTAAATGGTTTATCAAATAAAAGGAAAAAATGGTATTTTGGAAGGGCGCATATAATATACTATTTCTTTTACAACTCCCTTTATTCTAAAACAAAATCCTCATAAGTAAGGTTTAGTTTCCCAGTGGGCTGGTCCTTGCACGGACATACATTCAGAAAAGCTAAATGGTTTCCCAAATAAAATGAAAAAAACGATATTTTGTATTTGGAAGGCCAAACATTATCAATTTATTTATTTACTATGATTTTCTTGGTAAGTAGACCACATGTTATTCTTTGATAGCTACATTATATGACTTTTCTTTATGTTAGTTCTGAACTGTGTATTCTGGAACTTCTCTTAAGCTTACATATGATGCTTTGAACAATTCTTAGTTGAAGAATGTACAATTAAGCTTCTTAATAATTATTTTCCTCGTGAGGTTGATGTTATTGAGCCAAATGCTTCCAACTATATTTAGAGGTTGGGTACCACCTCCACAATTTATTTATTTTTCCTGCAAGGAGATGTAATTCAAATGATAGATGCTCTTGTTTTTTCTAATTGGTTTTTGAGAACTCGCTGCCTAACGGGAGCCTGGTTGAGTTCAGTGCTTGAATAATTGAACAAATGAAATACTAGTGAATATTTTGATTCATGAATAAATAACCTTGATTTTTAAGTGTAAAAACATGGAAAATTTATGCTATCTTATGCGTTTTTTTAAACTTTATTTTTCTTGCTCCTGTTATTGCGGCCATTGTTCAAGCTTAGTTTAAATTTTTTTTGTGGATCCAGCACGTTTGCAGAACTGTGCGAGTCATCTGGAAAAGATTCTGCATTTCCACTAGTTGATGAATTTCTGAACCTTCATAAGAGTATTCAGAGAGCAGCTACTGTTATTAATGCCTTGCTCATCGTAAAGTCACCCGAAGAGAATAGTGCTTACTGTAATTTGCAGTGCTCCCTTTCTGAAATGTGTAAAAAATTCACAGACAAGAATGCCACATCTTGGGTTCAAGCTGCTGTAGGGACCAACCTTTCAAAATTTGGTTTGTTTACCAAGGAAGATAAGAGGGGAAACTTAAATGGTGAGAAATGCCATTATGTTGTCCTAGAAACTTCTTCAAAAAAATTTGAGGTGGAGAACAATTCACCTGATTATCAGAAGCGAAGCCCTAGAAACCAAGAAGCTCCTATATCAGGTTCAAGATTGAAGACGTCGCCATATAATTCAAGGCAGCATCTTCCAACCACAAAGAAAACAACCACTGAAAAGGAAGGGCAGTCCACAGGAAATGGATTATCGCAGGCATCCATTTTAGCTGAAAAACTGCTCTTACTATCGGGATCATGGTTCTTAAATTATTTGGATGCATCTCTAAACGATGGATTTGGATTGCGGAAATGAGAAGGAGACTCACAAATTGCATGTCTTCTCGGCCAGCTTAAAAGGGTTGATCAGTGGTTGGATGATTCAGTTCCGGATGGAAGTGGGGCTAATGAGAAGATAGAAGGCTTGAAGAAGAAATTATATGGGTTCCTTCTGGATAATGTTGATTCAGCTGTTATGCAAAACAGGTAGTTAGCAAAGGTACAAATTACTGACAACAGATTGAAGATAGAGGAAATTATATGGGTTTGGATCTAACCGTAGCATTTTCAAGCATTCTTTTGCAACTTTCTGAGTTTCTTCGAATAGATGGGTGAAGAACTAACTGATAGAGTTACGACATTAGTTTGTAGCTGCTTTATTAATTTAAGTGTAAAGTCGAAATGTACTTCAAATCCTTTTGTTCTTCACTGAAAAGGGTTATTAAAAGTTCAAATTATCAGTACCGTACTATCATTAATTTGGAGCTTTGTCGTTCATTTATAACGATAACACCAAACATATGTGCTGTATTATTCCTGGTTAACTTTAGTTTTCTTGTTGTGCCTGCAAATGCCAAATCTGACTTGCATTCTAAAGTAAGACGACTGAAAGTAACTATTGTTTTTTCTTCCTTTTCTTTTTTCTCATGTTTTACTTCTTGAACAGTTGATGCTTAAACAGTATTGAGATTGACTCATTTTAATAGGTCTGACTAATAGTTATTATGAGTCTTATGAAATGGTTAGGGTTATAAATTTAAACTCGAACATGTTTGAGTAACTCGATTGAACCAACGCACATGTGTTAGTTCGGATCGTTAGCTATTCACGAATATGCTTGAGTTCGCGAATATAATCGTACCATGTTCACGAACATCATCATATTCGCGAACATCATCAACGCACTGAAGCAAAAATTAAGCCAATTATTGTAAATACTCGAATATCTCACGAGCTACTCGCGAACCACTCTAATCGAACCCGATCAGGAACACAATCGAATCGAACCGAACAACATGGTTCACGAATATGTTGGATCGAATAATAGAACGTGATACTATGTGCGAACTCGACAAGGCAATCCAATCGAACTCGAACCTGTTCATGAACTAGTGAGTGAATGAGTGGCAATCCAATCGAACTCGAACCGAATTCGAACCTGTTCGCGAACTAGTGAGTGAGTGGCTGCCCCTCTCGCGGGTGAGCACATGAAGCTTGTAGGAGGTGTTACCCCTAGAAGTAAGTGTCATGTGTATTTGGACTTGGTAGTTTATTAGCAATTCGATAGTGTTGAGCTTCATGTATTTGAGCACATGTTATAGTAATTAAGGTTTTTTAGTTGATATATAAATCGATGTTTGATGTGTGGATCTACAATGCGAAACATATTAACAAATACATCATACATACATAATTAACCACAATTGGGTATATAGTGTGTTTTTTACTTTATGTTCTTCATATGATTTTTTGGTGATTGTGTCCAATTTTAGATCTTAAATCTAACTAACAGTATGCACTGCAATGCCAAACTTGGCTGATAGAATGACAAAATAAAACAAACAGATAGAAATGAGAATTACTTCCTATATCTTTTATTTCCATAATCATCATCTGCCTGAAAAGTTACTGGAAACATTTACTTATTAATCAAGTAATGGCTGGAAATTGAGCCCCGGGGTGGAGAATCGGTTGATCTCCGATGAGAAGAAGAATTAGCGGTCAAGGCCTTCATTCCTGTGCAGGACTTCATATGTGCGTTCAACTTATCTGGCTTGAATGTCTTTCCACATTGCCTGCATAATGTGAAATATTGAATTACAATTAGTTTCATTATCTTGCTTGACAACAAAAGTATTCATGCAAATGCAATAATCAAGAATATTATTGCGCCTTTGGATTTTATAGGGGTGGTGGGTGTTTGGATTTGAATCTTGTAGTGACTGAGGTGAGCATGATGCGATTGATGAAATCGTCTTGATGTGATTGCTTAAATTAGAAATTATGAAATTGTTTGAATTGGCACGGTACGGTTTTTAATGGTGCAAACGTTGTTGGTTTGGTGTCGTAAATAATACCCAACTACAAAAGTTAAATACTACTTGAAAACTAATCACAAATTAATTCAATTCCCCAAATTAAAAAGCTAAAGTTTAATTAGCACCATACAAATTTTGAAAATGCATACATTACTCTAATACAACTATTGTTTCAAACTTAAAACTCTTAAACCATGCAAAATTGTATAACTTAAATAATTCTAAAATATACTAAAAAACATGACAAATATTAAAAAACTTAGAACTCTAAACGGGTGAGGTTTTTTAAGAGGTGTAATTTCTATACCAAAACCGTAACCGTAATTTCTAATATGCCATCAAAACTATTGGTGCGGTTTTGGTTGGGAAATCGATTCCTGCTCTCCTCTAAAGGCGAGTATGTTAAATTTTGTCAAAAACTAACAAAAAAAGGTGAAGAGAAGTCGGACTTAAATTGTAGTTTATAACATGAAAATGTTGATACCACTATCTTCGACATAAAGATCATAGTACCACCTTAGTCTTAACCATATGTGCATACTGTTTGATAATAAGAAATTAAAAATTCTAAAAAATGGGTAGAGGGGCAGAAAGCTGCTTGATTTAATCATATGTGCATACTGTTTGCGTATATAATAATTTGTTAGGTTAGATCCAACTAGTATGTTACTAAATTGGCATTGTAAAACCACCTTAGCTTATTTTCTAGGATCTTCAATGAAGCTTACTTTTTTAGTTTCCTTTTCTATCACCGCAGAAACCTTGATCTTGTCTTTGGGTATTATTTCAACTTTTTTCTTGCTCCATTTCTCTAATTTTTGATGAATGATCTTCTCATCAATGGCTCCTTTTACTATAATTTCACCACTCTCAAATTTGACATCCACACTCTGCACTCCTGCGTTTGCGTGATAATGTTATGCAAGTATATTAAATAGACTATTCCATATAAATATGGGAACGGTCCACGCCATGTATTTTTATGCACTATTAGTGAGCATACACCATTTTTATCGTTCAAAATGGAAATCAACGGCTAAAATTAAAACTGAAAAATTCACGTCCGCTACTATTAGTAGCGGACGACGGATTACGTTTGCTACTAATAGTGGCACACGACGGAGAAAATAGTATCGTTGTCTGCCAGTAATAGTAGCGGACTCTACTAGTAATAGTAACGGATAAAGATAAAGATAGTGTATGACAAGTAATGATCCATAACAAATACATGCTATGAATATATATATATATATATATATATATATATATATATATATATATATACAGAATGGATCCTGTCCGGGAGTCCGGACAGGACCCAAAATCCGGACCCAAATTTTTTTTTTTTTTTTTTTTGTAGAACAACTAAAAAAAAAAAAAAATTTATGGAACTGAAATTTTTCAATAATACAGTGTTTTGGGTGTGTTTTTAACACCCACACCAACCAATGTATGTACAGTCTGCCCAGACTGTACAGACATGTTTCGTTATAGGCATCCAAATCACACCCAAAACACTGTATAATGTAAAAATTCCAATTCCATAATTTTTTTTTTTAGTTGTTTCAAAAAAAAAACAAAAAAAAAAAAGAAAAAAGGTCCGGATTTTGTTAAAATCCGGACTCCCGGACCTGATCCGGTCCCTATATATATATATATATATATATATATATATATATATATATATATATATCATGCATGTATGGTTCAATTATATTATAATCTAATTGTAGTTTATAATTGATCGAGGCTCAATTATGTATGGTTTATGTAAGCTAAGGCAGCATTTTGGCCGGAACAGTAAGTTAAGCAGAATGCCAAATGGTTATAACATGGGATTAAATAAGTCGAATGCAGCAAGATAAGCAGAATGCGCAATGGTAACATGCGATATATCAAGTCGAGTGCTTAAGCCAAATAAAATTTAATTGAGTCGAATGCTTATTAAAGATTGAAAATGAAAAAGTCTTCCTCATTTAAAAGTATAAATTATAAAATGTGACAACCATTTTTTAATTTAATTTAAATGGGTTTGTTTGGAGATGGAACTTACGAGCAATTTGGGCCATTTACAGGCTTATATGGATCAGGAACTGGTTTCTGGCTATTCATTTCAATCTTCTTATTCTTCTTTGATCCATCCCAGCTTTTTCTGTCACGATATTATACTAATTAATTCACTCCATTTGTTTCACAAAAAAGAATCAATAATCATGTAAAATTACGGTCATTAACGTATTCGTTATCAGGTCACAACTACTTATGATTAAACTAACAATTTATTATCGTTAAGGATAAACATAAAATAAGTAATATTTACGAATTTAAAAAGGAATAATGGTCGATTATTTAAAAAAGAATGAATGTTTTCTTGTGATACATATTCGTAAAAAAAATAAATAAATTCAACTAATAATTTAATGAATCAAAAGTGAAGTGATGATCCATTTGAAATAGATTTACCTGCCACTGCCAACATTTTGTTGTTGGTTCCATGAAACCCTAGAGATCCTCTCAGACCCTCCAACAGTTTCCCCTCTGCAAATCTCTGCCATTTTATTAATACCACTCGGCTTATAAGTAGACATATCTAAATTGGAACCTTTTTGACTTCTTCGCCGGTTGATCAGCACCATGCCCGAATCATTAGTATCCACACCCCCACAAGTGATCAAATTTCGAAACATATTTGATGCATTATTCGAGTAACTCCTCCTACTCTTTGTAAACGTCGATTTTGATGCTGATGAATCCGGCAAAACCCTTGGCTTTTCGGCCTTAAAATCATTCCGGCAGCCATTTGTGTTCTTCTTGTTCAAGAAAGTAGAATAAAATGGGGATTTTTGATTAATTTCTTCTTCTTCTTCTCCTTCTTCTCTTGTTGTATCCGATTGATTTTCTTCCTCGACCTTGAATGAATCATCGGTTTGTGTAGATGTTTCGGAGCTAAAAGGAGGCGATTCCTCTTCGATTTCAAGCAATGGTTTTGTGTACATATTATCCATTGGAGTTTGTAGGTGTTCTTGAATTGTTTGTTGATTGCATGACGGTTTTTGAAAAACTTGGGGTTTAGCTTCAACACTAGTAGGGGGCTCTTTATGAGTACAATCTTCTTTTTGATCTGTAAATTTAATGTTAGAAATTTAAGTTTCTAAATATATATGATGTTTATAAAAGGAATCTAAAGAGATTAATTGTTTTGATTTTAAAGAAAAAAGGGAATTAATTAAGTTGTTTTGAATTATATATTACCAATGTCAAAAGTGGTAGAGAAAATTTCGGATCCTTTGAGGACATATTCATTGTCAGAGATTGGGGTGATGAGATCCTCATCCACCAAATCTTGCCATACAAAACCTGTCTTATATCTCCTGTAAAAAGAATTTCATAATCGTATATTTTCCTATAACAACTATGTGAAATTTAAGGAAATAAACAATGGAGGGATGAGATTTATATATAGAATTCACGAACCGCTTATATGACCAAGCATAAGATTCCGGCATGTCCTTCCCTCGCAATTCCGATAGCCATCTCTTAACATCTCCACAAATTAATTTCACCAGAAATTGAATCAGCCAAACTCCCTTAATTAGTTAAGAGACTTAACAATTCAAATATTTATTGATTGGCATACATACAGTATCATTTTTGTTCTGACCAGTATCATATTAATTTCAGATAGAACTGATTAACTAACCTCGTAAACGAACGCCGCTACGAGAGAGATGATGAACTCGAATGAGATGAGGGTGTTCAATACGACCCTTTCGACTGAGGAAGTAAATAATATGAAGCCTCCTCACTTCTCCACCACCTTGTGCTTCCATTATGAATCTCCTGCAAAAATAATGCCACCAACATGATGAAACAACAATTCCTTCTTCTTTTTAGGCCAAATCCCATTACTTAATTATTTTTTTTCAAAACAAAAAAAGCACAACAAGAGTGAATACTCCAAGACAAAACTTTGCATGTCCAACGCCGGTCTGCAGTATGAAAAGATTACAAACTGCATGCCGGAGCATATATATATATATAAGGGGTAGCAACCAGTTGCTGTGGAATAACCTCTTTTTTGATCTGTTGAAATTTCGGCGGGAGCAAAAAAAATTTAAATAAATATACAAATGATAATTTCTTCTTGAGATTATCAAAAAGAATCATTGGGTTTGGAGATTACCCTAATAATGATGTTTGCTTGTAGCTTTTTGTGTGTGTGTGTGTGTGTGAAGTTTAATTGGTGCTCAAAAAGTGGATGGTGAACAGAAATGTAGCTAACTTAAATAGAGAAACTTGGTAAGCCCCAAGAAATTTTTATTTACTTTGGTTTCCCTGAATAATTAATACTACATATGGTTTATGTAATACCCAATAAAATAATAATAGAATATTTAAGTGAGCTTTAAAATATTTAATTGGGCTTTCCTTGTGTTTGGGTCAAATTCTATATATTTAATTTATTTGGGCCATAATAAGCTATATTACATTAATTGGGTCAGATTTATAATTGTGTTAGTTTAAATCCTAATCAAATTAGAAGTATTAATACACAAGTAAAACCTAGCTTACCTTATTACGTATGAGGAGTTGTGAGAATATAACGAAAGAAAAAGGAGGCGCAAGAAGAAGGAACGAGAGAACGTAACGGGGATTGCAAAAAGGGTTTGAGAGCAAGATCTTTAAACTTTATTTACCATATTCTTCTTCTCAAAGGTAATTATTGGACTATTTTTGAATACAAAATAATTATTTTGCTATTGTAATTAGAATTTATTTTCTCGTTGTGCTTGCAATCTATTTTAAAATTTTATTATGCCATTTAATTAGTTGAATTTGTTAATATAATTTTAATTGATAATTGAGATATATGATATATGCTTATATATATATATATATAAAAATCGGAAATTTCCGTTCCTGACTTGCGAATTTGTTATATATATATATATATATATATATATATATATATATATATATATATATATAAAACCGCTGCTGCTGCGAATTCTTCATCTAATATATATATATATATTTGTTACTAGTTGTATATATATATACTGCAGCGGACAGATTATATATATAATATATAATTATGAATTAGTTACAAAATTTAAAAAAAAAAAACAGGATTAGTAATAATTAATATTATAATATTATTATTATAATTTAAAATATATCTTTTGGTTACAAATTAAATATTATATATTAAAATTATGGAATTTATGAAAATATAATTTGTATGAGTTCATAATTTAATTATATGCTTTATATTTTATTTTGATAATTAGATCGGATTGGGGGAGTTTAGCGGGTGATATTTGGATTCAGCGAATTATTTTAATACTACATTAAGGTACGGATTCCGTACTTTTTCAGCGATATTCCTTTAAGTTTAATTCGTTCGTTTCGTACTCGTTTAGAAATTTGGTATTGCCTCTTGGGATTATTCCTTCTTGTCAAAATTATTGAGATTGTTTCGTTTTGGCGTTGATATTCGAATTCGTATTTGTACTCTTTGAACTAGTTAATCGTGTCAATATATTTTGGAGACTTTATTCGTTTGTACCATTGTTCGTATATTTTCGTTCACACTCGGAGTTGTTTTGATCATTGATATCTTGTACTAATTGGGTATGTTTGTATTTGATAATTCGATTTCATTTGAATATGGTCATGTAAGCCTTGTGATTTGAACCCCTTTTGGTTTACATTTTGTAGTTTGATCCTTAGGGTATACTTGAGCTAACCACCTGTGGGGGTACCACAGGCATGTCCTCTTGACACAAGGGCATGACACCTTCCGTGGCGGTGTGATTAGTCCACGGCGTATCCTTTTGTATGCTCTGGGTATGAGCTTTGGCCATTTGATATATTTGTTCAGGATACGTATGGGTCGACCCAATATTTGATTTGATTCGATTTGTTTGGCGGATTAGTGACGTATGTGTCGTGCGTACTATCCGATTTGATTTGTATACATCATGGTACCGATGTATTTTGTTAGCCTTGGCTATTTGTATTTGAGCTCAGTATGAAATTGTTACCTTACAACCATTTGATTCAGCCTTATTTGTTTGGGATTCTTTTGGCTATAATTATTCGATTGACAGTGTTAGTCATTTGTAAATGGACTCTCAAATTTTGATCTATTCGTAATTCGTTTGTAAATCACATATGTTTATTCGTTCAATTCTTTTAGATTCATTATTTATTGTGATATATTTATTCATCTTCTTATCCGTACTGGGCAATTGGCTCACGCTGTGTTCTTTTTCCGGCAGGTAATCAGGGGTGATCAGGATTTGTGGGATGAGAGCTACCTTCGATCCAAATGAGTAGATTAGCTTTTGAGATTATTATTAGACTTGGCTTTCCTAAGATTTTGTAACTGGATGTTTTGGGAACTATTTTGATATTTATTTATTCTTAGTAGAGACTATGTAAATGTGGAGCTCATTCTATTTAAATTGGAGTATGTGACATTTGGTATTAAATTTTATTGGAGATATTTTGAGGTTTATTAGAGATTTGTATTTATTATGTTTATGCGTGACATCCCTTTTTCCTTTTGGGAAAGGGGGTGTTACAGAGTTGGTATCAGAGCCAGGTTATGATCTTGTAGATTGCCTTTTAGGCTTGACCTGTGAGTTATGGGTAGACCATTGGGTAGTTATAAGATTTGTATTACGTTTGATTTTCGTTCTGCACAAATTTGGCCTTGATTATTTGTTTTGATCTGTTTGTTCTCGTCTGTTTGATTTTTTTTCGTAGATGGCTCGTAAGTCTTCGAGAATTGCTGGGAGGCAGGCCGGTAATAACGGTAGGAGAGGTCAGAGGCAGCCCCAAGTTGAGGCTGTTAACCAGGGTGGAAACGATGGAAATCAGGGTAATGCAATAATAACCCCGGCTATGGTTGCAACAATGGTGAATGAGGCAGTTACGCAGGCTGTGGCACAGGCTATGCAGGGTATTCCGCAGATGCAAGGAAATCAGCGTGCAATTGGCATGGGGGATGATGCAGAGATACCACAGCATGAGCAGAATGATCCTCCCGAGGATCAAGTGGGTCAGCAAGTGCAACCGTTGTATGTGTTATTGGAGAGATTCATTAAGCAGAAGCCTAACTCTTTTCGTTTTGCTCCAACTCCAATTGATGCGGAGAACTGGATCGCCCACTTGGAGAAGATTTTTGATGTTATTGGGTGTTCAGAAAATCAGAAGGTGAGGTTAGCAGTTTATAAGCTAGAGGATGATGCTCAGCGATGGTGGAAATCGTTGAAGGCTACACAGGGAGATGGATTTATGGATGGACTCATATGGAGCGGTTTTTGTGACCTTTTCTATCAACAGTATTTCCCAAATGCTGATAGGGATGCATACATAAGGGAATTTGTATCCATTCGGCAGAAGGATGATGAGACTATTAATGATTTCATAGCGAGGTTTACGAGATTGGCTGGTTTTGCGGGTTCGATAGCTGGGACAGCTGCACATCAGGCAGAAAAGTTTAAATGGGCTTTGAAGTATGAGTATAGGAGATCGATCATCCACACCATTTTTACAGATGTATCACAAGTGGCCAATGCAGCTAAGAGTGTGGAGATGGAGCACAAGGACTTTCGAGCTTCAAGATCAGATGGGAGTCGAAAGAGAGATAGAGATGATCAGCAAGGGCAAGGGATGGGACAGTTTGGCAGAAATCAGAATAGAAGGCAAAATAATTGGAATGAGTCTCCATCGGGTCAGCGATTTAATCCAAGAAGGGATTTTGCTTACCCAATACAGCAGGGTGGTCGTGGAGGTCAGCAGCAGGGTCAGTGGCAAGCTGGAGGACAGTATCAAAATAGGGGATTTCAACAGAACAGGGGCTTCCAGCAAAATCAGAATCAGGGTCAGCATCGCCAACAGGGTCAAATTCAGGGGCGGTATCCGGGACCGGCAGGTGGAGGCAATCCGAACCTTTTGCCACTTCCACCTGCTCCATGTGCTACTTGTGGTGGATATCATGCTGGTAGGGCGTGCTATAGAAATACAGGGGCTTGTTTCTTATGTGGACAGATGGGACATAGAGCAAGGGATTGCGCAGTTCAGCGTGGTAATGGGGGAGGCGGTAATGCTGGTAATGGCGGTCAGCGCAACACCGGTGGGAGAGTATTTGCATTGACAGCTAATCAGGCGGCCCAAGCGCCAGGTACTATTTCAGGCATCCTTCTTGTAGGAAATCGTGAGGCATCAGTTTTGTTTGACACTGGATCTACACACTCTATTGTCGCACTTTCATTTGTTCGTCATCTTGGTGTGTCTTCTCAAATATTAGATTCTCATTTGTCTATTGCTACCCCGATGGGGAATTCTGTGATTATTTCTGAGTATTTTCGTGAGTGTCCTTTGAAGTTAGGGAGGAGAGTGTACGCATCTAACTTACTTCCGATGGTGATTCATGATTTTGATATTATTTTGGGTATGGATTGGCTGAGTAGGCATCAAGCCACTATTGATTGTCAGGCGAGAAAAATTATTTTTGGACCCTTAGATAATCCAGAATTCGAGTTTCAGTGTTCAAAGCCGAATGGTGTTGTAAAGTTGATCTCAGCCTTGAAGGCGAACAAAATGATTTCTAAGGGACATGACTGTTATTTGGCTTATGTGAAGGATACCTCGAGGGATGAGCCCCAACTTGATGACTATCCAGTTGTGCGAGAATTTCCTGAGGTATTTCCTAAGGATCTGCCAGGATTGCCACCGCCAAGGGAAGTTGAGTTTACTATTGAGCTCATTCCTGGAGCGGAACCTATCTCTAAGGCACCCTATAGGATGGCTCCATTAGAGTTACAGGAGTTGAAGGAACAATTGCAGGAGTTGTTAGATCGTGGATTCATTAGACCGAGTGTATCGCCATGGGGTGCTCCAGTATTGTTTGTGAAGAAGAAGGACGGATCTATGAGATTATGTATAGATTATAGGGAGCTCAATCGGATCACTATCAGGAACAGATATCCATTGCCACGGATAGATGACCTTTTCGATCAGCTCCAAGGGGCAAAGTTCTTCTCAAAGATAGATTTAAGGTCGGGGTACCATCAGTTGAGGGTGAGGGAAGAGGACATTCCAAAAACAGCTTTTCGTACTCGGTATGGGCACTATGAGTTTTTGGTGATGTCATTTGGGTTAACTAATGCTCCGGCAGTGTTTATGGGGATGATGAATCGGGTTTTTAGTGAGTATTTGGACCAATTTGTCATTGTCTTCATTGATGACATTTTGGTGTATTCCAAGTCTAAGGAGGAGCATGAAGAGCATCTTCGTACTATTTTGGGGGTTCTGCAAAAGAATAAGTTGTATGCTAAGTTCTCCAAATGCGAGTTTTGGTTAGAACAGATAGCATTTTTGGGACATGTCGTGTCTGCTGAAGGTATTAAGGTGGATCCTGCGAAGGTTGAGGCTATCACTAATTGGCCAAGACCTACCACAGTAACTGAAGTAAGGAGTTTCTTGGGTTTGGCAGGGTACTACAGGCGATTTGTGGAGGGTTTCTCTTTGTTAGCTTTGCCATTAACTCAGTTGATGAAGAAAGGCATAAAGTTCGTGTGGAATGAGGAACGTGAGAAAAGTTTTGAGGAGCTTAAGAAAAGGCTTGTGTCGGCTCCAGTGCTTACATTACCGTCGGGAATAGGAGGCTATCAAATTTACAGTGATGCTTCCAAGAAAGGATTAGGGTGTGTTTTGATGCAACATGGTAAGGTAATTGCTTATGCATCCAGACAACTTAAACCTTATGAAGTGAATTACCCTACCCACGACTTGGAGTTAGCAGCAGTTATTTTTGCCCTAAAGATTTGGAGGCACTATTTATATGGAGAGACTTGTGACATTTTCACCGACCACAAGAGCCTTAAATATATTTTTACTCAGAAGGAGCTTAACATGAGACAGAGGCGTTGGTTAGAGCTTCTTAAGGATTATGATGCTAGGATTCAGTATCACCCCGGTAAGGCTAACGTGGTTGCAGATGCTCTTAGCCGGAAGAGTTCAGGGAGTGTAGCTGCCTTGGTTACACAACCTCAACTTATCTCGGATATGGAGCGTGTGGGTTTGGAGCTATATGCTAGAGGTTCTGATGGGTTGGTAGCTGGTATGAGGGTGGAACCTTCTCTTATTTTGCGTATCAAAGAAGCCCAAAAGGAGGATGGTGAGTTATGGACTGTAGCGCAGAATATGAATGAGGGTAAGCAACCAGAGTTTCGTATTGATGAACAAGGTATAATATGGTTTGGTAAACGGTTATGTGTTCCAATAGATCCAATGATTCGTGAGGCAGTGTTGACTGAAGCTCATAGTTCGCCATTTTCTATTCATCCGGGGTCTACAAAGATGTATAAGGATCTGAAAGAGAATTTTTGGTGGAGTGGAATGAAAAGGGATGTAGCTGAATTTGTGAGTAAATGTCTTACTTGTCAGCAAGTGAAAATTGAGCATCAGCGGCCTGGTGGTTTGTTGCAACAGTTAGAGATTCCTGTGTGGAAATGGGAAGACATTTCGATGGACTTCGTGATTGGATTGCCGAGGACTCTTAAAAAGAATGATACTATTTGGGTGGTAGTGGATCGTTTGACTAAATCGGCTCATTTTCTGTCTATTCGTGAAGATTTTTCGGTAAATAAGTTAGCAGATATTTTTCAACGTGAGATTGTTAGGCTTCATGGGACTCCAGTTTCTATCGTTTCGGATCGAGATCCGCGGTTTACTTCTCGATTTTGGAAAGGATTTCAACGAGCTTGGGGAACGCGACTCAACTATAGTACAGCCTTTCACCCGCAGACAGATGGACAATCAGAGAGAACTATTCAGACATTAGAAGACATGTTGCGATCTTGTGCTTTAGAGTGGACAGGAAACTGGGATGATTATTTGAGTTTGGTGGAGTTCGCATATAATAACAGTTGGCAAGCTAGTATTGGTATGGCACCTTTTGAAGCATTATATGGTAAGAAGTGTCGAGCTCCAACTTGTTGGGATGAGGTTGGTGAAAGGATAATAGAAGGACCCGATTTGGTTAGGATTACTACGGAGAAGGTAGCAGTGGCTAAAGAAAAATTGAAAGAAGCTAGATCGCGGCAGAAGAGTTATGCTGATATTCATAGGAGGGCTCTTGAATTCACGCCTGGTGAACACGTGTTTTTGAAAGTTTCTCCATGGAAAGGTGTTCGAAGGTTTGGTTTGAAAGGGAAGCTTAGTCCGCGTTTCATTGGCCCTTTTGAAGTCCTTGAGAGAGTTGGAGAAGTGGCATATCGGGTGGCTTTGCCTCCACAATTATCTCATGTGCATAATATCTTTCATGTTTCGGTGTTAAGGAAATATAATTATCATCCGCTTCACGTTGTGCACTACCCGTTACATAAGATTCAAGAAGATCTTACTTGTGAGGAAGAAGCCGAGGCGATTCTAGATCGTCAAGAACGGATTATGAGGAGGAAGACAATTCCTTTTGTTAAAGTCTTGTGGAAAAACCATTCGGAGCGGGAAGCTACTTGGGAGATAGAGGAGTCTATTCGGGCGGAATATCCACATCTTTTTGAAAATTAGGTACGTTCTGTTCTTTTGATTCCGAGGACGGAATCCTTTTTTAAGGGGAATGTGATGTAATACCCAATAAAATAATAATAGAATATTTAAGTGAGCTTTAAAATATTTAATTGGGCTTTCCTTGTGTTTGGGTCAAATTCTATATATTTAATTTATTTGGGCCATAATAAGCTATATTACATTAATTGGGTCAGATTTATAATTGTGTTATTTTAAATCCTAATCAAATTAGAAGTATTAATACACAAGTAAAACCTAGCTTACCTTATTACGTATGAGGAGTTGTGAGAATATAACGAAAGAAAAAGGAGGAGCAAGAAGAAGGAACGAGAGAACATAACGGGGATTGCAAAAAGGGTTTGAGAGCAAGATCTTTAAACTTTATTCACCATATTCTTCTTCTCAAAGGTAATTATTGGACTATTTTTGAATACAAAATAATTATTTTGCTATTGTAATTAGAATTTATTTTCTCGTTGTGCTTGCAATCTATTTTAAAATTTTATTATGCCATTTAATTTGTTGAATTTGTTAATATAATTTTAATTGATAATTGAGATATATGATATATGCTTATATATATATATATATATAAAAAACGGAAATTTCCGTTCCTGACTTGCGAATTTGTTATATATATATATATATATATATATATATATATATATATATATATATAAAACCGCTGCTGCTGCGAATTCTTCATCTAATATATATATATATATATTTGTTACTAGTTGTATATATATATACTGCAGCGGACAGATTATATATATAATATATAATTATGAATTAGTTACAAAATTTAAAAAAAAAAACAGGATTAGTAATAATTAATATTATAATATTATTATTATAATTTAAAATATATCTTTTGGTTACAAATTAAATATTATATATTAAAATTATGGAATTTATGAAAATATAATTTGTATGAGTTCATAATTTAATTATATGCTTTATATTTTATTTTGATAATTAGATCGGATTGGGGGAGTTTAGCGGGTGATATTTGGATTCAGCGAATTATTTTAATACTACATTAAGGTACGGATTCCGTACTTTTTCAGCGATATTCCTTTAAGTTTAATTCGTTCGTTTCGTACTCGTTTAGAAATTTGGTATTGCCTCTTGGGATTATTCCTTCTTGTCAAAATTATTGAGATTGTTTCGTTTTGGCGTTGATATTCGAATTCGTATTTGTACTCTTTGAACTAGTTAATCGTGTCAATATATTTTGGAGACTTTATTCGTTTGTACCATTGTTCGTATATTTTCGTTCACACTCGGAGTTGTTTTGATCATTGATATCTTGTACTAATTGGGTATGTTTGTATTTGATAATTCGATTTCATTTGAATATGGTCATGTAAGCCTTGTGATTTGAACCCCTTTTGGTTTACATTTTGTAGTTTGATCCTTAGGGTATACTTGAGCTAACCACCTGTGGGGGTACCACAGGCATGTCCTCTTGACACAAGGGCATGACACCTTCCGTGGCGGTGTGATTAGTCCACGGCGTATCCTTTTGTATGCTCTGGGTATGAGCTTTGGCCATTTGATATATTTGTTCAGGATACGTATGGGTCGACCCAGTATTTGATTTGATTCGATTTGTTTGGCGGATTAGTGACGTATGTGTCGTGCGTACTATCCGATTTGATTTGTATACATCATGGTACCGATGTATTTTGTTAGCCTTGGCTATTTGTATTTGAGCTCAGTATGAAATTGTTACCTTACAACCATTTGATTCAGCCTTATTTGTTTGGGATTCTTTTGGCTATAATTATTCGATTGACAGTGTTAGTCATTTGTAAATGGACTCTCAAATTTTGATCTATTCGTAATTCGTTTGTAAATCACATATGTTTATTCGTTCAATTCTTTTAGATTCATTATTTATTGTGATATATTTATTCATCTTCTTATCCGTACTGGGCAATTGGCTCACGCTGTGTTCTTTTTCCGGCAGGTAATCAGGGGTGATCAGGATTTGTGGGATGAGAGCTACCTTCGATCCAAATGAGTAGATTAGCTTTTGAGATTATTATTAGACTTGGCTTTCCTAAGATTTTGTAACTGGATGTTTTGGGAACTATTTTGATATTTATTTATTCTTAGTAGAGACTATGTAAATGTGGAGCTCATTCTATTTAAATTGGAGTATGTGACATTTGGTATTAAATTTTATTGGAGATATTTTGAGGTTTATTAGAGATTTGTATTTATTATGTTTATGCGTGACATCCCTTTTTCCTTTTGGGAAAGGGGGTGTTACAGTTTATATATAAAGTATGCAGTTTTTTTTAATTAATTAAAGGCTCTTCTTTTGGATGAATATAGAGTAATCCTGCAGCTCTGCAGGATCTGGTAGTAATAGTACAGATTATATTTCAAGATAATTAAGAAATTTAGTTAAGATTAAGTTGGAAGAACTAATTAAGGGGTCAAGATATAGCAAGAAGCTAGGGTATAGAATCGGATCACTAGAAGACTTGAATTAGTGACAAAATCGGATATCATGATTAAGGTAAAATATTTACTACCTCCGTCATTTAAAGATAATTTTATATTTTCAAATACTATAATCTTAATATTATTATTTTAAGTTAAAATGACACATGCTAATCCTAACATATTACTATTAAATGTCGAATCATTATTTAATTTTTCAATTTGGCATGTTTAATATTTAAGTGTGTCCAATAACATATATATATAAATATGCCTATAAATGTTTCTATTGTATTTTTAAGCCGTAAAGTGAAATGAAATTCTTAATATGTCCAATAAATATATAAGTTTTAAGAAAAAAATATATTTTTTATTTTAAAAATATATATTTCTAATTAACGTTTTTTTGTCCCTATAACTAAACCAGAAAAATTGTAATTAAAAACATTTGATCATAACACTGCTCCCTTAAATGGGTTGTAATTAATATGCTAATCACTGCAATTCTTCTACCAAAATTTAGGCAAAAATTAATACCATTCCATATGATCGCCTCATCAACATTAAATGTAAGAAATTAAGAGAACCAGCTTAATTAGAGGCCTTAATTGAAAATTTCAGTAGAGATAATTATGGGACGTGCATGATTAAAGGAAAATTAATTTTCATATACTAATTTTTATTAAGAAAAATCATGACAATTTATTTGCTTTATTTTATTTCAATCAATTGACAGAGTGGAGGAATAAAAGGGCTCTTTGTCTTACTTTATTTTTCTTTTTTTTTTATTTTAAAAATTCGAGGGAGGGATTGAACTTAGAATTCAAGGACCATGTCCTCCTTCTTGCATTATTAAAGTATATATAGGGAATTTATTTTTAATATATGCTGATAAATTAAGAATAAAAAAGAATAAGTTATTTATCATAGAAGAGGGAAAATTTGGAGATGAAAAGAGAAAAATAATTAATACTAAAAAAAATGAAAAGAGAAGCTGGTGTGACCTTCTCGCGATGCGCATCTTTGCAAACGCAATTTCTTCCCTCAGTTCCATTGCAGACATTACCCAGAATTAGTTTCCCTTTTTCTTCTTCTCCTTCTTCTGCATGTTTCATATTAAATTTTTAATTTTTAGCAGAAATTAAAACAAAAAGAGAAATATATATTGAATATAAATTACTCCCTCCGTCCCAAATTAATTGCTCAATTTTGACTTTTTAAAATTAAATTGACCATTTTTAAAACTAATTTTTTTACTATTTTTGCTAAAATATAGGTGAAGAGATTATAACGAAAAGAAAGTATATACAATTTATTACTAATCCTAATTTTTATAATTTTAAAAATATAATTATATATGCTTAATTATTAATTCTAAAAATAGTCAATTTGACTTAAAAAAGTCAAAACTGAGCAGTTAATTTGGGACGGAGGGAGTAATATTTATCCAATAGAAAAAGAAAAAAAGTACTACTATACTATACTAATACATACAAATAAATCTGTCAGAGTTTCAAAAATCTGCTTGAAATCTTATTGCATGCTTCATGCAAACCCTAGAATTAATACTAGTGCTATAATTAGCCATTGATAAAGCAAGAGATATGATGGTGCTAGCTTTGATGAACCGGCTATGGCGACGATCCGTCGTTATATAATAGAAAGTCGTCGCTGTATGCTAAGCGACGGTTTTCTGTTCTATGGTGACGGTCTGAACCGTACATTGCCATATCCGGACTATATATATATTCTTACCAATGTAATTGATATTCCCCTCTGAGATATTATTATCTCTTCCCTTTGGCTCAAAGAAACTTCACTTGAAAATAGAAAATCCCAGAGGACTAGTTGCAAATTAAGGTTATTCATATATAAAATGTAGATGATATTAAGAGAGGGAAAGAGGTCGTTATTCCAGTTAGCTAGCTTTGTAACGCATTTGATGTTGAAAGGTAAGCACTAGCATCCAATCCAAAAGCCTGCGTGCCGTTTCAGCTGAGATACATACAATATTAATTTAACAACAAATGCCAACAAGTTTGGGGTTTAGTTAATTAATTAGGAGGGTGAGCCATTATTCTGAGCAGATAGATATGCCCATCTATTTAACTACTAAAATGTACTTTAATTATTACAAATCAATTATTAAGTATTAATAACTTAATTAATACCCTGTTTGGTACGTACTGCGCAATGGGAATGATAATACCTTAAAATAATAAGTACTAATTAATTGAAGTTAGTTCGACTTTGATACTCCCTAATTAAAAATCAAATATAAACTTAATAGTACTAACTTTTTAAATATCAATTTGACACATTATTAAATTTAAAATTTTTACATACTCTATACTCTATATTATTCTTAATTGTATTGTTAAAAATTAAATTTATTTATATTAATTTTAAATATTTTAAATTAATTTTAAAAATAATCTAATATTTAGAAACAGATGTAATATTATAGGGCTTTTGTCCATAACCATAACATAAAAAAGGTATAGAAGGGCTTGTTAATAATAAGAGATCTGTTATGTAATACGAAATTTTTTTGTTGAGTTACAATTACAATGTATATATATCAATACAAATAAGTTTTTTTATAAGATAGACACACTATATCAAATATATAGTTAAAATATTATAAATTATATTTATCCAAGTAACTTACGACAAAAAAATCGATATATAAAGTCCCAAGATATATTATTTTTCTAATAATAATTATACATGGACTGGGTATCGGATTTCGGATGGATAAATATTGAGATGGTTATGTTGTGTTTGGATTGAAGGAATGAAATGGAGATTTGAATAATTCATTTAATTCTAGTTAGAATGAGTTATTCCATGTTCCCCCTTTCCCAAGACCATCATGGCTCAATGATAAAAAAAAACTACTCATAAGGCTTTGGGCATGAAATCTTAGGCAAGAATGTTAAACTTCAGTCAAAAATAGCAAAAATATAAAATTATGGTTCAATCCATTTCAATTGCAACTAAACACAATTTTTTTCATTCTATATGAATGAGTCATTTCATTGTTACTTTATTACTTCAACCCAAACGCAGCATAAGTGAATTATGTTTGAACAATTTTCAATAATTTTGAAAACTACTTGTTTTATATTCATGACATACTTGGGCTTTTGGCCCGGTAGGGGGGATTGGGATTGGGATTGGGATTGGGATTGGGATTGGGTTGGGTTGGGTTGGTTAAGGCTAAGATTGATTGTAATATTTTGTTGGATTTTTTACATTATTATACAACAATTAAAAAGTAATTACAAGATTAGTACATCTACAAAATAATTACAAAAAGAGCAACACAATAACCATGTCAGATCATTCAATTTCACATAAATAAGAAAACACTAAAATCAAGGAGAAGTTATTATCATCTGCGGCAGTTACCAATTCTTTGCAAAGGTTCTACGATCGAGCAAACTAAACAAATCGATCATCCAAATCGAAGAAAGATTAACAATTTAGTCACAAAAATTGATCAGTCTATTCAAAATCATGAAAAAAGAAGAAGCCGGAGTAGCCGAATCATACAAAGAGAAAATTCAAAACCAACATTCACGAAAAGATCGAAGGATTTGAAAACAGACATTTTGCTGCAGAGACTGAATTTTTTTAAGACTATTTGGTTACCCACAAAAACTAAATGGTTACCTTTGTGTGAAGGTTTGGTCATCAACTGCACCATATTCAAAATAATTTTATTTTAATTAAAAGGTTATTTATAAGTAATCAACAACGACATAAATGGGAACTCTTACATGGCATTTCAGATACCATCTGCACCTTCTGTTAAAAGAAATTAATCATACATACATTACCATCACTATAAAATTGATCATTCGGGATACCTCAATGAGATTTATTGGTCACTACATATTGGACAATTGGACACCTGTTTATTGCGCTGTTTAATTGGGGTATATTATACATTGAAACTTCGACATACCATAACTTGATACTTTCACATTAAAATTCAGAAAATATTATTAATTGGATAAGTAATAATGGAATTTCTCAATATGTTTAATGTGTTAAAATAATCAAAAGGTAAATAGTAACCAACATGATGGAGTTCTGTCAGTCACTAGTACGTATTTGGTTACCTCTAAAGGAACGAGTCCAAAAAACCCAATATGAACAAACAAACAATGTCAAACTACTGATAATAGAATCAAAGACCATCAGCAATATCCAAATATATAGGCATTATTAACCAAAACACAATCAACAAGTTTCCAAAACCAATTTAATCAACCTCTATATTGTCAAAAAGTACCTAATAACCAAATTAGAATATAACAGTAATAAAACGAAGCAACAACGATGACCACAAACGAACCAAACGAAGCAGCGACGTCTAAAAACATAGAAACAGAGCGGCGACACTCAGAAACTGAGCGATAGAAACAAGAAAAAGAATGTACTGACGACGAGTGCAGACAAGCGCCGGCAAAGACGGAGCGGACATCGGCGACAACGGGAGATCAACGTCGACAGGAACGAAAAGAACGCTGGTAGAAATCAAAAATAGAAGAACAGAAATTTGGTTTCCAAGTTCCCAAATTAGAAAATAAGGATTTCCAACTAAAAAAGCCTTCAGTAAAAAAGAGAGAGAAACGATAAAGGGGAAAGATATGTAATTCAAATTGTCACAGATTAGGCAACCAACCGGGAACAGTTACTATTGCAGAACTGATTTGCTACATCAGCAACTCATTAAAACACCCAACTAAATTAAAGGGATACCAAATGCACTAATTTTGTAAACAAAATATTAAAAATGTATTAATTCTGTAAATATTTTTTAAATACACTTTTGTTATAATTTTTTCTAAAAATATACTAAGATGTGTAAATAACCCTATTTCCCTTGTTCTTGGTTGTGGGTCTTGTGGCCATCCTAAATTAGTTGGATAATATTCTTTTGGAATCAGGTAATTAAGAGTTTTTTTTTTTCTCTTTCATTTTCCCTGATATTTTTAATTTGCTTATTTATTTATTTGCCTGTATAGTTGGCCCACTAATTTTTTATTTTTATTTATTGCATAATTGTCACTAAGAAAACTATACCTAAGGCCATTCAAAACTTGTAGTCATTAGGTATAATGCCTAGTCGTCAATAGTATGATATTTCTAAGCTGATTCATATTGATTCAAAGTGATAACGTAATAATAAAGATTTTTTTTACTGTGCAAAGTTTACAGATTCGAGTTTACCCCTTAATAAAAAGAAGTCAACAAGTGTTTCAGAGATTAAGTTTGATTGCATCTTAATGCATATTAACAACATATCACTTGATATATTTTAACAACTCACATCTTTGTATTAAAAGATTCAGAGAATCTTTCAAAAATATGGGCCGTTAAAATATATTAAGAGGTGTGCTGTTAATATGCATTAAGATACAATTAAACACCACAGTAAATTTTCCATATGTTTTACCTGGCCTAGTCCCCCTCCTGGCCCCTTCCTCAGGCTTCCCCCCCCTAGAACCCTAGGATTGAAATGTCTCTCCAAATTTACTAAATTGTAATAATGTAGGTTCTCAACAAAATAAAAAAGAAGCTAATTCATATCTCAACTTTACAATATATTTTTGTTTTTGATTGTAAAAGAAATTCGAGTATTGTTTCCAAAGAATTTATTGAGAAATAATATTTTGTAATTTGATCTTATATTTTAATATATTAAAATTTATTATTAGCAAAACTATGTTTATATTCAATTTTTATATTTAAAAAGGGAAAATATACAAACTTATTTTTTAACTGATTCTATTGAAGGAACATATAAATGAAATTGAAATTAATATCAAATTACCAATAAGTGATGGGAAAAAAAAATCAAACCCTCTCATCCCCACTCCAATTATCCTTCATTTTTGGGCCAGTAGGCCCTTGCTCACCTAATACCTCAGGAGGAAGATCCCTCACAATTTTCTGAAACTCCCCTTTCAGCTTTCCCGGCAACAACTTCTCCACTTTCCTCAGCTCGTCATCAATATCATAACTAATCTTTGGGCCCCATTCCCTTGCATAATTCAACCATGGTGGTTCAACAACCGCGGATGGGCCCAAATACTCCGCCGCAACCACCTCAAAGGCAGCCCCGGTGTCCATCACTATCTTATCTCTGGCCGTATCGTTCCTTATTCCAATCCCCGTCTTCCCTTCCACCACAAGTCCGGCCCGTGAAAACGCCGCGTGCCCGTGTAACGACGCATAGGCCACAACCTTGTTGCCCTTTTCGTACTCGAGGTCTGAAGCAGTTACCCAAACCCCTTTACTATGTTGCGAAAAATAAACATTTTTTAACTCCCCGTTAAAATTACTGACCCTTAGTGTCATATGTTCCCAATCACCGACATGTTCTCCAATTTTTCCCAAGGAAATATTGATAAACTCAATTTTAGCCCTGGCTGCCCCGTTAAAAGGGTAGAAAATCCATACGGCTATATCAGTAAATGTCGCGCCAAACATAGGCTTAATGTGTACATATGTCCCTGCATCTTGCAAATTGCCCTTCTTGAGATTATCACTAGCTGTTTTATCGATTGGGAGGCCTAACCAATAAGCACCATCATTCGAACCATTTTGGGGGAGGTTCGACCCAGTGGGCTCGATACGAATCGGATTAGATTCTTGCCCTTTTCCTTTTGTATACAATAGTGCCCCATTTTTGAAAAACCAACTTACTGAAGAGGGAAAATATTGTTCCTTGGGATGAAAATATAGCACAGGGGAATAAGCTTGAACCAATGCTTGAATTTGACTTAAATTCGGCATACCGGAGGATATATTATTTTTCACATTCTTCAAACAACTCACAGAAATTGCTGCCCCATCCTTTTGAGCTAAAAATGTTCCGGCAGATACTCCTAAAGCTTGAGTTCCTCTAGCAGCTGGCCTTGAACTATACACATTGAACCCACTTTTTGGTCCCCAAATCCAATTGTCAATTTCAATCGTGTCCGTCAAATCTGACCGGACACAACGGATTTTGTCGAGTGGAGGCTTCTCCGGTGAGCCCGTGACAACGTGGCCTGCGGGCTTATAACCGTCCGGCGGCGTTGGCAGCCATATATAGCCAACCCCATCTTGCTTTATTTTTTGAGTCTCACTAGACCAAACAAGAGTGTAATCAGTTGGCATCTTTAGAGCTCCTTTTGACCGGCCATTTGTGACATCTTTAGCAACAAGAACCCATCCAAAAAGAGGCTGGTTATTTGGTTGGCTATAGGAACCAAGCATAGAGAATCCTTCTGGGATTGAAGTTGGTTCAAAAAATGTTGCACCAAGATTATCCGGGCCGCCTTCATGAGTTGCCCATATTTTGTTGAAGGTTGAAACTTGAGAAACTTGTAATCCTCCTAGATCAATTGTTCCACTTGCAAAACCTTCACCTATGTTCATTGTATTCAAAATACATTAATAATAATAAGCATTATATATATGTGCACGCAGATATATAGTGAGATTCTTTGTACTAACAATGAAGCAGAATATAAATCTCAGGTCTTGAGATCTCGAAATATGGCATGCGGACATGCATATCATAAGGGATTTTTGCACAAATAGTGTTACAACATTGTAATGTTTTTATACTTGAGTTCAACTAATTAGCAAACTAATTTCTTAAGGTACAACTATCAGTGCAAATAATTGCCTTTTAAGGTATGATTAATAGTGCAAAATTAACTCAAAAGTTTGGGAGTGGTTAACATGAAGTTAATTTTGGTCAATTGACTAATACAATGTCGACACGCAGGCCGGGAGGTGATCTCTCTGCGTGTCAACACTGTATTGGTCAATTGACCAACTTATCATGAAGTTAACTTCATGGTAACCGAATCCCAAAAGTTACAACTTTGCAGTACTAGTAGTATTACCTTATGATAGAATTTTGGGTATTAAACTCATAGACAAAAACGTCACAAGTGAATAAACTGAGGAGTACCTGAAGGCCATTTGGGAATCGGAGAAGGAAGCTTGAACATGGTTTCAATCGGCAACGGCTTGCTGCTTTTCTTGGACATAATTATCGAAGAAGAAGATTTGTGCAGGCAGTTCACCATTGTAGAGCCTTTGAAGCATAGACTTGAACAATAGCATAGTTTTAGTATGAGAATTGCAGAGCAAAAACAGGTAGAGAAGAAGGATATGTTGGTATTCATGAGAAGACTAAAATGTAAAGACAAAGAAATGTTAAAGATATCGTATAAGCTATCCAATGATTAGTTAGATTATACTATATTTTTCTGCTTTTTTTTTGGTGAAATGGATTGACTTTATGTTTCACAGTACTAATTAAGCTCCTTTATTTGGCTTGATTTGCGGTACTTTATTTTCAACCTTAAAGGATGTTTTGCATGTAGATTTAAGTACCAGAAATGTGCAAATGTAGATAAAATACAAAGGCAATGAGCTAATGAGAACATGCAGTTCCATGTTTGAAATATGTATTTATAACGAGTGTAGTTAACATGAAGTTAACACAAGCATCTCTCTGTGTGTCACACTGTATAGGTCAATTGACCAACTTAAAACTGGATCCATTTATAACATAGGAAAAACACTATTTAATTTCTTCTAAAAAATATTTTAAGATGTGTGTGTGTGTTATTCTTTCTAAATTGAATGGGAAAATTAAGAAGGAGATATGAAACAAAAAAAAGGTTATATACTGATAAAGTTATGGGAGGCCATACCCAATAAATATAATCAAAATGGAACATTGATGCATATTCTGAATTCCCATCATGGAGGATTAGTTGTATATATGCCAAAAAAATCCTGAGGAGAGTACGTAGATTAATTAAAGATGGGTAAGATTTGATATATGAATTATAAAAATGGGAAGAATATATATAGTGAAAGGAAAACATGAGATCTAACCTACCTTTAGATTCTTGAATTCATGTATTGTAAGCAGTTCTACTCCAGAAATAAAAAGAAGAAGAACAAGAAGAGGAAGAAGACAAACTTGATTTTGAAGGCCATGGATTGTAATGGCAATGCTATTATTTCACAATGGACCACTGATCTTGTACGTACGTAGCTGATAATTATAAAGATTTTCTTCCAATAAAATGATTAATGAGATCTAGAGTTTGTGTTTATATAATTAATTAATTAATAATATTATTATGACTTAATTTTAAATAGAGAGTATATATTATGTTGGGCTGAAAATTAGTAATTTGTTCCAAAATATATGTTTAAAATATATGTTAGCATGAAGTTTATTTTTTGGTAAGTTGGACAATTGACTAATAGAATACTGACACATATAGAGTCTCGCCTGCATGTCAGCACTCTATTGGTCAATTGACCAACTTATTTAAAAATGAATTTCATCCTAACCACTCCCGTTGAAGTGTATATAAGAACCCATTTGGTGGGTTGGACTAAAAACACTTTTAAATTAAAATAAGAAACTTTTTAATAAGAATTTTGATGGGTTATCATTGTTGGAGAAGAGTGATTAGGATTTGTCTTCTAGGTCAAGGGATGAGAGTATTTGATTTAGAGATAGATAATACGAGGAACAGAGATTTGGAGGGGTAGATGACACCACGCGCTTGTGTACATGAGACTTTTTCTATGTGATGGAAGTTGGTAGTTAGCAAAAGTGGTGGGCCAGATCCAGAGCGAGAATGTGAAACCATATTTTGGTGTACACGTGTAAGTTAGATTTACTGATTTCGGATCAATACAATTTTAGAAAAGTGGTTAGCATGAAATTAATTTTTATCAATTAACCAATACGGATTTATGGAGATTTTTCTGAGAGGATTTTATTGTGTGGTTGACAATACATTAAAAAAAAGATCCAATGGCTCATAACTCTTTTTTGTTTTATGTATCAAAACGATGTTTATTACAAGTTGACAAAAAAATTAAAAGCCAAAGCCACCAAACGCCGTTTATTTTAACATATAATTATTTTAAATTTCTTGATTATTCTGTATATGATTTTTTTTATATTTAATAACTTTGCATGCTATTAATATTAGGATAACTACAAACTTGGCTAAAAAAAATGAATAAATATATCGGTTATAATTATCGTTAATGTTTTCAATGTGGCTTAAGTTATTTTTCATTTATTATTATTTTTGTTTGTTTATTTATATTATTATTTATTATTAATATTATTATAATTTGTATTTATATGTTCTTAAAAAGAGTTTACTCTCACCATTGAAAATATTATTATTATTTACTCTAATCATTGAGCCGTCTGGGTCAACCAAGAAAATATTCTAGACCTATCAAATATTATTATTTACATATTCATTTATATGTTTTTTTATTATTAATAATCATTTTATTTTACCTCTCTTAATCCACTACTCAACGGAGACAATCATCATCACAACTCAAATATTATTTTAAATGTATTCTTTTTACTTTACATTATTTGTTTGGTAAAAGTAAACGGCATTTGGAAGCTTCTAATTTTCTGTCAACTTGTAAAATTTTTTATTTTATCAAAATGACGTCGTTTTTGATACACAGACAAAAAAAAGAGTTGTGAGCCATTGGATATCTTTTTTTATGTGTTGTAATTCCACAGCAAAACCCTTACAATATCCTCACAGAGAAATCATCGTAGATGATCTTTCTACGTGTCAACATTGTATTGTTATGAGCAAGTCGGGAGATGATCTTTTTACGTGTCAACATTGTATTGGTCAATTGACCAACTTACTATGATATTAACTTCAGAATAATCGAATCCTTTTTTAGATACCAATTTTAACATTTTTGGCAATTTATAAAATCCATAAATAAAATTATAAAATAAAAATAAAATTATAAAAATCATTTAAGCTAAAATGAATAAACAGTTGTATCTAGTTGGTTGAGAAAGGCTCTTGGATATAATATAAAGTTCATATAAAATCATTTTATTTTAGTCGGTACAAACAATAATTTTGTAAACTATTTAAAAATATCTAATAAAAATAATATTTAGTGTTTTGTAAAACTTAAACGAATTAATTATATCAATTTTAAATTTTATAATTTTATAAGTAAATTTTTAGAAAAAAATGTCAAAATTATGAGATTATTTGTGTGAGGCGGAATGAGTATTTCTAGAAGGGATTAATGCTCCAATATATAATTTATTTAAATAAATTAAAAAAAAAAGCCTGCCAGAAACAGGAGATTGTCAAACTTAAAGAAATGGGAGAGACTGGAGAAGAGCCAAAAGTCTTGTTATCATGTTATTAATTATCTGCTCGTGATTCCTTAGATTGGGATGGGTCTGTCTCCTTCTAAACAAAGGAGGACAATTGTTGATGGGTGGAAATAAGACAAAACATGGGCACATGGATTTGGGGCACACTTTTGGTTGAGAACCATTAATTTGAACTCCTAGCTCTATATATATATACTAGCTGGGTCCCGTGCCTCCGGCACTGTATGGACAATATGATTTATCTCAAATTTTGAACGACCAAAATAATTTATTGAGTTAGCGGGAAATTTAAAGTCATTTGTATTTTATTAAATTATTATTAGATTATTAGATAGATAGATGTATTTTATTAGATAGATGTATGAACGGTGAGATTTATCCCAAACTTTGGACGGCCCAGATGATTTATTAAGTGAGCGAGAAATTCAAAATCATTTGTATTTTATTAGATAGATTATTAGATAGATATTAGATAGATAGATGTATTTTATTAGAGAGATGTATGAACGGTGGGATTTATCTCAAACTTTGGACGGCCCAGATGATTTATTGAGTGAGCGGGAAATTCAAAATCATTTGTATTTTATTAGATAGATATATACTAGCTGGGTCCCGTGCCTCCGACACTGTATGGACAGTGAGATTTATCTCAAACTTAGAACGGCTCAGATGATTTATTAAGTGAGCGGAAAATTCAAAATCATTATTAAATAGATTAGATAGATAGATGTATTTTATTAGATAGATGTATGGACGGTGGGATTTATCTCAAACTTTGGACGGCCCAGATGATTTATTGAATGAGCGGAAAATTCAAAATTATTTGTATTTTATTAGATAAATATATATATATATATATATAGAAAATTGATCAGGTCCGGACCTCCCGGACGGGAGAAAATCCGGACCCGAATTTTTTTTTTTGTAGAACAACTAAAAATAAATAAATTATGGAACTGAAAATTTTCAATAATACAGTGTTTTGGGTGTGTTTTTAATACCTACACCAACCAATGTATGTACAGTCTGTCCAGACTGTACAGACATGTTTTGTTATAGGCATCCAAATCACGCCCAAAACACTGTATAATGTAAAAATTCCAATTCTATAAAAAAAAATTTAGTTGTTTCAAAAAAAAAAAAGCAAAAAAAAAAAGGTCCGGATTTTAACAAAATCCGGGAGTCCGGACTTGATCCGGACTATATATATATATATATATATATATATATATATATATATATATATATATATATATATATATATATATATATACAGAAATGATCAAGTAAGGGATCCCTTACTTTTTTAAAATAAGGGAATTTTTTTAAAAAACAACTAAAAAAAAATTTAATATTTTATGGAACTGAAATTTTTCTATAATACAATGTTTTGGGCGTGTTTTGAATACCTATACCAAAAAGTAGTGGTACAGTCTGCCCAGACTGTACATACATGTTTTGTTATACGTACCTAAATCACACCCAAAACACTGTATTATGAAAAAATTTCAGTTCCATAAAATATTAAACTTTTTTTTAGTTATTTAAAAAAAAAACCAAAAAAATCAAAAAAAAAATTCGCATTTTAACAAAGTAAGAGAGTCCTTACCTGATCCTGACCCTATATATATATATATATATATATATATATATAGTCAAGATCTGGTCAGGTCTCCCGGATATTTGTTAAAATCCGAACTTCTATTGTGGGCCATGGGATGCAATGTGACGCCCCCAAAATTAGGTATACATCACCCATCTTGGGTCGTCCGATACATGGTACAAAATTCAAATACAACTTACTAATACAACTGTCGTGTACAATACGACAAAACATAACTGTGAGTTTGAATACAATTATTGTCTACTAGAGATTATACAAACTCAAAAAGAGTCCTCATTATAATTATTAACACACTATTTCACATAATAGTGAGGACTACTAATGCTATCCTCTGGACCGTCACTCCGTTTCTCGACTAGTTCCTGCTATGTTCTCATTTTCTGAAGAGAACAGTGAAAGAAAGGGTGAGCTCAACTAGCCCAGTAAGAAATATTATGACTAAGATAATGCAGAATAAATTATCGTTAGCCTTCAACAGTATTAAACTGATAAAATATAACAACATCAAGTTTAACAGCAGCGGATGAAGCAATCCATTAAAAGAGTCAAGTAGAGAATAGAATCTACTATCTTTTATGATTTAAAATGTTTTTCATCACTTTTATCGCTGAGACCCAACTTAATAAATAATCCACATCATTCCTGCACTACAGGATAATGAATAAACACAAACAGGATGTTCCTACAGAATAATAGAAGAATGTCATCAAGTATATGGTAGCCCGCGTATATAGGTTATTCCAACAGAACAATTAAGAAATGGAATAACAGAAGTTCTCTTCTTGAATACAAAAGAATAATATCCCTTATCGTAACAGAAACTGGATATAGGAAAAGAAAAGTTAAGTAGCAAAAAACTTTTCTTCTATCTCTCTATAGTTTCTCTATCTAAAGGTTAATGAATTCGTAAGAAAATAATGAAGGAATGAGCTTCTATTTATAGGAAAATGGAATGCATAGTAACTAATCCATGAACAGTCCAGATTGATTTACTTTAATTTGACGGTCCATATTTAAAGAAAAATCTTTTAAATAAAATATAATATATTCTATTTATATAAAAAGATTTTTACTATGCAAATACTATGCAACACTATGCAAAACACTATGCAACACTATGCATAAAAAAATATATTATATTCTATTTATAGAATAACTTTAATAAAGTATTCTGTTTTATATAAAAAGATGTTTCTGTTTTATTACGTTAATAATACGAATAAAACAAAACGTCATCATCGCTATAATAATTCATATTATTAATCGACAATAATTGAATCAAACTGAGCGACTTCTCACATAAATATCAATAATCAATACCGTGTGTTACTATGCAACAACGCGTATTACTGTACTTTTACTACCCAGTAGTTCAACAGTATCAACGGAAAAACTTCCGCCGTTATTTTCAATAAAATATTTTTGTCGTTTTCTCAATCCGATAATAATTCCGTTGTGGGGTCCACCAATAATTGTACCGTCGTACGAATATTTTCCGACACAAAGAATATTCCCTGACCAATCGAATATAATATAACAACTTGCATACTTTGCAAAATTTATAAATACTACCCACAACTATAATATTATCTCAAACGATTCCCAAGCCATAAAATCCTATTTTTTAATTTTGTTACTTCACATAACATATTTAATTCATTTACTCATAACTAGTCTATTTTCATAAAAAATACCAAAGTAGTACAAACAAATTTTATTTTCTGGGATTTAGCAGAATATAGTCCCATATTGAACATATATTTTTCTCAGAATTTTTAAAATTCATTTACTAATTTTTATATGGCCAAAACTGTCGAATATTTAGACATTTATCATAAACTACACTTTTATCCAAAAATTCTGAAATTTATAGGGTATACTTCTGTTATATACATGTACTCCAAATAAAAATTTCACCAATTTTGGAGTTAACCGTAAGGAGTTATAACGGTTTACTTTTAAAATAGTCTTTTCTCATAAAATTCATAACTCCTAATCTATACATTCAAAAATCGCCATTTTGGAAACAATCTAGAAAACTCATCAAAATATCATTTCAATTTTTTCCAGAATTTTTTGAGGGTCGAAAAAAAATTATAAAACAACCCCTAACAGAAACCCCTTACTAACAACGGTTGAACAAAAATAATATTCATACGAATACGAAAATTAATATCTCTTCAGAATATAAAATAAATAATAACCCTTACAAGTATTGAAAGAAAATAACTCTTTTCATGAATACGAAAGAAATAATACCCCTTACGAATATTGAATGAAAAAAATATATCTTCAGAATATGAAAAATATAATAACCCTTACCTCAAAAGAAGAGTATTCCAACTGATATAGCGGATATATTCTTGAAGAAAACTTTCACTTTTTTCTACACTCAAAGCTTCCTAAAACTCGAATGAAATACACTCAATATTATAGAAGAAGAATTCTCTAATTCTGGTGTATTTTTTAATTCTAACTAAACATCCTATTTATAGGAGAGTGGAAGGATACTATTTAGAAATAATCACGGGTGCACAGTGTTGGAAAATTCACGGGCGCAACGAATCGCCTGAATAATTTTTTGAAATCACTATGCAAACACTATGCAGGCACTATACAAACACTATGCATAATAAAATATAATATATTCTATTTTTATATAAAACAAAACTTATTAAATATATATAATAATAATACCCTTTTTCTCTCGACAACTTCAATCCTCCCATTTTCAATTCATCACATGTGTGTATATATATATATATATATATATATATATATATATATTATATTAACTTTCCTTACTTATATGTTACCTTCCCCCTCCCCCATTTTCAGATTTCATAAGTCACACGTGGGCCCCACATGTGGTCCCGCCTTTATAATATTAAATAATTTTTTACCGATTATTTTGAAAAATGGGTAAATGGGGGTCCATAAAATATGCCAAAAAATTATAACAAATATTTCATAAAAATCTCCTCAATATTTTTAACAATATTTTCATTTTTGAATTTTTGAATTTTGACTTTTTTCAAAAAAGTCAACTATTAACTTTTTGACCAAAAAGTCAATCCCAACAAATTTTGTGTTTATAGTCTATTTTTACTAATTTCAGCATTTCGGACTCAAATATCATGTCCGCGACTCCAAATTCAACTCCAAACTCAAATTTAATTTTTTAATAACCTTTATTCATTATTATTATAACTCGCAATATTAACAACCAGGTCGTTCCCAAGAAAGAGAGGGCTTTTCGATAAGGATTTCTCCTTACTCGCGCGCAATTAGGTAACCAAACCTCTTTCCTAGACAAAACTTCTAGACATTGTTAATTATGCAAATAATAATATGAATAACTTGTCATCTCAATTATTAATTTAATAATATAAAATATTATGACAATAATTGAATAAAACTGAGTAACTTCTCACGTAAGCATCAATAGTCAATACCGTGTGCTACTATAGAACCACGCGTATTACTGTACTCTTACCACTGATTATTTTATAATAACTTGCTTACTTTAAAAAAATTTCAAATATCACCCTTAATTTTTATATTTTATCAATTTAGTCATTTACTAAATAAAATAATAATTATAAGAAAATTGAGTACTTTCATTTCATAAATTTCGGGGTCTCACACTATTCACTAGGTTACTATTCATCTGATGCACTATTCATGACAAAAAATGATTTCTTTTTGGTCCAAATCATTTTTGATACAATATCATTCTTGAATTTTACTCCACAAAGCAGTATCATGTTGACAATTTGGACATTATTGAATTATGTATAAATTAAATTATAAATCTTTAAAATTTTATAATTTGCTTTCTTTTAATTGAATTCTTATATCATTGTTGTGATGCCCCCAAAATAGGTATACATCACCCATCTTGAGTCGTCAAATACATGGTACAAAATTCAAATACAAACTTAATTTTAAAATACGACTAAAAGCGTAGCTGAGAGTTTTTACACAAACATTGTCTTCTAGACAATATCCAAACTCAAATTCAATCCTCATTACATTTATTATTACACTAAATAATGAGGACTACTAAGCAACCATCTCGGACCATCACTCTGTTCTCCGACTAGTCCCGGCTACGTTCTTATTTCCTGAAGAGAACAATGAAAGAAAAAGGGTGAGCTCAACTAGTCCAGTAAGAAATATTATGACTAAGATAATGCAGAATAAATTATCATTAGCCTTCAACAGTGTTAAACTGATAAAATACAATAGACATCAAGTTTAACTGTAGTGAAACAAGCAATCCATTAGAAGTGTCAAGTAGAGCATGATATCTACTATCTTTTATGATTAAAAAAAGTTTATCATCAATTTTATTGTTGAGACTCGGCTTAACAATAATCCACATCATCAAATCACCTCTAAACTACGGCCAAGGATATTCATTAGTATCATGACCATGAATTATCCATGCACTACAGGCCAAGGATATTCGTGTTTTCATTAATGGTCATGATCATGCCAACCACTTTCCATCAATGCACTACGGGCCAATGAGGACTTTTTCACATCATTTGTAACATTACGGTCATAATTATACTGAATAATCCCTGGTCATAATTATACCAAGTCCATCTATGCACTACGGGCCATAAATGACTTTCATCATAATATAAGCATGAGGATGATGACAATGATATAGGAATTCAATTAAATGAAAACAAATGATAAATGATAAATATTAAATACTTTAATAATTTAATTTATCCAGAATTCAATAATGACCACATTGTCAACATGATACTGCTTTGTGGAGTAAAATTCAAGAATAATATGTATCAAAAATGATTTGGACAAAAAAAAATTAATTTTTGTCATGGATAGTGCCCCAGGTGAATAGTACCCAAGTGAATAGTTCTCCGTAAATAGTACTTCAAGAATAGTAACCTTGTGAATAGTATTTTGGAATTAAAAAGTTAAAACTTATCAAGAATGCTTAGAATAATATTTTTATGAAAAAATACTGGATAAAGCGCAAATATCAAGGATATTCTACTAATATCATGGAGTATAGAAACCAAAACTTTAACAAAATTAGCGTAGACTTCAAAATCTGAAACGAAATAATATTACTTACATACTACAGAGTATGGAAGAAAATATTATTTCATACGAATACTAAACAAAAATAATATCCCTTACCTTAAAAAGAAGAGTATTCCAACTGTTATAGCGGGGATATTCTTGAAGAAAACTTTCACTGTTTTCTACGTTAAAAACTTTTTAAAACTCTAAAGAAATACACTCAATATTATTGAAGGAGAATTCTATGATTCTGGTGTTGATTTTCAATTCTTACTAAGCATCTTATTTATAGAAGAATAGAAATGATACTATTTGAATAAAATCACGGATACTAGTGAACAGTATTTAGAATTTAACGGGCGCAACTTTTAATTTTCACAATAATTTACTGTGCAACTGCATAGTAAAACACTGTACAAATAAATATAATATATTCTATTTTTTTTCATAAAAAATAAAACTTATTATAATATATATATAATATATATATATATATATATATTCTGTGACACTTTTTTTTCTTTCTACACCTCCTCTTGTGACAACCATCATCAAATTTTTTCACTTTCAATTTTCTTCCAAATATGGGCCCCACCTGACCCACTCGTGCCCCCACCTTTATATATATATATATATATTGAATATTTTCTACTGATTATTTTAAAAAAATGGGAAGATGGGGGTCCAAAATACAGCACAAAATTTACCCACACAATACTTCATAAAAATTCCCTCAATATTATAACACAACATTTATTTCATCATTATTATTATTCTTCAATATTTAACAAACCAGATCATTTTTCAAGGAAAAGAGGGGGCTTTCCGATAAGGATTTCTTCTCCCTATTGGCGCGCCTATTCTGTGACCAAACTCCTTTTTCTCCGACAGAACTTTCTAGACATTGTTAATTATGCAGATAATAAAATGAATAACTTTTCATCTCAATTATTGATTTAATAATATAAAATATTGACAATAATTTAATCAAATAACGTGAGATACTATGCAACAAATTACTGTAATAATAATTGAATAAAACTGAGTGACTTCTCACGTAAGCATCAATAATCAATACCGTGTGCTACTATGCAACCACGCGTATTATTTTATTTTACACTGGTATTTCAATAGTTTAACGGTAAAACTTTCGCCCGTTCTTTTTATATCAAGATATTTTTTGTCGTTTTCTCATTTCCGACATAAATTCCAGGTTATGGGGTCCACACATGATTGTGCTGCTAGTACAAATATTCCCTACTAAAATGAAATTCTCCGACCAATCGAATATTTTATGACAAACTTGCATACTTTGAAAATTTTATACATACTACCCACAACTATAAAATTATATCAAAAACCACACCACAATATT